>CM033393.1:14007671-14607671 GCA_019426215.1 Buddleja alternifolia
TTTTAAACTCGGATGTCAAATCATTATATGTGAGAATTACCAAATGTAACTTCTCTCTCTACACAAAACTCGCGTCCGCAGTTAATGAATTTATGGCTGAGATTCAAAAGTCTTTACACGTGTCTAAATCTACAGAGACTAGAGAACACAAGTTTCAAAACTCTTTACTGTGTCATTTAAAAACAACGTCTGCAGAAAGATCATTCATTTCACTTAAAGATTTCTGAAATTTCTCTCTCTCTCTCAAAGCAAAAGAAAATCTCAGTTCACTCTACTTTCAAAAATGGCACCAAAGCTTCATCTACTTCTGCCGAACCTATCCCAAGGTACTGAAGGCCTTGTTGTTGATTGGAAATTCTTGTATGATCAACCCCAAATCAACCTGCATGATATTATACACTGTTACGAAGGCTGGACTCAAGAATTTCTTAACACAGTACCATACTCATTCCGATGGAAGGTGATACTTTTTGGAGGACTGCAAAACTCTCGGAGGACAAGAATCTATCTCTTGCCTCCTCTCTATGTCCAAGAAAGAGCCAGCAAAAGAATTTGTGTTGACTATTGACTCAATTGCAAAGAACTTCAATCTTCTAATGAAGGTGATGCACTGGATAGTGTCACTTTGGCACAAATCAAGGAAGCATGGCGATTATGAGGGCGTACGATGGTGTACCCTACACCCAGCACTTTGAAAAGAAAGATCTGGTATCTCAGTACATACTTGTTGCTGATTTCTGCAGTAAAATTGTTGAATGCAGAGTGGGCACTTTTGATAAGGTCAACCTCACACAATTTCAGATGATGACGCTATACTCCTCTCCATCCAAATCAACTGGAGTGAGTACATCTTTGGAAGGTTTAGGGACTGTCTGAACACCCATAATAAACCATATGGACTTGTTTTGAGTGACCTTCTGTACAGATCAGACTGCGTTTACTCATCAGGTCTCCCGCTGAATAAGACTAAGTTTTTTGGACGAAGGATTCTAACCAATCTTTTCAATCCTCCCAAAATTGGTGGTGCTGCTAAACCACTTTCTGAGGCTGAGAGTCCTGCTCAAGACGAAGCCGTGAAGCGTCCGACTGTTACCAAGAAGAGGGCTCCTAGAGAGCCTAAGGTACAAGCTGTTCCTGCTCCTCAGAAAGATGATGAGGAAACTGATGAGGATGCACAGGACAAGTTACCTCTCAAGCGGAGGAAGCTGGAAGGAATCATCAAACAAATCGAATTCGATGAACCAGCTGCTGCTGCTCCTGCTCAAGCGCTTAAACTCGTTGAAGGAGTTAACGTGAAGAAAATATTCAAGCGTTCTAGGACAAGCAAGCGTCGAGCTGCTCCTGTTTCTGAAAAGCCTGAGACTGTTGAGCCAAGCGCTCAAGTTGCTGTTGAGCCAATCGCTCAAAGTGTTGCTGTTGAGACAAGTTCTCAGGGTAAGTTTATTTATTCCCACAGCATTCCTATTCCTACATCTGTAGAAGATCCTGCTCTTATAGAGGATAGTTCCTATGTTACAGCTTTAGCTCCAGCTGCTGCTGAAGCGTCAACCGATGTCCATCTAGATGTTGATATGACAGAAGTTGTGGCGATTGCCAAAGACATTACCGCAGAAGCTGCTGCAATTGAACCTGAGGAACCTGCTCTCAAAGAGGTTCAATCATCAATCCTTGTTCCAGCTATAACAGAGGCACGCTCAGAAGGTCAGAGCGTTGCTGAAGACGTTACAAAGCTAAAGCACTTCTTCCAACTGGACCCGTTGAAGACGATTGATCATTCAATCAACTAAATGCCTCCAGCACTTGAAGAAGATTTCATTCCTGCCGGATATAATGAAGACAGATATATTGCTGCTGAGAATGAGATTACCCTGCTGATTGATATCGACAACAAAATCAGGGTTATAGTGTTTAACACTGAGATGACAGAAATTGAGAGAAAGTATTATAGAGCCATTGAACTAGGAACAACTCCTGGTCAAATACCGTCTTCTCTCATTCTTCAACAAGACAGACAAGGAGGTAGAACTGCTAGATGTGATGTGGATCTGGCATATTACTTCGACTATGGCCACAGCAAGAGTACAGGTTTTGCTCTCAGAGACTATAATATTCGTGTGTATGAGCTTCTTCACCTTAGCTTTCTCAATCCATCAGAGGCAGTATTGAACCGAGAAGGCTACACACACTTTCCTCATATTGCGAATAGTCCTGAAAACCTAGCTCTGGTCAATCCACTTCGCTTATGGAAAAATAAAGCAGTTGATGCCGGTGAGCGTCTAGAATCTCTCACAGATTTGATCCAGACTGAAGCTGATGCATCTTTTGATAGCATCTGGAATGCTAACTATCAGACCGATAGATATCATTTTGAATCTATCAGAGACATTCACCATGAAGGCATTAGAGCTATTTTCAACGCTGGCACAAACTATTGCATGAACGAAGTCAATTGGGTTGAAGCTTACGTGGGAAACAAGTACACTTTCTTAGAATTAGTTCAAGCTCCCCATTTGTTCGGCATAGGCATGCAAGACAAGAAGCGTCATTTCGCCAAGTATTGCCTGAAGAAGCGTCAACAGAGAGTTGGACCTGTTCTCAAGCTCTCACTAATTAGACATCAAGTTGAACAATGTCTTCATCAAGAGCTTCACAGACTATCCATTACTCCTCTACATTTCAACGCTCAAGCGTCTACCAGTGGCAGTACTCAAATCACTAGCCTGAATTTCGCTCCCAACCACTGCGAAGATAATTTTAACTTGATGGTGAAGATTATGACTCCATTATCTCTTTTCTACAAAATCTTCACTGCCAATCTCAGACAATGGAACGTCTCCGTCATCAATTCTTTTCGAGGATATCCTCTGCTCCCTTTTATCTGCAAAGAGGTACTCAATCATTATGAGTTTGTCCTCTCATTGCTTGAAAGAAATCAGGGACTAGCTCGAGCAATCTATCCATTTTTAGAAGAGTACTACGCTGCTTACGTACCCAAGGATCAGCGTCTCAAGTCTCTTCCCTCTGAATGCTTGATTGGATTCTCTAGAACTCACTCTCCAGACTCCATCTTCTCTATCTGTCAAGCGCCATCCAAAGTCTTTCCGCATCATGTGCTTGACATCATTGGTCCTATGCACATCAGGGCCATTGATAGTCCTCTTCGCACATTTATTTCTGGTTCTTGCTGTTCTAAATCCAGACTCACTGAACTTTTGGAAGCTTCGTCCACTTCTCTTGCCGATTTAGCAAATTGGAACTTCCAATTCGATGACTTTCACCAAGCAGAGTTAGCGTTAGAGGAAGCCCCTGCTAAGACAATTGAAGCGTCCACTTCTGAAGTTGCCAGTTTTCCAGCGTCTTCTGAAGAACCTGTTCAAGCGTCTCAACCAGAGGATATTCCTGACGCTCCTGAACCGGTTGCTACTGATATTGCTGAGGATCTCTCTCTTGACATAAGAGGTACTGTCTTTGATCCAGCATATCAAGCTCCCCTTGACTCTCCGAAACACTCATCTAGATTCAAGCGACCGACTCCTCAAGGGGTTCAATCAGATGAGCGTCAATCTTTTGGTCCTTTGCTCAAATCCATTCTGGAGGATATAAGTGCTCATGCTACTCAGAATGAAGAATCCCTTCACTGGATTAAAGAAGATTTGGCAAAGATTGAGTCTCACGTTATGAGCGCTCAAATTGCTCATATGCGTAGCTCAGCTCAAGCGGCTGTTGGTGAGTGCAAACAAACTTTTCAAGAAATGCATGATGTTACTCACGCCCACCAACTTGCCATGAAAGAAGAGTTAGAAAAGCGCCTCGAAATCCTAGAGACATCTCTAAATGATTCTACCAACGCCAAGCTTCTCGCACTGCAGGAACGCTTCGACAAGCGTCTGGATGACATCTCAGACTCTATGTCTCAGATTGCTCATCAGGTAAGTTTACTTACAGAACACTTTCTGAAGTCTGACGATGGCAATAAGGGGGAAGAGAAGAAGAAAGGAGAAAAGAGGAAAACGTCTAGTTCAAGAGCTCAAGAGCCTCCGCCTCTTAACCGTTAAGTCTTAACCTCTTCTTCTGTGTTAAGTCTCCCATCTTGGATAACTGCTTTTAAAGTAAGTGACTCTGGAGCGCCTAGTAGAACACTAAGGGAACCTCCAAGAGCACTATATCCAAATCTACCAATATCTATAAGAGCAATGTTAGAACAGTTTGACATCCCTCTTCAAAGAGCATCCATTCCAGAACCTTCAGATCCAAAAATTTTAGTTGAAGAGAGGCAGATGTCTGACTTCATCCGAACTTTCTGAATTTGTCTAAGGTATATTGGTATTGATCCAACTGATTGGGACAAATACTTTACTGCCTTCAAGAAGAGACAACAAGAAGAAAATGAGCTCATAATCAACAAAGATCATGAAGCGATGATGACCTTGGAAGATAATCTGACTGAAGCTATCCGAGCTGAAATGCCCAAGCGATACAAAGTTAGATCAAGTCATTAAAGCTTTTTGATTTGCATTATCTATATTCTTGTCTCTCATATTTTGTTTGTGTAGTTGTAAAAATGCTTGTAATCTTTGATTTATATAAAATGCATTTTTCAGCTGAAACATCTCGTTGAAGCGTAACTAACTTTAACTAACCGTATCTAATCAAAGCTAACTTTTATTTTGGCTGCCTAACTATTGAACTATAAAAGAGTAAGTATTGCCATTATCAAAAAGGGGGAAATTGTTAGGAATTTCATGTTAGATGTTTTGATGATGACAATTAGGACTTTTTGTTAGACCCCAAAATATGTAAGTTTGTTTTTCAGCTTTTAAGCGTTAGATTTGTAATAGGCTTTGGTTTATTTTTATTTTAGATTGTTAGGTTAAGCTGTCTTAGGCTAAGCGTCTGATATGTTCTGACTAAGTTTATCGGAAGTATAGTTTGAAGACTCAATCGCCTGAAGTCTGAATAAAGATGAAGATTCCAAGCGTCTAGAATGACCAGCTACACCAAGCGTCACCTTATGGATAGAAGTAATTTAAGGTTGAATAAGCGTCTATCAATGACTGATTTCACCTGAATTTATTTCTAAAGTCCAGAAGGAGTTTAATGCAAATATTCTCAAATGCATTAAATGCCAACGGGCATTCAATTCAACTGCATTAAATTTGATAAACACTTTCAGACGTACGGAGAAGCCACCCTATTGGACTGTCAACTATTCAAAAACTGCAACACCAACTTTTGTGCAGCAGATTTTCAGGAAAAAGGACAAAAGTTGTTCACTCGCGGAAGTGAGAGACACGCGCCCTTGCATGTGTCAACCGGACACTTTTTCCAAGAATGCCTATAAATAGGACTTCAACAACAAGCCAAATGTAGAAAACAATTATCAAGTCGAATTGCTATTGCATTGAAGTCTCATTCCTTAAAATCTCAGAAAAGCCAAAATCTTTCAAGAAAATATTCTCTTTGCTTTTCTTCAAATCCTGAGACAGTCAACCAATATCTCAAACATTCTTTTCTAGGAAACCCACATTACTACTGAGATATTCCTAGTTGTTTGAACTTCACCAAAATCAAACAAACGTTTTAGAAAAACCCCTATCCAAGCCTCGCGATCTGTGTGAAGTCGAAGTTGGATACTTGCCATATTTCTCGGTGAAAGAAGCAAGGGAATTGGAGTGATTTGGAGCAGAAATCTGTGTGATCAGGGAGCTCAAGTCATCGACATCCATCTCTCCCTAATTTGTAGAAGATTTTGTGTGATTCTTTGAGAATCATTTTAGTGGATTGCCTCCAAGTGTTCAAGGAGAAGAAGGACGTAGTTGGGATTACACCACCCAACGAACCTTACAAATATTGTTCTTTACTTTACTTTCAGCATTCATATTGTCATATCATAATCTGATAAAGTAAAACTTAATCAAACGCTAAGCAACTAAATACACTTTCTGTGACGCTAAAGCTTTCAAAAAGAAGACTTCAAAAATTATTCCGCTGTGCTAACACTGATCAAAGAAGTGAACGCTCAAACCTATTTGGTTGTAGTATTCAAGTCTTGAAATCTAAGTTAACTTTATAAAAATAGTCTTCGTTAGACGCTTCACCAAAGCGCATATATTTTAAGTGAACGCTTAAGTCAAGTGTTAGACACTTCAAGCGTCTACTTTTCAAGAGTCCAAAATCCTTTTTAATACGAGTCTTTTGAAGTCGAAAAAGACTTCAGGGTCTATTCAATCCCTCACCTCTTTTAGACCATTTCGTATGCCACTTGGGACCAACAAACACACTTGTCACACTCGTTGATCTTGAAACCATTTGACAACATTGTGTTATCAAACTTCTTGTGCCATTGTTTAGGCGCTTGTTTAAGTCCGTACAGAGACTTAACAAGTTTACATACTTTCTTATTCTTTCAAGGAGCAACATTACCCTCGGGTTGTTCCGAATAAATTTCTTCTTCTAACTCCCCATTTAGAAAAGTTGTTTTCACATCTATTTGATGTATCTCAAGGCATTGCATCGCATCAATAGTGATTAGTATCCTTATGGAGTTTATTCTCATTACTGGAGAATAAGTATCAAATAAATCAAGTCCTTTTGTGTGTCTGTATCCGTTCACTACTATCCGAGCTTTGTACTTATCAATAGATCCATGAATCCTATATTTTCCTTTCAAAATCCACTTACAACCTAGAGGTTTTCTTCCCTTTGGAAGATCACAAATCCCAGGTGTGGTTTTACATAATTGACTGAATTCCACTATTGATAGCCTCTTTCCAGAGTTGAGCATCTGGACTTGACAATGCTTCCTTAATCATCCTAGGTTCACCTTAATCGAATATGATATGAAGTCAGGTCCGAATGATTTAGAAACTCTTGTCCTTTTGATACGACGCGGTTCTTCATCCCCAAGAATAGTAGCACTCATAGATGCAAATGATCTTTTAAGAGGACCTTGTTTTGTTCTTTCCTTGCTTGGAATGATATCCTCAAAAAACGAAGCATTTCTAGATTCTGTGATAGTACCTTCATGAATCTCTGATATTTCTGACTTGTGTACTAGAAATCGATAGGCACTACTGTTAAGTGCACAACCAATGAATATGCAGTCACTAGTCTTGGGCCCTATCTTCACTTATTTGGGTTTGGATACTTCCAGCTTAGCCAAATACCCCCCACACTTTGAGTTATTTATATGAAGGTTTCCATAATTCATACGGCATCTCATTCCTACTTTTGTGGGGAATTTTGTCAGGAGAGGATTGCTTCCCCCCACAAATTATGGGGCAGTCCAAAATTAATCAATATCACATTCATCATTTCTTTGAGAGTGCAATTCTTGTGTTCAGCAACACCATTCAATTGAGATGAATATAATGCCTTCGTTTGATGAATAATTCCAGAGTTGTACAGAATTCATCAAATGGGGCTCCATATTCTCTACTTCTATCACTCCGGATAACTTTTATCCTTTTTCTAAGTTGATTTTCAACTTCTGTTTTGTAATGTGTAAACACTTCAAGCGCTTCGTCTTTACTTCTTAGTAAATACACATAACAATACTTTGTGCAATCATCAATGAATGTAATGAAATACTGATGATGGTAAAAATTGCCAAATGTTGGATGTCACGTGTTGACCACGTGGGATGGTGGGACTGATCCAACGCACGACAAACTAGGTTGGGGGTTGGTTAATGTATAAACTACACTCAACTTTAGTGAGCTGCCTACGTACCCGATTAATTGGGATTAAGCCAGTTCATAGTTTTTTTGTGGGGTTACTCTCAATAGCCAATGAATTTTTTTTGGGGGAGTAGATCATCCGCCTTTCCCAGCTCCTCCAAGGTATTTATAGGGAGCTGGTAGGGGGCTATGGGCCATGGGCTTAGCTTTATCAGCAGCCTACCAGGCTTAATAATATAACCCTTAGACTACTAAACTAGCCCAGGTACTCTTAATGGATTGTCAGCCCTTTTTGGGCTTAACTAGTATGTGGATTTATACCCACGGGTGGTGCCCTGACCCGAGCCGAGTATCGATTTGCCCCTATACATTTTTGGGATACATCATGATGCCTTCTGCTCCCGGGTGTACCTTATAGGATACCCGAGAGTAGGACTATGTATGGCAAACTTGGTTAACTTGGAGGGTCTAACGAGTCACCCTTTGAAGGGGGATATTTTAAGTGTTACCTCGAGGCAATGTAGGTGTTGACTTAAGGCAACGCTGGTAGCTACCTCGGGGTCTGACGCCTTGGGGTCGAGCGCCGCAAGGTTGGATGCCTCGGGGTTGAGTGCTGTGAGGTAGGACGCCTGGGAGCTGGATACCTTACAATGCCGGAGTACGCGTGGTATCTTGATTTGAGTATGTGTTTCATGTCTTTGGGAGGAGCTTGCACTTCACCCAAAGGAAGCTTGTCGTCTCAAAGGAGATTTAGAATTCTGAGGCCCCTATCTGGGGTTTCAGCACCCTGGAAGGGACCTATAATTTTCTAGACCACAATCTAGGTATTTGTACCCGGTAAAGGTCGTTGACTCGTTACGAGGGGGTGAGAGCTTTTGCTACTAGGTGAGAGTGCAAGGTCCTTTGCCTCAAGAGAGGTAAATTTTTTGGCTTTATGGCGAGTAGGCAAGGTTCTTTATCTCAAGGTGAGGGGGCAAAACCCTTAGCCTCTATGGTAAATAGGCAAGAGCTTTTGCCTCGAGGTGAGGGCGAAGTTCTTGGCCTCTATGTGTGGAGGTCATTTTTTAGCCAACACTTAATTGATTCACTTCATGACCTCTCCGTCCTCATAAAGTGTCTTTACCGTGGTCATCGCATTTTTTTCGGGGGACATTGAGCCTCGTGCCCAGAGCCTAGGGGCGCTTAGTGGGCGTCGAGGGGTTGATCTCGTGGTCGGGCCACGAAGCACGTTGTCTCGCGGCTCAACTCCGAGGCATGTTGCCTTGTGGCTTGGCCGCGAGGCGTATTTTTCCTTCCTGGAGCCTGATGTACCTTGGGGTTTTGTTTCAGGGCATGGTGTCATAGTCGGCGTGGCCCTTGTTGATTGGTTTTGGTCGTTCTTGGCTTGTGAAAATTTTTGCTTATGCTATCGTTTCCGATAGCATCTATGAAAGGCTTGTTTCTAATCAAACCCCCTATTTTTCATAAGATCTGGGAGCTCTTCCTCCTCCGTGGCTTCAAGAGCTCTAACGGTGTGTACCCTATGCCCTCATGAGCATTGGTGGGGGCGTTTAGTACTCCTTGGCTTTATGAGCGCTAGTGGGGTGTTTTGTACCCTTTGGCTTCATGAGCGCTAGTGGGGAATTTGGTACCCCTTGGCTTCATGAGTGCCGAGAGTGCTAGCTCCTTTGGCGTATTGCTATACTTGAGCATCACCTACTAGCATCTTTACTTAAAAGACACTAGCATTTTGTTAGCCAGTTACTCACTAGTGTTTTGAAAGCACTAGCATATCCAAGTTACTCAACTTGGGGGGTACTTTATATTGAGAATTGTATCACTCTAGGTAGATTCATATCCATAGATAGGGGTTACATAGAGGTGGGCGTTAGGCCTCACATTCGGAGTGGGGGTCGCCATTCGGAGAAGGTGTTGCCTCAAGGCTTAATGCCTCCGGGGTCTTTAATGGGGACGACCTGAGGCTTTTTTATAAGCCTTACGTATGCATTTGTATACTTTATCGTATGGTCGCTTTGTTTTGTACGACTATGAGCTAGTCGAACGTTTGCAGCAATCTTGCTTTTGACTTGGCACATTTATGAGCTACTCATTGGCCCTCGGTAGACTTTGAGTAGGTCTTTGTGTTCCTAACCCCGTTGCTTCATGAGCTTTGTTAGGGTATCAGCAGTGGCGTTACTTGTTTGCGCCGTGTGCCAATGGATGCCCATGGTGGTATTACTGTGCTCATGGCACGTTTAATTTTTCTTATCCCACAATTAAATTTGGTGGGTGGATAATTTTGGCGGGTGGACTTAGCATCTTATAAGGTTCCTTGCCTCCCACTCTTTAGTGTATTTGCATGGTTAACACCTTGGATTAAGGATTGTACGGGGTAGATGTTATCTTTCGCTAGCGGAGGGATAACTTAGAGCTTGGTCTCACCTTTTATTTTTGCTTTTTGGGTAAGTGGCATTTGATTTGTGACAGTAGTGGTCACATTTTTATGTTGTCTCTCGTGTTTTTGTTCTTAGTGCGACTTTGGTCACCATTCATTTTTAATTATATAATCTCAGTCCCGAACCTTAGTGGGAGGGGGGATTTTTTGCGGAGCCTCGACCTCTCTTGGTATTGCTGGGTGGATTATCAGGTGGCCAATCCTCGTTCGATTCTTCGTTAGCTCGGGGGGTTTTTCATGGATATTAACTATCTCTTAGCGTTTCATTGGCGTCATTTCATGAATGCTAAGGATGGGTGCCCAAGCGAGATTCATTGAATGGTGAGTGCCTCTTGCGCATTTTCGCTATATTTGACCTTCGCTTGGTAGCACATTTTTTATGCTAAAAAATGGTTGGCCTTGGCTGGCCTTAAAATATTAGCTAGCCACTAGCTAGCTGTCTGTTTATATCTCCTCATCCCCTTGCCCCCTACTCCTTAATATGAGAAACATGTTTAGGAGTACGTTACAAAGGTGTGTTTCTATGCAACATGGGAGTTAAATTTTTATCAGGTAAGCTTTCAAACGCTGGGTGTTCTTTGCTTAGCATATAGTGTGTCGATGATGGAGAGGGCCCTATGCTTTATTTGTTTTGGCCGACCGTTGTGAATTTGAAGCTTATAACCTTGCAACTTTTCATTAGGGTGGCTATTGTCTTAATTATAGAAGGCTTGGAGAGTCTCTAGTGTTCATTATTTGGAGCATGAAGCAAAATATCACCCTAGCCACCCTGGTATGAGGAGAATTATCGCCCTTATTTGTATGTGGTGAGTTTTCACCTTTGTTTGTACGAGGTGAGTTTTCACCTTAGATTGTATGAGGTGAGTTCTCACCTTAGCTTGTGTGAGGTGAGTTCTCATCTTAGATTGTGTGTGGTGAGTTTTCACCTTTGATATATTGGTATGATCTCGATCCAGATTCCATGTCAGAGGGAGGTTGTTTTTAGAACCTCAGACCCCTCACGGTAATGCTGGAGGGATCACAAGGTGGGCTATCACCCTTGTTAGGTTTGTTTGAATGAGTGACGTGGTTTTTAGTACTCAAAGCCACTTATTAGTGGAGACTTGGTCGCCTCTTATTTGTTTGTTTTTGCATAATCTCGTTCTAGAACCTTAATGAGAGTGGGGAGACCTTTTGTGGGTCCTCAACCTCTCTCGATGTTACAAGAGAGATTATGGGGTGGCCCATCCTTGTGCGAGTGTTTGACAGCCCGAAGGGATTTTGTGGTGCCACCCATATTGACCTCTAGTGGGGTCGTAGGTAATTTTATAACACCTCTAGTGGAAACTTGATTAGCTCCCGGAGTTCGTATTGGTATTTTTGTTTCCCTAATATGTAGGTGAATCAATTAAGTTTTTAAGGTTTTTTGTCAACATATCAACATAATAAGGGTGCTAAAAGCATTCAAGCATATATTTGGCCAGTGGCCAATAGCACCAAGTGTTAGCATCAGTTATCGTGGTAACACGTCTAGTAGCCAAAATAAACTAAGTAATGAATTTTCGAAATAGCCTTGGTCAGAACCAGTGATTCCGAGCCACTTTTGTTTTGGGTGTTGTTAAATCACCCATCGTTAATGTCATACTCTTTTGTATGATGCGAAATGCCTTCTATTTAAACAAGCCTAGTACATCTAGCTGCATAAAAGTTGATGTGACTGAAGGCACTTAGCAGTCATACGACGAAAACTTAAAACATTCGATGCTTAATAAAAAGGTGCGGGGGTGCATTTAGGCACCTCAGAACTTAAGTAAAGGTAGTCGACGCTGGTGAGCGTTCCCACTCAACGCTTGCCTTATTCAATAGTAATGTAGGAAAAAAGATTGTTTTTGTTATTTGTTACCTGATAAGGCCTCATAAGGCTTGACATTTTGTCAAGCTTGGGAGATATTTCCCATGGGGGTCATCTTGCTAGGGGTACCCATAGTGGTATCCACTGCTGAAGCGCCCGTCACTTTAGAGTCTTGTCCATCAACGGTGGTTACTGTACCTTCGAATAGGCGTTGTCTTCTTGGTGTGGCATGTCATGGCATGTGTCTTTTTCACAGACATCTGATAGCTGGGATTTTCATCAAGTATAGACTGAGTTGATCTTGCCCACCCAAGCAAGTTTTCTCTAGCGAGATTAAGTTTTATCACTACTTGTTCCCCCTTGTCGCTGTGATCCATGTCACGTTCCCTTTTAGGCTTCTTCAATGTGTTAGCATAGCACTCTCTTGCTATCTTCACGTCACCAACAACTTCTTCCGTTCCTACGGGGGTTGTAAATTTTACTTTCAAATGGAAGGTGAATATGAAATCTTGAAGCAAGTTTAAGCTCGGCCTCCCCAAAATGGCATTGTAGGTGGGGGGGGGGGGAGTTTGACCACCAATAACTTTAGAACCTTCATGGAGCAGGTTGAATATGCACCGAGAGATACGGGTAGAGACATCTCTCCTAATGCTTCCACTATCTCACATGTGAATCTAGTGAGGAGGTGTTTACCACTTGAAGCTATGTGTTGTCCACCTCTAGTTGGGTAAAAACATTGTAGAGGATGATATCTGCTGAGCTCCCGCTATCGACTAGAATCTTCTTCACCCAAAAGTTGGAGATGGTCACCGAGATCACTAAGGCATCATTCACCAATGGGATGTTGTTTTATAGGTCTTGTAGACCAATCTTTTTGGTCTACATCTTTTGCTATACTTGATTCACTTGCCTCCCCGCGGGGAGCTGATGGCATGTTGTCCCGTAGCAGCCCTCAGTGAAGCTTTCCTTGAGTTCGTGGAATCATCCCCTGCTGAGCCTCCCAAGATCACCCTTATTATTCCATTCACTGGGGGGTTATCCATCTCTGAGTCCGCCCTTGGGGGTTGCCTTTAACTCCATCTCTACCTCTCTGTCTCTTCGATTCTTTTATATTCTTTAGCTCTGGCCAACAACTCTTCAATGGTTGATGGGGGCTTCTCAGTTATAGATTTCTTGAACCTACTATTGCGTAAGTTCCTCTGCATTATTCCTGATAGCAACTCATGGATGGAGTGCGGTACTTCAGACACCGTGTTGGAGAAATGCTTGGTCAACTAAACTGTCGGTTGAATCAGCTATGTGCCCTTCTAGAAAGGGTGGTTTAAAAAATCTTACAGTAGGCAGCATCACTGATGTCGTACATGTCAGCCTCGGTGTTGAACTTGTCAACATGCGCTTGAGGGTCTCCGGCTCCCTTATACTTGCTCAGATGAGGTATCTTAAGCCCCTGCAGTAAAGACTCTGCCCAAATTGCCTGGCAGAAAAGACTTCTCTTAGGAGGTGCTACAGGTAATGGCGCCAGCTGCATATCCTCATATCTTCAATGGTCGTTTAAACTCTCATCACATCGGGGTATATGCCTACATTGGCCTTCGCGCCTCGGCAAGGTCTTTTTAGGGGTCAAGAATGTTGGACCTCTACATAGTGAGCTTGGGGTGTTGGCCTTCGGTCTCTTCCCCTTGGTGGTCTCTGAGGGGGTGAGACCACACTATTATCTTCTCTTTCTCGTGTTTCCTCATTCACCGGTGAGTTGGGGGTCAAGGACTCTTGACCTAGGCAGGGAGATTGGCTTGGCGCCACTCGGTGAGGGCGACTCTTCTCCCGAGGCTCCTGACCTCTACGTGCGGATGGAGGGAAAGGATCTTGCGGCCCCTTCTCTTGAGGTTGCGGTGCCTCCTGATGGCCCATCTCATGGGGATCTTGTTAGGATCGGTATGCCCCCACAAGCGATGCCGGTGCAACGGAAGAAATAAAGTATATAAAACACATATATATCGGCATCCCAAGCTAGGTGGTCAAAGTAATGCACAACAAAAACTAATACGAGTAAAGGGGTTTTAAACCGATTACAAGATTTGGGGTTTTATTAAAGTGAGGGTGTAAAACCACAACACAAGGAAAACCACACCAAAAACTTTGGCTCTCATTTTCGAATCCTCACCTCAACATGGAAGGGTTCGAATCAAACCACCATAAGCTCCTAAAGCAAGAAGCCTCTACAAGGACACATCTCAATTAAGTTCATACCTTAAGCAAAAGATTGGCTAGATATATGCTCTAAGGAAATGGAGTCTATGTAGTGAAAGGTGAAAGACAAGAAGAGTTACTAAAAGAAATATCTATGGAAGATAATCTTTTACAACTAATCTTCAAGAAGAAGTTCTATAGAAGAAAGTCTTCAAGAATCACAAGAGAAGCTAGAAAAATCTAGAGATGAAGAACTAAGAACTAAGCTCTAAGCTTTTTTTTCTTTTTAAGTTTTCATCAAGTTTTAAATGAGAGCAAGAACACCTCCTTTTATAGCCACCAATTTTCGGCCATATGGTGTTAGGTGGAGTAGAAGACTTGTTTTTCTTCACCTACCACCTCATTCTCACCTACCATTCCATTCTCAACTACCACCACATGTGTAAGAATATTTTTCATTTTCTTCTTCATTTAAAAAACATTACAAGTCAAACTTTGACTAGCTTTGAATTTCACTCTTGTGACTTCATTTAATTAAGTCCAACTTAATTAAAATGACTCCCAAGTCTTCCAAAACTTGTTAATTAAATAATCTTCATGATTAATTAATAGTAAACTTAGTAGCTTAAATATATTCCCGGATAATAATAATTTCCGTTAATGATTAATCTCCAAGATTAATTAATAGAAAAATTATTTTCCCAAGCCTACTAATTAAAATGTCTTCCACTTAATTAATTAATCTCATTAATCAATTTCACTTTAATCCTAAACCGGATTAATATTCACATAGCAATTGAACTTTCTTGAGTAAGTGTGTAACCCCATTGTAGGTTCGTTCATGTACTAGTAGTAGGAACACAACCCCGTTGTGCCTTTGCAATTTTCATTGCTAGATTTAATTACTCCAAGTATTTTAATCCGACCAAGAATTAATTACCGATTAATTCATGGTTCCTACAAATCAAGGTTAGTACTAGCCACGCACCAAGAAGACCTAGCCATGAACGATTATTAGGTGACCTTTCCGCATTACGATTTTCGCATAAGTAAAATCCTTCCATCAAATATCCCGATCGAATCTAGGACTTGGATGTCAGTCGAAATCCCAGTAACTCGATTCTATGTATATCGTTCTAAGTGACATTGACCAATTTATCAATCAAGCGAGGAAACACTGCTCCTCCTTATTAATACTACTCCGGCCGGAGGTTCCCATGGTCAATACATTGTGAAGTACATAGGATATGCGCCGATGCTAATGATCAGTGACGGATTCTTTCTTGGCACTTACGCGCCTCCGTACATAACCAGACTGGACCTAATATGCCCCACTTTATGACTCACCTGGAATCGTGTGACAAATCTAAGTACAGTGGGTGATGCACGAGACGACCAATGGTGCCTCAAGTCAGGAGGACCAATCATATGCCTACGTAACCGAGGAGATTCCAAATTCGACATTGACTCCAATATGGAATCTCGGCGGGGTTGTTCAGTTTACTCGATCCCAACGAGAACCCACATACATGCACTGATGTACACCATATCAGTATCCATGGAATAGGATACACTCTCCAAGAGTGTGCATTGTACGTGCAAGTCTTTACGAGTCATTGATATCCCTATCTCAATGATTCTATGACTTGGAACATCTTTAAGACCACAACCTTAGAGACGTATTCCATGATTGGCATCCCTGATACCAAACACATCTCATAGCTTAAGAGTGATCTAGGGGACTTTATCTAATTTCATAAAATGATAAGATAAAGAAGAAAATGCCATTTATTAAATTACTTGATAAGATACAATATAAGACTGTTTAAAGAGTCCGCTACTACGCCCTACAAATGGCGCACCGGGCACCTAACTTTTTCAGATCTTGCCCCCTGTTAGTCGATCGAACAGGTGTTGCTTGCGACGGGTATGCTAGGCCATATTGCTGGACTGCACGAGTGGCTGCCCTCACTGATGCATCCTCAACAAGAGTAAGTAGTGCCTCCTGAGTGATCTCAAACACCCTAATGGCGGGGGATGGAATCACTTATGGCGTCACATGAGGTGCGTTCTGCTCGTTCATCGGGAGTGGTATGTCTGGACCCCCGCCGTCAGCTTGCCAGGTTGGGGGGTCTTGAGCACCACCCTCAGCATTGGGCTGATCTTCAAGCGTTGGGTTAGGGAGTTCATCGACATCTGCTGGCTAATGGTGGCTAGTCATCCTATCACCGCGCTTGTGACTAGGGATGGCAACGGGGCGGGTATAACAAGACTCAGGACCGGCCCCATTAAGAAATTTCAGTATCCGAACCTGCCCCGGACCCGGTCATTATCCGTCCCGCCCTAGACCCGGCGAGTCTGGGTCCTACCCGTTTGACCCGGTCGATTTTTATTTTTTTTACTTTTTTCTTAATTTTTTTTTGCCTATTTTGTTCTCACAACCACATTCAAAACAAATAAATAGTAAATAACATCGAAATCGATGATTCAACATAAACACATCCACTACAAGTCATCCGTTACTAGACAATGAGAAGTGGGTTTTGAGTTTAGATTTTTTATTCTAATTAATTAACTCTTTTTTTTATCTAGTTGAGGTGGTAAAGTAAGTTGCTATTGCAAATAACACTTTTTTGAATACAATTTATAAATATTAATAAGTTTTAATAATAATTAGATATATAAAATGAAAAAAACTATATTATGTTATTAACTGGGGCGGGTCCGGGGCTGGTATCGGCTAGACTCGTTACTTGCCCGGGACCCGATTGGGTCTTGAATTTTGATACCCGGACCCGGATCCATTTTTCTAGACTCATACCCCTCCCAACCGGAGTGAGTCCAGGGCGGGTACTCGTTAGACCCGGCCTATTGCCATCCCTATTTATGACCTAGTTTGCATACTCAGTGGTTGGAGCACTATTCCCACAGACGGCGCTAATCTGATGATGGTAAAAATCGTCAGACGTTTAATGTCACGTGTTGACCACGTGGGATGGTGGAACCGATCCAACGCACGATAAACTAGGTTGGGGTTTGGTTAATGTATACTCTGCAGTCGACTTTAGTGAGCTGCTTACGTATCCGATGAATTGGGATCAAGTTAGTTCGTAGTTCTTTTGTGGGGTTACTCTCAATAGCCAGTCAATTTTTACTGGGGGAGTAGATCATTCCCCTTCCCCAGCTCTTCTAAGGTATTTATAGGGAGCTGGTAAGGGGCTATGGACCGTGGGCTTAACTTTATCAGCAGCCCATCATGCTCAATAATATAACCCCTAGACTAATAAACTAGCCCAGGTACTCTTAATAGGTCGTCAGCCTTTTTTGGACTTAACTAGTATGTTAGCCACAGATTTATACCCACGGGTGGCACCCCAACCCGAGCCGGGTGTCGATTAATTACAATAGTGCCCCTAGACATTTTTGGGACTCATCATATACTTTTTCCCACCTCTAGTATGCACAAACTTCAAATCAAAGATATCATTGTGAATATGTTCTAAAGGAACGATGTTTCTTTCAATAGAAGGAAACGGCTGTTTATCTAGTTTTGCTTTAACACAGATTTCACATTTGTGTTGATTATCCAATTTGAAAGTTGGTAATAGGTATAAACTTATTAATCTTCTAATAGTAATATAATTTACATGTCCTAGTCTAACATGGCATAAATTAGAATACTCAAGAAAATAAGCAGAAGAAATAATCTTTTTAGGAAATTTCATGTTAGATGTTTTAATGATGACAAGAATAGGACTTTATATTAGACCTAAAAAATAATGTAAGTTTATGTTTTCATAGAACAATTGTATAAGCGTTTGAAAGTCTTTAGTTTTATTAGGTTTGTAATTTTTATATTTGTAGATTTTTGATTACGTATTTGATACTGAGTCGCTGATAGAATTCTAGGTGAGTCTATCAAAGATGAAGTTAAAGATCAGCGTCTGAAGTCAAGTGAAGATGAAGATTTGTTCTTAGCATCTGTCAAACGCTAAAGGACTATTTCAGGGCTGTTGAATCAAGCGCACGAATGACTCAAGCGATCAAGGATCAGATTCACCTGAAATAAATTCTCAAGTCATAGAGGACTTAAATGCAATCATCAACGGACATTTATTTCCAACGGGAAATAAATTCAAATGCATTAAATGCCTGATAAGTGCATTAAATATGATAAGCTATTATGACTTATGGACAAACCATCTTTTGACTAGACTGTCAGAAATCAGAGTTCAAAACCTTCTCCTGTCAAATCGGAACCAGCAGAAATTGAGGAATGTCTGAAAGGGACTGTTTAACGCGCTGCGTGAGATACATACGCTCACATGTGTCCAACGGACAAATCCCAAGAAACCCTATGAATAGAACCCTTCAGCAAACCCTAAAGATACACGTACATGCACAAGAAAAAGGTTTAAACTTTGTTGAAATTATTTGAGAGAAAAGCTTATAAAATCCATAGCCAAAAATCCTCTCAAGCTTTTTATACATTCCGAAGATAGTCAAAGATATTTCAAACCTCTTCAGAGAAGAACCCTAAATTCCTATTGAGATATCCCAAGTTGTTTGAACTTCCCAACGTCAAACAAACCCGTGACTAAACCCTCAACCTCGTTGATCTGAGTGAGAAAGTTGTTGATACTATAAGAAGCATTTCTGTGTAAGAGAAGCTTGTTGAAGAAGGTCTTTATTGGAGCTGAAGTCTGTGTGATCAAGGAGCTCATTTATTTTGTAGAAGCCTTTGTGTGATCCTTCGATAATCAATTTAGTGAATTCCTCCAAGTGCAAACGTGAAGAAAGACGTAGTTGGGATTACATCACCCAGTGAACCTTACAATCTCTTGTGTCATTTACTGTTATATTGCTTTGCTTTACTGTTCATATCATATCATTGAAAAGTATTTAAAACGGTTAAGTGACTAATTCAAGTTTAAGAGAACGTTAAGCTACAAAATCATTTCCACTGTGCTAAGCCTGATTAAGCGACTGAAACATTACCGTACTTTGGTAATTATTGAAATCACTAAGTCTAAGTTATCTATTCCTAAGCGCCTGACCTAGCGCTAAGCTTTCCAAGCGTTCAAAATTCTTCAAAGTTATACGAAATTTTTTCAAGTCGAAAAAGACTTCAGGGTCTATTCAGCCCCCCCCCCTTCTAGACCCTTTTGTATGCCAGTTATGACCATCAAGTGGTATCCGAGCAGTTGAAGTGGAAACCTAAGCGTTTCTGAGCGTAACTGCTTGATTAGATCCATTTTTCTAAACCGAGTCACTTTATTTTTTTATCATGGCTTTTAACAAAATGCCAAAGTTGATTGAGTGAAACTATGACTCATGGAAACTTAGAACATTCGCTTATCTTTTTTCATGTGATAATGAGATGTGTGATGTAATTACAGATGGCCCCATTCAGTTCATGAAAGTTTTAACTCGAGCCCCTGGAGCAACTGAGGCGACTCCAGATGGTTATGTTGAGAAACCTAAGTTGGAATGGATGCGAGGCGATTGGAAAAGAGTGAATCTAGATAATGTTGGACGAAGCACTCTCTACTCAGTGCTAATAGATAATAATGGATTGTTCAACAAGATCAAACAGTGTAAGACTTTAAAAGAGATATGGGAAAAATTGGCTATCGTATGTGAAGGTTCAGCACTGATGACGGAGAACAAACTCTCCATAGCCATGCAAAGATTTGAGCATTTCAAAATGCAGCCCAACGAGACGCTAGAACAATTGGATGCAAGGTTAACTTTGCTCATTACAGAGTTAACATCACTGGATAATGAATTGACAAACAAGGAAATGGTTAACAAGATATTCAGAAGTTTTCCAAGCAAGTATTTGATTAAGACTGTTGCAATGAGAGAATCACAGACTTTGGAGACTCTAATTTCAGAACATGTGTTTTCAGAGTTCAAGGCATTTAAGTTCGAATTGGGTGAAGTCAGCGACACTTTAACATAAGTGACTGAATCAGGAGCTTTAATCACTACAACTAAGAGTAAGGGTAAAGCGATTAGTGAGATGAAATCGACAGAATCAAATGAGGAGAAAGAGATGGCTATATTGGTTAAGAAATTCAAGATATTTCTAAGATATGAAAAGAGAAATCATATTGGACAAACCTCATTTCAAACCCCTCCCCCTACACCAGCACCTTAGTATCAAGAGCCAGTGTACTCTGCACCTCAACCTCTAGCGCCAGTTTAACACCAAGCGCCTCCGTCTCCTACTCAGAATTTTTCAGCACCAATAGTTTCCAAAACGTTATCAACTGAATAGAAAATGAAAACTAACCTTTGTCATAACTGCAGGAAACCAAGGCACTACCAGGTAAATTGCCCTTATCCGAATGTATCGAAGCCCACAAGGCAAGATCATGCGGATAGAAACCAATTCAAGAGCAACCTTCTCCAACATGGTTTTCAAGCGGAATCTGAACCATTCTCCGCACCTGAAGAGGACTTAGAATCATCAGATGAAAGCAGTGATGATGAGCCATCAAGTGACTCTGCGTTAATTTGTCTCATGGCGAGAGATGAAGAAGCGTCTGATGACTCACTATCTATGGTAACCACTAAATTATTTCATCCTCTTTCTTATGATGAATTACTTGAAAAAGTAAACGAATATTATTAAGATTGTTAAATGCCACCAAATTATATCAAAATCACTTCGATATCATTTCATCGCTCAAGAGTGATAATGTGACACTCAAGGCAGAGTTGCAAGTTCAGCAACAATGCATTGAGAAGAACAAATCACTTGAGAATGAGATAACTAACTTGAAAAGTGATCTTGATATAATAGTCAAGAGAGAAGTTGAATTGATAGCAAATCTTGCCAAATCAGAACAACTTATCTCATCATTATCCAAAGTATCAAGAAAGCTAGATGATGTGACTAAGGTAACCAGACTTTTTGGTGAAAAGACCGGTTTAGGTTGTGATAAATTTGGGCATAAATCAAAAGCGTCTAAAGTTACAACAACCAACAAATGAAAAGGTGTATTCTTTGTTGAGAAGAGTTCAAACAGTCAAATACTGAATGAACCCAAGGACAATTGTAAGAGGCCAAATGAGAAGGTCAATACCAACTCAAGCAACACGGAGAAGATGAAAGTGAATGATTCACAAAAGAAGGTCCATCTAAACCTCAAAAGGCCGAGGATAAACCTTCTACAAGTGAATCAAGCGCTAAGCGTCAATCGCCAAAGCAACTCCTAAGCCAATGCCGAGGAAATACTAGCGTCAATATCCTCAAAGATCTAGATCATATTATCGACACTATGATGATTATGATTATGATTACGACTATGATCACTATTATAATCGAGTATATTACTATACACCTACAATGCACACACAACACAAACCGAAATCCTAGAAGGTCAGTCCTCCCATAATGAAGACCTGGCAAATATGGGTTCCGAAAGTTTTAATTCAAACTAAAGTTACTAACGTTGAAAGACCTAAGACAAAATGGGTACCTAAGAAGGATTAGAACTGCCCTTTAAATACAGATGCCTAGAGCCAACACCAATACTTCAGTTTGGTACATTGATAGTGGGTCATCAAGGCACAGGACTGGCTCAAAGGATCTCTTCGTCAACTATCGTGCAACTAATGGTCCTCAAGTTGTATTCGGTGACAACTCCAAAGGTAAAACCAAAGGTATGGGTACCATGCATAGGGGGAACATCATGATAAGTGATGTATATTATGTTGAGGGCCTTAAGCATAATTTATTGAGCATAAGTCAATTTTGTGATAAATGGTTTGGAGTCAAATTCTCAAGCGATTGTTGCTATGTTAACGACGCTAAGACTAAGTCTACTAAATTAAGAGAAAAAAGGACAAACAATGTGTATTTAGTGGATTGGGATTCAACAATAGAACCCCACATGTTTTGTTGCTAAAAGTCAAAATGAATTGGGTTGCTTATGGCATAGAAAAATGAATCACCTCAACTTTAAGGCAATCTCTCAGTTCATATCGCTAAATCTAGTAGAGGGATTACCTAAGGGTTCCTTTCAGAAGAATCACTTATGTGATGCATGTCAAATGGGTAAACAAGTCAAATCATCTTTTAAGAAGAAACCTCATCTATCTACTTCTAGAGTCCTTGAACTATTGCATTTAGATTTGTTTGGTCCTATGTAAATCATGAGTGTTAGTGGTAAAAAGTACTCGCTAGTAATAGTTGATGATTTCTCTCGCTATACATGGGTAGAATTCCTAGCAACCAAAGATGAAACTAATGTCAAGCTCACATCACTAATTCGTCAATTACAAACTTCGAAAGACCTAAAGGTGACAAGAATTAGAAGCGATAGAGGGACTGAGTTTACTAACCATATTGTTGAGAAGTTTTGTATAGATATTGGAATATTTCATGAGTATTTTGCACCTAGAACACCTCAACAGAATGGAGTGGCTGAACGACGGAACATAACAATTAAAGAAGCCGCTAGGACAATGTTAATAGAGTCCAAGCTGCCTCAAAGGTTTTAGGCCAAAGCTATCAATACCGCTTGCTACACTTGGAACTGGTGTATGATCAACAAATAACATGAAAAGAATCCATATGAGTTGTGGAAGGGACGTAAGCCTAACATTTCATATTTTCATGTATTTGGTTCAAAATGTTTCATTCATAACAATACATCCCAAAATATAAAGACATTTGATCCCAAAGCGGATGAGGGAATCTTTCTATGCTATGCCAAGAATGGGAAGATTTTTCGCATCCTAAATAAGATCAAATCGAAGGTTTAACAATCCATTCATGTTGTGTTCGATGATGCTAACCAAGAACCGACTAAGGTTAATACTGATGATGTAGGAATTGAAGATCTTGCCCAACAAGCGTCACAAATGAATCTTGGTAATGATAGTGATGATGATGAGGATGATGAGATCTTGTGCCCAATCCTAAGGTCACTCGTGAGGTTACTAATGATGATATTGTCAGAAATGCTGATGATCATGAAGAGAATGATCATCAAGAGCAAATTGGAACTGTGAATGATGTAGCGACTGCGCAAGAGAAAAATGAGGGTCAAGCGACTGATAATCAAGAGTCTCTCAACCCATTCCAACCAGATCGTAAATGGGTTAGAGATCATCTACCAGAGCAAGTTATTGGAGATATTGGAGCACTGTTAAAATTAGAGCCGTTACAAGCAATGAGGCCATGTTCGCAAGTTTCCTATCTCAAATGGAACCAAAGATACTGGATGAAGCACTCAGTGAATCAAGTTGGGTAGAAGCGATGCAAGAGGAGCTTAATCAATTTGAGAGAAGTAAGTGTTAGGAATTTCATGTTAGATGTTTTGATGATGACAATGAGGATTACTTGTTAGACCCCAAAATATGTAAGTTTGATTTTAGTAGAAATCATGTATAAGCTTGGAGCGTTAGAATTGTAATAGGCTTTATAGGCTTTGTTTTATTTTTATTCTAGAGTGTTAGACTGAGTATTCTTAGACTGAGTGTCTGATAATTTTTGAGTGAGTTTATCAGTAGTTAAGTTTGAAGACTCAAGCGCCTGAAGTCTGAATGAAGATAAAGATTCCAAGCGTCCAAAAATGACCAACTATTTCAAGGAAGAGAATAAGCTCGTAAATGACAAAGATCATGCTGTGATGATGACTTTGGAAGATAACATAACTGAAGCTATTCGAGCTGAAATGTCCAAGCGATACATAGTTAGACCAAGTCATTAGAGCTGTTTGATTTACATTATCTATATTCTTGTCTCTTATATTTTTTTGTAAAAATGCGTGTAATCATTGATATATATAAAAAGGCATTTTTCAGCTGAAACACCTTGTTGAAGCTTTACTAACTTCAACTAACTTTTACTAACCAAAGCTAACTTTTTTGGCTGTCTAACTCTTGAACTATAAAAGAGTAAGTATTGCCATCATCAAAAGGGGGAAAATTGTTTGGAATTTCATGTTAGATGTTTGTTAGACCCCAAAAAATGTAAGTTTGATTTAGTAGAAATCATGTATAAGCTTGGAGCGTTAGAATTGTAATAGGATTTATAGGCTTTGTTTTATTTTTATTCTAGAGTGTTAGGCTAAGTATTCTTAGACTGAACGTCTGATGATTTCTGAGTGAGTTTATCAGTAGTTAAGTTTGAAGACTCAAGCGCCTGAAGTCTGAATGAAGATAAAGATTCCAAGCGTCCAAAAATGACCAGCTATTTCAAGCGTTCATTAGGACAGAAGTTATTCAAAGATGAATGAGCGTCTATCAATGACTGATTTCACCTGAATTTATTTCTAAGTTTAGAAGGAGTTCAATGCAAATATTCTCAGTGCATTAAATGCCAACGAGCATTTAATTCAAAAGCATTAAATCCTGATAAAAGCATTAAACGTGATAAGCTCTTTCAAACGTACGGAGAAGCCACCCTATTGGACAGCCAACTATTCACAGAGTGCAGCACCAACTTTTGTGCAGCAGATTTTCAGGAAAAAGGACAAAAGTTGTTCACTCGCGGAAGTGAGAGACAAGCGCCTGTGCATGTGTCAAACAGACACTTTTTTCCAAGAATACCTATAAATAGGACATCAACAACAAGCCAAAACACCTGAGAAAAATTCCAAGCCAAACTGCTGTTCAATTGAAGTCTCATTCCTTAAACTCTCAGAAAAGCCAGAATATTCAAGCAAACATTCTCTTTTCTTTTCTTCAAATTCTGAGACAGTCACCAATATCTCAAACTTTCTTTTCAGGGAAACCTACATTACTATTGAGATATACCCAGTTGTTTGAACTTTATCAAAATCAAACAAACAGTTTAGAAAAATCTCATCCAAGCCTCGCGATCTGTGTGAAGTCAAAGTTGGATACTTGCATTATTTATGGGTGAAAGAAGCAAGAGGATATAAGTGATTTGGAGCAAAAATCTGTGTGGTCAAGGAGCTCAAGTCATCAACATCCATCTCTCCCTAATTTGTAGAAGATTCTATGTGATTCTTTGAGAATCATTTTAGTGGATTGCCTCCAAGTGTTCAAGGAGAAGAAGGACGTAGTTGGGTTTACGCCACCCAACAAACCTTACAAATATTGTGTTATTTACTTTACAGTCAATTTTCTTATTAACATATCATTGCATAAATTGATTAAGTAAAACACAATTAAAAGCTGAGCAACTAAGAAACAATTTGTGATGCTAAAAGCTTTCAAACAAAAAGACTATCAAATCAATTCCATTGTGCTAACATTGATCAAAGAAGTGAACGCTTAAACCTATTTGGTTATAGTATTCAAAATTTTGAAGTCTAAGTTAAATTTCTAAAAACAGTCTTCAATAGACGCTCAGTTAAGTACCTACTTCTCAAGCGTCCAACATTCTTTTAAGATGAAATTTTTGAAGTTAAAAAAGACTTCAGGGCCTATTCAACCCCCTCCCCCTTCTAGACCATTTTGTATGCCACTTAGGACCAACAAGTGGTATCAGAGCGGTTAAAGTTGAAATTTTAAAAATTTCTAAGCATAACATCTTGTTTAGATCCTTTCTCAAATCTAGTTGCTTTATACTGAGTCAAACTATGACACATGGAAAGTCAAAGCATTTACATATCTCTATTCATGTGATGATGACATGTGCAATATTATTTTAGATGGGCCAATCAAAATATATAAGGTTATCACTAGAGCGCCTGGAGCCACGGAAGACACTCCGGATGGTTACGTGGAAAAACCAAAATAAGAATGGTCTCTTGATGAGCGTCGAAGAGCAAATTTGGACAATGTTGGTCGTAATGCTCTATATACATCTATCGGTGATAATGATAACTTATTCAACAAGATTAAGTCATGCAACACTACTAAGGAAATCTGGGATAAGTTAGCCATAATTTGTGGTGGTTCAGCTCAGATTAAAGAGAACAAGCTTTCCATTGCAAAGGAAAGGTTTAACAGTTTCAAGATGTTTCCAATGAGACTTTAGAACAACTGGATATAAGATTCACAGCTCTTACTACAGAATTAACATCTTTGGGTATGGATTTACAAAATCGAGAAATAGTGGTCAAAATCTTTAGAAGTCCACCTACTAGATTTTTGATGAAGACAACAACTATGAGGGAGTTGAACAATTTGGATAGTTTAACTCCAGAAGATGCTTTTTCGGAAGTCAAAGCATTTGAGTTTGAGTTGAATTCGACTAGTGATGCAGTGAGCAGTCCAGTGATTGAGTCTGGAGCGCTTATAGCGTCAATCAAGGGTAAATCGGGTAACACGGGAAAGGTTTCAGATATTAGCGAGGAAGAGGAGTTGGGTTTACTGAATAGATTCAGGAAGTTCTTGAGATATGAAAAGAAAGGAAAAGGTTTCAGCAATCAAGGACAAAATTCATATCAAGCGCCTACTCCAGTACAACAATAGTTTCAAGCGCCTCAGTATTCTGTTCCTACATCCCAAGCGCCTGTTCAGTACCAAGCGTCTGCTCAAAATCTTTCAACACCCGTGGTCTCAAAACCACACAATGTAAGGTTAACAAATGAACAAAAGATGAAAACTAATTTCTGTTATTATTGCAGGAAACCAGGGCAATACCAGGTAAATTGCCCTTATCCAAACGTATCTAAGCTTTCAAGGTAGGATTACTTGAATAGAAACCAATTCAGGACCAACCTTCGTCAACAAGGTTTGCTAGCGGAATCAGAACAAGCGTCCGCACCTGAAGATTTGGAATCAACAGAGGAGAGTAGTGATGATGATGAGCCAGTGGATGACTCAGCACTTATTTATCTCATGGCCAGAGATGATGAAGCGTCCCCTAAGGTAAACACTGAATTATCTCTTCCACTTTCATATGATGAGTTACTTGACAAAGTCAAATAATATTAGAATGATTGTCAAGATGCCGCTAAATTATATCAAAATCACTTTATATCATTTCATCACTCCAAAGTGATAATGTGACGCTCAAATCAGAATTGCAAGTTCAGCAACAATGCATTGAGAAGAACAAATCACTTGAAAGTGATATAACAAATCTGAAAAGTGACCTTGATATAATAGTCAAGAGAGAAGCTGAGCTGATTTCTAGACTTGCTAAATCAGAATAGCTCGTCTCATCATTGTCCAAAGCATCAAGAAAGCTAGACTATGTAACTGAGGTAACAAGATTATTTGGTGAAAAAACCGGTTTAGGAAGCAATAAATTTGGTAAACAACCAAACAAATCTAATGTTATGGCAAACAACAAAGAAAAGGGTGTTTTCTTTGTTGAGAAAGCTTCACAAGGTCAAATACAAAATGAACCGAGCGACAATGGTACGAGGCCAAATGAGAAAGCTAAAGTTGACTCAGGCAAGGGTAAGGCAAAGGCAAATGATTCACAAAGACGGGTTCATCCAAACGCTCAGAAGGCTAAGGATAAACCTAACCACTGTGAATCAAGCGCTAAGCGTCCAGCACCAAAAGTGCAACCCAAACCAGCGCAAAGGAAATACCAGCGTTAATATCCAAGGCAGTCTAGATCATATTATCAACACTATGATAATTATGATTATGACTATGATTATGATTACTATTATAATCAAGGATATTATTATACACCCAAAAATCACACACAACACAATGTGAAACCCAAGAAGGCCAGTATTCCTAAAATGAAGACTAGGCAAATATGGGTTCCTAAAGTGCTAATTTAAACTAACGATGCTACTAATGTTAAAGGACCCAAGCAACAATGGGTACCTAAACAGAAATAGAACTTCCTTTTTCATTGTAGGTACCTAGAGCTAGAGCTGATACATATGTTTGGTACTTCGATAGTGGATTGTCAAGGCACATGACTGGTTCCAAGGATCTATTGATCAACTATCGACCCGCCAATGGTCCTCAGGTTGTATTTGGATACAACTCCGAAGGTATAGGTACTGTGCATAGGGGGAACATCATGATAAGTGATGTTTATTATGTTGAGGGTCTGAAGCACAATTTATTAAGTATAAGTCAATTCTGTGATAAAGGCTTTGAAGTCATATTCTCAAGCGACTGTTGCTATATAAATGACGCTAAGACTAAGTCTACTAAATTGAAAGGTAAAAGAACTAACAATGTATATTTGGTAGATTGGGGTTCAACAACTGATAACAACCCAACATGTTTTGTTGCTAAAAATGAATCTAAAATGGATTGGTTATGGCATAGAAAAATGAATCACCTCAACTTTAAGACAATCTCTCAGCTTATAAATCTAAATCTTGTAGAGGGATTACCAAAAGGACCATTTCACAAGGATCGCCTTTGTGACGCTTGTCAAATGGGCAAACAAGTCGAATCATCTTTCAAGTGAAAACCTCATCTATCTACCACTAGAATGCTTGAACTACTTCACATGGATCTATTTGGACTTGTTCAAACGATTAGTGTGAGCGGTAAAAAGTATACGTTGGTGATAGTAGATGATTTCTCTCGATTTACTTCTGTGGAATTTCTTTCATCTAAAGATGAAACATGTGACAAGTTAACAACTCCTATTCGGCAACTTAAAACATTGAAAAATCTTATGGTTGCAAGAATAAGAAGCGATAACGGTATTGAGTTTACTAGCAGAGAATAGAATACATCATGAGTTTTTAGCTCCCCGAACTCCCCAACAGAATGGTGTTGCTGAGCACAGTAACAGAACGCTCAAGAAAGCCACTAAGACGATGTTAGCAGAGTCCAAGCTTGCTCCTAGGTTTTGGGCTGAAGCGATCAACACTTCTTGTTATACTCAAAACCGTTGCATGATCAACAAACAGTATGAGAAAACTCCATATGAACTGTGAAAGGGACGTAAGCTAAATGTTTCATATTTTCACGTCTTTGGTTCTAAATATTTTACCCATAATAATGGATCCCAAAGCCTAAAGACATTTGATCCTAAAGCGGATGAGGGAAACTTTCTAAGCTACGCTAAGAATAGAAAGAATTATCGCATCCTAAACAAGATCAAATCGAAGGTTGAGGAATCTATTCATGTTATTTTTGATGATGCTAACCAATAACCGAGTAAGGTTAATATGAATGATGTAGGAGTTGAAGATCTGTGTCATCAAGCGTCTAAGATTACCATTGTTGATGATAGTGACGACGACGATGAGATCTCAGTACCACCTCCTAAGATTACTCGTGAGGATATTTCGGATAATAATGCAAGATCTGCTGATGATCATGAAGAGAGTGATCATCAAGAGCAAACAAGGATCTGTAAACTTGAAGCGCCTACACAAGAGGGAAGTCAAGTGTCTGATCATCAAGCACCTGTTCAACCTCTTAACCCTTTCCAACCAGATAAACTATGGCTACGTGATCATCCACCTGAGCAAATTATTGGAGATATTGAAGCGCCTGTTAGGACTAGAGCCTCTACATTCAATGAGGCTATGTTCGCAAGCTTTCTATCTCAAATGGAACCTAAGAAAGTGGATGAAGTGCTAAGCGATCCAAGTTGGATTGAAGCCATGCAAGAAGAGCTTAATCAGTTTGAGCGTAGTAAGGTTTGGACACTAGTATCAAGACGAACTCACCAAGGAGTTATTGGAACTAGATGGGTTTATAGAAATAAGATGGATGAGAATGGCATTGTGATAAGGAACTAGGCCAGACTTGTAACTCAACGATATTGCCAAGAAGAGGGTATTAACTTTGATGAGACATATGCTCCTGTCACCCGTCTTGAAGCAATCCACATGTTTCTAGCGTATGCAGCATTCAACAAGTTTACGGTATATTAAATGGACGTGAAGAGTGCCTTCCTGAATGGTATACTCCAAGAAGAGGTATATGTGGAGCAACCACCAGGATTCATCAAAAACCATGGTAAGGGTATGGTTTACAAGCTAGACACAACACTTTATGGGTTTAAGCAAGCACCCCGAGCATGGTATGACACTCTCTCTATTTTACTTATTGGTAAAGGCTTTTCAAAAGTCAGCGTTGACACAACGTTATTTAAAATTACCAAAGACGAAGATATTCTCTTAGTCCAAATTTACGTTGATGATATTTTATTTGGTTCTACTAACAAGCGTCTGTGTGAGAAATTTTCAAAAAGATGCAAGAACAATTTGGAATGAGCATGATGGGTGAATTAACTTTCTTCTTAGGATTACAAGTTAAACAACTCCCTAATGGCATATTTATTAACCAAGCTAAATATACACGTGATATGATTAAGAAATTTGGTGTGGAAAATGCATCATATTCAAAAATTCTAATGAGCCAAATGCTTAAGTTATATAAAGATGAAAGTGGGAAGAAGGTTGATATCACTAATTGTAGAGGTATCATTAGATCACTTTTTTATCTTACTGCTAGTAGACCTAATATTATGTTTTTGGTATGCATTTGTGCATAATTTCAAGCTGATCCTAAGGAGTCACACTTAATTGCTGCCAAAAGAATCCTTAAATACCTAAAAGGCACACAAAATGCGGGCTTATGGTATCCAAGGGACTCTCCTTTTGAACTAATTGGTTACTCAGATGCAGATTTTGCAGGTTGCAAAATAGATCGTAAGAGTACTAGTGGTACATGTCAATTTCTAGGTGATAGGTTAGTTTCATGGCATAGTAAGAAACAACAATCCATAGCTACCTCTATAGCCGAAGCTGAGTATATAGCTGCAGAAAGTTGTTGTGCACAAGTGTTATGGATGAGGCAACAACTTAGAGATTATGGTATAATTCTAGGTGCAATCCCCATTCATTGTGATAACCAAAGCGCTCTAGCCATGACGCAAAACCCTGTTCTTTATTCCAGAACCAAACATATTGACATTAGATACCATTTTCTTCGTGACCATGTTCAAAAGAAAGATATCTCCATGCACTTTATTGGAACTGACAAACAATTGGTAGATATCTTCACCAAAGCTCTCAACGAACAACGTTTTCTCACTTTGAGAAGTGAATTAGGTATGATCGACTTAAATGCTTAATCATTCTCTGTATCATATTTTATTAGACATATAATTTAGGGGGAATCCACTTTATTTATGTCCAAAAGATCTTTGAAAAGTTGTTACAAGTTAACAAATTTAGGGGGAACCTTAAAATTGTACTTGAACCTAACTACAAGCGTCCATGATAAAAAACTTTCATATGCATGATCATCAACGCTCAGTGTTATATGTGCATAATATGTTCGACGCTCAAGCATAAAAAGACTTTGATTACAAGCGTTAACATAAAACAGTTACAACAAGCGTTAACAAGTGGTATTTATTAAGCGTTGAACTTATTCCCTTCAACAGTTAACATAAAAATTGTCTGTAAAACTCATGCATAAATTTTACACGCTTCTTGACGTAGTGGATAGACTCAAAAGTCTATTTTGGACTCTATTCACACGTTTCCATCGCATCAAATTGGTGGGTAATCAAAACTTTTCAAAATGACAGTTCAGAGTTAGTACATGTCTGGGTACGTGTCAGTATACCATCAGGCACGTGCATTACACACTGAAAATTCCAAACGTTTTAAAAATTTTAACTCGGACTTCAAATCTTTATATATGGGAGTTACCAAATGTAACTTCCCTCTCTTGCTTAAAACTCGTGTCCGCAGTTAAAACTTTCATGGCTGAGATTAAATAACTTTACACGTGTCTAAATCCTACTAAGACGAGAGAACACAAGTTTAAAAAACTCCTTTACTGTGTCATTTAAAGAACACTTTCTGCAGAAAAGTTATTCACTCTTACTCAAAGCTTTCTGCAATTACTATCTCTCTCTCTTCTTCAAAAAGAAAATCTCAGTTCATCTCTTTCACTAAAATGGCACCAAAGAAATCTACTGCTACTTCTGCCAAGCCTACCCTCAAGGTCACTGAAGGCCTTTTTGTCGACTAGAAGTTTCTATATGAACAACCCCAGATTAACCTGACAGAAATGATGGACTCTGTCACCAAGGCTGGGCTTAAAACATTCTTGACTCAATACTCATATCTGTTTCCGATGGAAGTCGACACCTTCTGGAAAACTGCCAAAATCTCCGAAGACAGGAAGTCGATCTCTTGTCTCATTCCTCTATCCAAGAAGAAGTCACCAAAAAGAATTTGTACTGTCTATGCTGCGTCCATTGCCAAGAATTTCAATTAAAGAAGCATGGACTACTATGAGTGCTTATGACTGTGTACCATACAAACAACACTTTGAAAAGAAAAAATTAGTATCTAAATGCCGACTGATGGCTGATTTCTACAGCAAAATCATAGAATGCAGAGTGGGTACTTTTGATAAGGTCAACCCAATACAATTTCAGATGATGAAAGCGATACTCCTCAACATCAAGATCAACTGGAGTGAGTATGTCTTTGGAAGGTTTCGGGATCATTTAAGCGCCCCAAATAAACCTTAGGGGCTTATTTTAAGTGACCTGTTCTATCGATCAGGCTGTGTCTACTCGTCTGGCCAACCTCTGAATAAGGCCAAGTTGCTGGGAAAAAGGATTCTGAATAATCTCTTCAATCCTCCCAAAGTTGGTGGTGCTGCTAGACCACTGTCTGAGCGTCTAGAAATATGTGAAGTGTTTGACGAAGAGGCTGAGCGTCCTGCTCAAGTGGAGGTCGTGAAGCGTCCGGCTGTTACCAAGAAGAGGGCTCCCAGAAATCCCAAGGCTCAAGTTGTTCCCTCTCCTCAAAAGGACGATGAGGAAACCGATGAGGATGCAGGGGACAAGATCCCTTTGATCAAGTAGAGGAAGCTGGAAAGTATAATCAAACAAATAGACTTCGAAGAACCAGCTGCTGCTCCTCCAGCTCAAATGCTTAAACTCATTGAAGGAGTCAACGTTAAGAAGATCTTTAAGCGTTCCAGGACAAGCAAGCGTCAAGCTGCTCTTGTTCCTGAAGAGCCTGAGATTATCGAGCCAAGCGTTCAAGATATTGCTGCTGAGCCGAGCTCTTAGGGTAAGTTTATTTCTTCCCGCAGCATTTCTTTTCCTACATCTATAGAAGATCCTGCCCTTATAGAGGATAATTCTTGTGCTACTTCTTTAGTTCCAGCCGCTGCTAAAACATCAGTAGATGTCCACCTAGATGTTGAGATGATAGATGTTGTGGCTATTGCCAAAGATATTACCGCCGAAGTTGCTATAATTGAAGCTGCAGAACCTGCTCCCAAAGAGGTTCAAACGTCAACTCTTGTCCTGGTTATAACAGAGGCACGCTCAAAAGTTCCGAGCGTTGCTGAAGACGTTACTATACCCCGGCACGTCTTCAAGCAGGACCCACTGAAAATGATTGATCAGTCAATCAACTATCTGCCTCCAGCACTTGAAGAAGATTTCATCCCCGCAGGCTATAATGAAGAAAGATACGTCATTGTGGAGAATGAAATTGCCCTGCTGATTTACATTGACAGTAAGATCAGAGATATAGTGTTCAACATTGAGCTAACAGATATTGAGAGAAAATACTATTTGGCCATTGAACTTGGTAAAACTCCTGGTCAGATACCTTCTTCTCTTATCTTTCAACTAGATAGACAAGGAGGCAGATATCCTAAATGAGATGCGGATCTAGCTTATTACCTCGACTATGGGCACAACAAGCCAACTGGTTTCGCTCTAAGAGACTACAACATCCGAGTGTATGATCCTTTTATCCCAACCTTTCTCAATCCTTCAGAGGCAGTCTTAAACAGAGAAGGCTACACACATTTTCCTCACATAGCAAACAGTGATGAGAACAGGAATTCTGTCAATCCCCTTCGACTATGGAAGAATAAAAGAATCCATGCCGGTGAGCGTTTAGCATCTCTAACGGATGTGATTCAATCAGAAGTTGATGCATACTTTGACACCTGGAATGCTAGCTATCAGGCTGATAGATATCGCTTTGAATCCATCAAAGATATTCACCATGAAGGCATTCGAGCGTTGGTCAATGCAGGTGCAGACTACTGCATGAATGAAGTCAACTGGGTTGAAGCATATTTGGATCATCAATACACTTTCCCAGAATTAGTTCAAGCTCTTTTTGGCATAGTCATGCATGACAAGAAGCGTCAATTAGCCAAATATTGCCTTAGGAAGCGTCAATAGAGAGTTGGGCCTATTCTTAAGCTCCCAATAATTTGTCATCAGATTGATCAATGCTTGCGTGAAGAGCTTCACAGACTATCCACAACTCCTCTTCGCTTCAACGCTCAAGCATCTACCAGTAGCAGTGTTTCAGAATCTAGCTTGAACTTCTTTCCAAGCCACTACGAAGACAATCTTAACATGATGGTGAAGATTATGACTCCACTCTCCCATTTTGACAGAATCTTCACTGCTAATCTTAGACAATGGAATGGCTCAGTAATCAATCCCTTTCGAGGATATCCATTGTTCCCATCTATCTGCAAAGAGGTACTCAATCACTATGAGTTTGTCCTCTCTTTACTGGAAAGGAATTAGGGACTGGCTCAAGTGATCTATCCCTACCTGGAAGAGTACTACACTCCTTATGTACCTGAATCTCAACGAATCAAATCTCTTCCAACCGATAGGCTGATTGGATTTTCCAGGGACTACTGCTCTGATGCAATTTTTTCGATTTGCCGAGTGTCATCCAAAGTTTTTCCAAATCATGTGCTAGATATCATTGGTCCCATGTATATCAGGGCCATAGATAGTCCAATTCGCACATTCATTCAAGGGACTTGTATCTTTCGCTCCAGTCTGACTGAACTTCTGGCAGCTGCTTTAAATTCCTTTGCAGATATAGCAAATTGGAACTTTTAATTTGATGACTTTCGCCAAGACGAGTCAGCGCTTGAGGGAGCACCTGCTAAGTTGGTTGCAAAGTCTGCACCAGCTTCCACTACAGAAGTTGCAAGTATTTCGGCATCTGCTGAAGAACATGTTCAAGCGTCTCCACCAGAGGATAATCCTGACACTTCTGAACACGTTTTTGATATGGCTGAGGATCTTCAAATCGACGTACGAGGTACAGTTTTTCATCCTACATATCAAGCTCCCCTTGACTCACTCAAGCATAAATCTAGATTCAAGCGACCGGCTACTCAAGCGGTTTCATCGGATGTGAGTCAAGCTTTTGGACCTTTTTTGAAATCAGTCTTAGAGGAGGTAAGCAATCACGCTACTCAGAATGAAGAACCCCTCCACTGGATTAAGACCGATTTGGCAAAGATTGAATCTCAAACTATGAGCGCTCAGATTGCTCATATGCGCGGTTCTGCTCAAGCGGCTGTTGGTAAGTGTCGTAGAGAATTTCAAGAAATGAATGATGCTACTTGGGCCATCCAACTCGCCATGAAAGAACACTTTGAGAAGCACTTAGACACCTTAGAGACTACACTGAACGATGCTACCAGCGCCAAGCTACTCGCAATGCAGGAACATTTCGACAAGCGTCTGGATGATCTTACAGCGTCAATATCTCAGATTGCTAATCAGGTTAGCCTACTCACAAAACATTTCTCAAAGGCTAATGATGGCAATAAGGGTGAAGAGAAGAGAAAAGGAGAAAAGAGGAGAGTGTCCAGTTCAAGAGCTCAAGATCCTCCTCCGCCGCCGAAGCGTCAGCTAGTATCTCCTCCTTCTACGCAAAGATATGATTTCCCATCTTGGATAACTGCTAGAGCGCCTAGTAGAACCCCAAGAGAACCTCCGATAACACTGTATCCAAATCTACCAATACCTACTCGAGCAAGGCTTGAATAGCATGACATCTCTCTTCAAAGAGCATCTATTCCAGAACCTATAGATCCAAGAACTTTAGCTGAAGAGAGGCAGATGACTGACTTCAACTGAACTATCAGAATTTGCCTAAGGTATATTGGTATTGATCCGACTGAATGGGACAAACACTTTACTGCTTTCCAGAAGAGACAAAAGGAAGAGAATAAGCTCGTAATTGACAAAGATCATGCTGCGATGATGACTTTGGAAGATAACATAACTGAAGCTATTCGAGCTAAAATGTCCAAGCGATACATAGTTAGACCAAGTCATTAGAGCTGTTTGATTTACATTATCTAGATTCTTGTCTCTTATATTTTTTTGTAAAAATGAGTGTAATCATTGATATAAATATAAAAAGGCATTTTTCAGATGAAACACCTCGTTGAAGCTTTACTAACTTCAACTAACTTTTACTAACCAAAGCTAACTTTTATTTTTGGCTGTCTAACTCTTGAACTATAAAAGAGTAAGTATTGCCATCATCAAAAGGGGGGAAATTGTTAGGAATTTCATGTTAGATGTTTTGATGATGACAATGAGGATTACTTGTTGGACCCCAATATATGTAAGTTTGATTTAGTAGAAATCATGTATAAGCTTGGAGCGTTAGAATTGTAATAGGCTTTATAGGTTTTGTTTTATTTTTATTCTAGAGTGTTAGGCTAAGTATTCTTAGACTGAACGTCTGATAATTTCTGAGTGAGTTTATCAGTAGTTAAGTTTGAAGACTTAAGCGCCTGAAGTCTGAATGAAGATAAAGATTCCAAGCGTCCAAAAACGACCAGCTATTTCAAGCGTTCATTAGGACAGAAGTTATTCAAGGATGAATGGGCGTCTATCAATGACTGATTTCACCTGAATTTATTTCTAAGTTCAGAAGGAGTTTAATGCATATATTCTCAGTGCATTAAATGCCAACGGGCATTTAATTTAAAAGCATTAAATGTGATAAGATCTTTCGGACGTAAGGAGAAGCCACCCTATTGGACTGTCAACTATTCACAAACTGCAGCACCAACTTTTGTGCAGCAGATTTTCAGGAGAAAGGACAAAACTTGTTCACTCGCGGAAGTGAGAGACACGTTCCTGTGCATGTGTCAAACGGACACTTTTTTCCAAGAATTCCTATAAATAGGACTTCAACAACAAGCCAAAACACCCGAGAAAAATTCCAAGCAAACATTCTCTTTGCTTTTCTTCAAATCTTGAGACAGTCAACCAATATCTCATTTTTTTTTAGAGAAACCTACATTACTATTGAGATATACCCAGTTGTTTGAACTTTATCAAAATCAAACAAACAGTTTAGAAAAACCCCATCCAAGCCTCACGATCTGTGTGAAGTCGAAGTTAGATACTTGCATTATTTTTGGGTGAAAGAAGCAAGAGGATAGAAGTGATTTGGAGCAAAAATCTGTGTGATCAAGGAGCTCAAGTCATCAACATTCATCTCTCGCTAATTTGTAGAAGATTTTGTGTGATTCTTTGAGAATCATTTTAGTGGATTGCCTCGAAGTGTTCAAGGAGAAAAAGGACGTAGTTGGGATTACACCACCCAATGAACCCTACAAATATTGTCTTATTTACTTTACAGTCAATTTTCTTATTAACATATCATTGCATAAATTGATTAAGTAAAACACAATTAAAAGCTAAGCAGCTAAGAAACCGTTTGCGATGCTAAAAGCTTTCAAACAAGAAGACTATCAAATCAATTCCGCTGTGCTAACATTGATCAAAGAAGTGAACGCTTAAACCTATTTGGTTATAGTATTCAAATCTTGGAGTCTAAGTTAACTTTCTAAACACAGTCTTCAATAGACGCTCAGTCAAGCGCCTACTTCTCAAGCGTCCAACACTCTTTTAATACAAAATTTTTGAAGTCGAAAAAGACTTCAGGGTCTATTCAAACCCCCCTCCCTTCTAGACCCTTTCGTATGCCACTTGGGACCAATAGTGAAGTTTGGACGCTAGTACCAAAACCAACTCACCAAAGAGTTATTGGGACTAGATGGATTTTTAGGAACAAGATGGACGAAGATGGCATTGTTATAAGAAACACAGCCAGACTAGTCGCTCATGGTTATTGCCAAGAAGAGAGTATTGATTTTGATGAGACATATGCCCTAGTAGCCCGTCTTGAAGCGATTCGGATGTTTCTAGCGTTTGCCGTATTCAACAAGTTCATAGTTATCAAATGGATGTGAAGAGTGCTTTCCTGAATGGTAAACTCCAAGAAGAAGTATACGTGGAGCAACCCCCAGGATTCATCAGCAACCATGACAAAAATATGGTCTACAAATTGGATAAGGAACTCTATGGCCTTAAACAAGCACCAAGAGCATGGTATGACACTTTCTCTATCTTTCTTATAGGTAAGGGCTTTTCAAAAGGCAGCGTTGATACAACGTTATTTAAAATTAACCACAATGAAGATATTCTCTTAATCGAAATTTATGTTGATGATATTATATTTGGATCTACTAATAAGCGATTGTGTGAGAAATTTTCAAAAATGATGTAAGATCAATTTGAAATGAGCATGATGGGTGAATTAACTTTCTTCTTAGGGTTACAAGTTAAACAACTCCCTAATGGCATATTTATAAACCAAGCTAAATATACAAGAGATAAGATTAAGAAATTTGGTATGGAAAATGCATCATCTTCAAAAATTCCATTGAGCCAAACGCTCAAGTTAGATAAAGATGAAAGTGGAAGAATCTTGATATCACTAATTATAGAGGTATCATTGGATCACTTATTTATCTTACCGCTAGTAGACCTGATATTATATTTTCGGTATGCATGTGTGCATGTTTTCAAGCTGATCCAAGAGAGTCACACTTAATTGCTACCAAGAAGATCCTTAAATACCTAAAAGGCAAACAAAATGTGGGCTTATGGTATCCAAGGGACTCTCCTTTAGAACTGATTGGTTATTTAGAAGCAGATTTTGCAGGATGCAAAATGGATAGAAAGAGTACTAGTGGTACATGTCAATTTCTAGGTGATAGATTGGTTTCGTAGCATAGTAAGAAATAATAATCCATAGCGACTTCTACCACAGAGACTGAGTATGTAGCCGCTGGAAGCTATTGTGTACAAATCCTTTGGATGAGGCAACAACTTAAAGATTATGGAATCATCTTAGGTCCTACCCCAATCCATTGTGATAACCAAAGCGCTTTAGCTATGACCCAAAACCCAGTACTTCATTCTAGAACTAAGCATATTGACATTCGTTACCATTTCTTGCGTGACCATGTTCAAAAGAAAGATATCTCCTTGCATTTTATTGGTATTGACAAACAATTGGCAGATCTCTTCACCAAGCGCTCAACGAAGAACGTTTTCTCACTTTAAGAAGTAAACTAGGTATGATTGATTTAAACGCTTAATCATAAAGCATCATATCTTTTATAGGCATCTAATTTAGGGGGAATCCACTTTATCTTATGTCTAAAGCATTTTTCAAAATTGAAATGGGTTATCAATTTTAGGGGGAACTTTAAAATTGTACTTATTCCAATCAATAAGCCTCTATGATCAAAAATGATTTTCAAAATTCTATGCTTTGATCATTAGCGTTTATCTTTTATGCATGACAAAATCAATCTCTAATAAAATTAAATAAAAATGTCTTTTAAGGATTAAAAGCGATTGAATTTTATTAAAAGACTTCAGCGTTAATAATATTCCCACTTTAACGCTAAGTAACTTTCTCTGAAAATTATGCATTGTTTTCATCGCTAAAAGGTAGCGTGTGGATAAGTTCAAAAAGATAAGATTTAACAGCTGCCCACGAGCTCCTATCAAATCAAACTGATAGTTAATGATTCCTATTTAAAAATAGGCGGTTCAATATATGCATGTGTCTGGGTACGTGTCAGTGTACCATTAGGCGCGTGCAACTCACGCTGAACATTTTCAAAATCTCAAACGTTTTAGAAAAATAACTGTGGACTCAAAATTTTATATTTCACAGCAGTTAACCAAATTTATCGTGCCTTTTTACATCCGTATTTATGATTAAACGGCTCAGATTTAATGTTTTTAATTCCCGAGTTAATTACTTAATACATGCCATTTATCTAAGCTATTGAGGAGTTACTTTTTGCACTCTATTTAAACGCTTCAAATTTTTATAGAAAAACTTTATCATTTTCAAATTCCCTTTATTGTAAAAATTCTCTCAAGGCAAAAGGCTTTCTTCTAACTTTCTTAAAAAGCTTCAATCTTTCGTCAATAGCGCCACCAAAATCTTTGAAAACTGCTGCCGAAAAATCTTCTAAGTCCAAAATTGAGAAGAAAGTAACAGTCATTGCCGGATTTCTGGTAAACTGGGATTACCTTTTCAACAACCAAAACTTTCCTTTGAGGAGCATTCTTCCTCTCGTTGAAGAATCTTGTCTAAAAACTATGTTGACTTCCCATTCATCGATTCACGAAGAAGAAGCTCTTTACTTCTTTCAAAATGTTGTCATTTCTGACAACGGGAACTCTATTTCCTGTGTGTTTCCATTTGCCAAAGAACCTTTCATTCTTACTCCTCAACTACTGTTCACTTTACTGCAACTGCCTACACATGGTGGAGAAGTTGAAGATGTGACCCTTGGAGATGCCACCAAGGTCTGGGAACTGATCAAGAAGGAGAACATTGACGCAGCGTATGCATCAAACTTCAAGAAGAATGTCATGAAGGGCGAATATGTCATTCTGGCCGACATCTGCGCAAAGATGATCGAGTGCAGAAAAGGAAGTTTTGACAAGGTTACCAATATACAGTACAAGATGATGACTGCCATTTTAACTAAGCTGAAGGTCAATTGGGCCAGATACGTTTTTAATCGCTTTATGGCAGCGATTAAACAATCGATTAATCCCAAGCCATACGAGATTGTGTTAAATCTTCTTTTAAGCGCTAGCGATTATGTTAATACTGCAGGTAAAAAGGTTCCAACGCTTAAGTTTTACGGAAAGAAAATAATTGACGAACTGTTAAAACCTAAGTGTCTAGGTGGTGCAGCGGTTCCCAAGGAGGAACGTGAGCGACTCCTTGCTGAAAGAATTGTTCATAGTGATGATGAGGAGCAAGAGACATCATCTTCTTCTTCATCATCATCATCAGAAGTGGTAGTGACCGAAAAGAAAGATCATCTTGAAAGTCGCTGAGCCATCCATGCCAACCAAACAGCAGAAGAAGAAGGAGACCAAGAAAAATCAGAAGTCTCCCACTCCTTCTCCTATATCTCCTTCTCCCCCTCCCGTTTTTACCATCTCTCCTGAAGAAGAAGAAGATGCAGAAGAGGAAGAAGTACCGCTAGACCACAAGTGTACTAAATGGTCCACTCCAAGAGGATCAACAAGTGCTCCAGTCGAGCCAGCGCTTGAAGAACCAGCAAGTGTTCCTCCCCTCCTCCTTCTGAATCTATTCCTGAATCAATTCCAGTGCCTGAAGCTGCTACTCTTTTTGAGAAGTTTGCTCGTTTTCAGGGTAAGTACTTGTGATAAACAATGTATTTATCCTTTCCTTGTCAGATTTACTTTTCTAATGCTAGGATCAAAATCTTTCAGCCGAAAGTGAAGCGGTTATTCAAGATGTCTTTAATACTTTTGAGACATTGAAAATACCCATTCGTGTTGAACCCCTCACTTCTTTCCTCGATTTAGATCCTGATGAAGAAGTTCTGGAGCCTGAGGATATGGAACCTTCCACTTCCAAATATCAAGCGACTGAAATAGTCGAAGAAATTCCTCAGAGTAAGCGTCTTAGTATTTTTATCATCTATTTCACTTAGTAGAAATCTTTTGTTTCTCAAACGCTTACATGTATCAACTCAAAATGCCTCAGATGCTGATGCACCTCCGCCTCTTGAGGTTAATGTGGATTTGGATGTAGAAATGACAACAGTTGTGGATATCGCTAAAGAAATTTCTCAAGTCCTTCCTGACCCTGAAATATCACCAGCTCATGAAGCGACTGTTCATGCTACGCGGTCGATAGAAGTGGCCCCTGCTATCCCAACTGAAGCTATTGCCATTGTTCCTACTCCAACCGGACCTCCTCCCCTGCTATCCCAACTGAAGCTATTTCCATTGTTCCTACTCCAACCGGACCTCCTCCCCATGTCATCCACTTCTTTCCCCGCGGCTATGATGCAAATGTTGAATATTACTTTGCCGCTAGAGATAGTGACACCAGGCAATTGGTTGAAATGGAGATTGCATTTCAAGATACTCTCCAAAACTCGGTTCTCTCTAATTCGAAGAAATTTGAGTTTTTTGAGAGGTTTGCCGACCTTGGTCCTTACTCGCTTGAGCGTCTGCAATCGCGGTTAGAATACATTCGGCAACCAGTGATCAACATGATAGACTTCAACCAAGAGTGTTTCAACTATATAGGACGCTCTGCAGAATCTTTTTATCCTCTTCGCCGAAACAAGATTGTCATAAAAAAACCCCCCACAAGGGTGATTGGTTGAAGAATCCAGATGAAGAGGATCTCAACAAAATTGGGTACTCTGCTCTGCCGAAGGTTGTTCACTCTCCTCAGAACGCTCTCTCTCCTCCCTCAAAATTTGGAAAGGAAAAGGACCACTTGTTGCTAAGCGTCCCAATCCTGTCAATTCTTGGCTAGAAGATAAAGCTCGTGAATACCATGTCAGACTTTGGGCAGACGATTATGAAAGCGAATTTGAACGCTTTGAGAAGTATCTCGCCGTTAGAACAGATAAGAAGAAGTTTGAAAATCTTGGCAAGTGGTGGATGATGGATACTGCTTAGTGGGCTGAAGAATTTATGTTGCACTTCTACACTCTTGAAGTGCTCGTGAGGTATCCATTTTTGTTTGAATTTGGAGTAGAATACAAACACCGAGGATTTGCTATATTTCTACTTGAGCAGTGAAAGAATCTTGTTGGGAATGTTAGCGATTTGCTTTCCTACAGACAACCTATAGAACACTACATTTGCCAGCAGCTTGCTTTGTTCAGTCAAGGAGGACGCTATGTTTTTTATCCAACTTTGACGAATCCTCCTCGTCAAGCAGTCGTTCAGCGTATCTTTCCAGATCTGAACGAGGATGCATCCACAAGCAAGAGAGATGCAGACCCTCGTCCAAGCAAAGCCCATATGATGCTGAAAGATGATCATGTTGAACTTGCAAAATTTTATCGTGACAGAAGAGCGGTTATTGAAAATGCTCAAGCGCTGGATATCACTTTCAACCATACCTTTGGTTTTAGTGACTTCCGGGGATACAACCTTCATCAAGTTCTCTTCTGTGAGCAGAATATTCAAGTGGCCAAGATTTTATCGCCTATTAGGCCAGTGGATCAAGAAGCTGCTCAATCGCTCATGCTATTTATTTTGGATTTTTATAACTTTTACATTCCAATTCGGTTGCCCAGAGTATCGCAGAACATGTTGCCCTTCTAGTAGATGAAGTAAAACTCCTGCGCCGTGACATCGCTGATCTTAAAACCTCCCTTGATGATGTCAAGAAGGGGGAAGTATCAAAAGATCCAAATGCCGAAGCCAAGCCTTCGGAGCAAGTGTCAAAAACCGACAATAAAAATTGGCGCTCCATGTTTCAAGAAATCGTGAGTCTCAAAAAGATGCTTACAAAGAAAAGAAAGCCATGATATTTCAAAGGCAGGAATAAGCTACCAGAACTCGATGTTGATTTCCTGGAAGGTATGGGTTTTCACCCATTCGCTGAACCTTTGAGAAGGCCGCTCAACTGGAAACCTTCGAATGACAGGGTCCAAGATCTTTGCCATGATCTTATTCGGACGCTTGGAATTCTGCCTAGACAATGGGTAGAAAGGTTGCTTAAGCTAAATCGAAGCGCTAAAGAGAACCGGGACAACTACAATGAAGTCTTTCATACTACTATGATTGACATTGATAGAGTTTTCTTAGAATTTGCGAGAGAGATTTTTCAGGAAGAAGAGCAGCAGCAGCAATCCAAGCGACAAAGAAGATAGTTGTACTTTAAGCGTCTTGTATTTTTTTGCTTATCTTCTGTTGCTTTATTTTCAGTACAATCATTGTGTTTTTTTTAATTTCATATATTATGAATGAATGATTGAACACTGAAACATCTTGTTGAAGCTCATCTAACTTTAGCTAACTTATCTAACTTTCTAACGCTAACTTTTGATTATTTTTGGTCTTTTGACTAACATTTGAACTATAAAAGAGTTAACGTCTTAACATCATCAAAAAGGGGGAAATTGTTGAGAAATTTCATGTTAGATGTTTTGATGATGGCAAAAATAGGACTCTGTATTAGACCCCAAAAATAATATAATTTTATGTTTTCATAGAACAATTGTATGAGCGTTCGAAAGTCTATAATTTTATTGTAATTTTAATCTTTGTAGATATTAGATTAAGTATTTGATACTGAGTCACTGATAGAATTCTAGGTGAGTCTATCAAAGATGAAGTTGAAGATTAGCGTCTGAAGTCAAGTGAAGATGAAGATTTGTTCTTAGCGTCTGTCAAATGCTAAAGGACTGTTTCAGGGTTGTTGAATCAAGCGCACGAATGACTCAAGCGATCAAGGATCAGATTCACCTGAAATAAATTCTCAAGTCATAGAGGACTTAAAGGCAATCATCAACGGACAGTTACTTCCAATGAAAAATAAATTCAAATGCATTAAATGTCTGATAAGTGCAATAAATGTGATAACCTATTATAACTTGTGGACAAGCCACCTTTTGACTAGATTGTCAGAAATCAGAGTTCAAAACCTTTTCTTGTCAAATTGGAATCAGCAGAAATTGAGGAATGTCAAAAATGGACTGTTTAACGCGCTGGTGAGATACAGGCACTCACATGTGTCCAATGGACAAATCCCAAGAAACCCTATGACCCTATGAATAGTACCCTTCAGCAAACGATAAAGATACACGTACATGCATAAGAAAAAGGTCTAAACTTTGCCGAAATTATTTGAGAAAAAGCTTATAAACTCCATAGCCAAAAATCCTCTCAAGCTTTTTATACATTCCAAAGACAGTCAAAGATATCTCAAACCTCTTCAGAGAACAACCCTAAATTCCTATTGAGATATCTTAAGTTGTTTGAACTTCCCAACATCAAGCAAACCTGTGACGAAACCCTCAACCTCTTTCATCTGAGTGAGAAAGTTGTTGATTCTACAAGCAGCATTTCTGTATGAGAGAAGCTTGTTGAAGAAGGTCTTTATTGGAGCTGAAGTCTGTGTGATTAAGGAGATCAAGATCATCTTCCTTTCATCTATTTTGTAGAAGCCTCTATGTGATCCTTCGATAAGCAATTTAGTGAATTCATCCAAGTGCAAAGGAGAAGAAGGACGTAGTACATCACCCAGTGAACCTTACAATATCTTGTGTCATCTACTGTTTTATTGCTTTCCTTTACTGTTCATATCATATCATTGAAAAGTATTTAAAATGGTTAAGCAACTAATTCAAGTTCAAGAGAACGTTAAGCTTTAAAATCATTTCCGCTGTGCTAACCTGATTAAGCGATTGAAACATTACCCTACTTTGGTAATTGTTGAAATCACTAAGTCTAAGTTATCTATTCCTAAGCGGCTGACCTAGCGCTAAGCTTTCCAAGCGTTCCAAATTCTTTAAAGTAATAGGAAATTTTTTCAAGTCGAAAAAGACTTCAGGGTCTATTCAAACCCCCCCCCCCCTTTTAAACCCTTTCGTATGCCACTTGGGACCATCAAATCTTATTATCATTATTTTTTGTTACAGCGCAGATCACATTCATTTGAAAAGGCCCTGCTCAAGGTAACATTTTCTTACATAAATTCCACGCTTCGTAAAACAAAACCTATCTTCTTCAAACACCAAGGCTGATCCCTAGAACAAATTCTTACAAATATCAGGAACATGCAACACCTAAGTCAAAGTCAGCTCTTGTCCAAAATTCAGCTTCCTCATCATTTTGTCAATTCTGATCACGAGAGAAGTAGCAGAGTTTCCCATGAACAATCTCCATCCATCAGTTGGAGGAGGAGAAAGCATCCCTGTCTGAGCAGATGTAGCGAGTAGCCCCAGTATCTATAAACCACTCTCTTGGGTTGTCCACCAAAGTGGCTTCAAACACGACAATAGTGAGATCAAGATTAGAAAGATCAATTGGAACCCTACTATCAGACAGGCCATCGATCATTTAGTTGATACCTTGGACATCATTTTCAGCTAGGTGCGCCTGGTTTTGCATCTGATTCTGAACTTGGTTCTGACCAGAACCTTTTCCTTTCTTGGGCTCTCGACCGTTGCTACAGGTGGTACAGGTCTATGTAATAGCATCTCAAGATACAACGATTATACTTTCTAAATTCGAACCACTTCAAATTCAGGAACTCAGGAACTCAAAAACTGCTTAGAACTCTCAAGGGGAGATGAAATAAAAATGCAGAAAATGATTCTAATTTTGGTGTGTTTGAACAACTTATTGGAGGGGGCTATATATAGCCTCAGAAGTCAAACAGAATTAAGACAAAATTAAACCATCCATTAAGCTAAATCTGTAAAAGCTGAAACGTTTCTTCTATTACATAAATGTGTCAAGGTTCGAACATGAGAGCTTCTAGAAGGCCGGATCAAACATAGAACAAAAATATGATCAGCATTTTATTCAAACACGTTTTTCATTTGTCAACAATTTCTGCTTGTTTCTGATAAAGAAACTGATGATAGCAATTTTCTAGAATTTTAATTAATTAATTAAAATTTTATGCAAAAAATATTCTTTAAGCCTAACAAGTCCAATCCTAGGCCCAAGCCCACGGACCAGGACCCAACCTGTGACCAGACCACATGAGAGGGCAAAGGCCCATGGACAGCCTAATAGCTAGGCCCTCCCCTATCCACAAAATTGCTTCACCCCCAAAGGGGTAACCCTTTATCCCACAAAATTGATTTATAAACCCACTTCAATTTTGGTTTTAATTCTATGTGGGATATGCTCTTTCAAATACCCCGCTTTAACACTTAATTCCTCATTCGTCACAAGTCCGATTTAAAAAATTCGAAATGCTAAACTCATTTACTTGTAACGTAGATTAATATAATCTAATAATATTTCGTATCCCGAATACTTATGGTGTTCGAATTTCTTATGCAAAAGTAGTGTAACTACACTTTTCATAATACACTTTATCCAACATATATATATATATATATATATATATATATATACACTTATAAGAATTCTTATTGATGGCAAAAATTAACAGGAATTATATATAAGTGTCATTCATGATCATTGCTGGCAACAGAATTGTTGTCACTATTGATAGTTACTGGCAACAATTATTGTTATCCCTATCTATAATTAGTGACAACAAATAACAATTATTGTTGTCATTATATTTGTGTTGTCAGTAAACATGTGTTACTAATTGTCAATAGTGACAACTTAAAAAAATTCTTATCACTAATAATCGTTATTCTGATAACACAAAAATCTCGTGCACTGGTATTTATTTATTATTATTAATATTATTTTTTGTTGTCGTGACAGATGTGAACACTTTGATAGCTGAGTTAGAATTGCGTTTTGAAAGTGAAAATTAATGTTGAAAATAAGAAACTAATTATGCTCTTGAAATCATGTGTAAGTCATGTGCTCATTGAACCAAATCTTCCTATTATTGAGTTGCCAAATCAGTCGTGGTGTATATGGTTATCTAATTAACGAGTCCAAATAAAGAGCCAAATTTATAAGTGCGTGATGAGTCCCCCCACTCTCACAGCTCGACTTAATTTATAAGCGCCTGATGAGTCCCCCCCACTCTTACAGCTCGACTTATGAGTTATAAGACTGATGTGTCATGTTAATAATTAAGGATACTTCAGTAAATGGCTCAATTCATTTTGCGTACTTATCAAATTAATATTTTATAGTATATTATCAATATTTATTGATTGGGCTGGTTAGAAGGGCTTCAGCACATAGCCCAAAGGAACAATATAAATACTGGTTAATTAGTGTTGATGAGTGATGTTCTAATCTACACACCAAAAACTCTAATCACTATTTTGAGAATACTCTCTAGGTTGCCATGAGTCAGATCGGATCTCAAATTTTCATCCACATCAAGCAATGCATTTTTCTTGAGATTCTCAATTTTGACTTCAGTGCTATTTTAATGAGCCCGTCAAAGGGTCAATAAAAGTTATAAGTTTGTAAGACAGGGAGATTACAAGCTTTACATTCGAAGAAAAATTAAAAAATATTTGTTTTCTATTTCCTTCATCTAATAATCAAGTAATTATTAATAATAACAATATTCATTGTAGCACTAGAGTTTGTCAAGTTGCAGCATGAATGTCATGTCCCTAGCCTTTTACTGACTCGTATATTAGTAATAGTAAAGTATGGTATTGTATGCTGTAGGATGTACTTTCTCTCTCAAGGAGAATAGTGCTCCGCTTTTTTAGGATTTCACCCCTGGTTTGGGCTTTCTTTCGCCGCCGCCACAGCAGTGGCTCTTGGAGTTTCCCGTTCGTCAACCTTTGGAAGATTTCTCTCCAGCTCCCATCGTTTTTGCACCCTATCACGAAATATGTCGACTTTCATCCCACCACCAAAATCGAGCTCCATTATGCCGCAGTTCCCTTCTTGCACAGGTCCACCAGATCTAGTTCTCTTCACTGCGACGAACCTTTAATTTTTCGGGGTATTTGATGTTGGTTAAGAAAATTGCCGACTTTGGTAGTCGAGTGGACGGGCTACCCTCGACTATTCTTGTCGAAACCTCTGTGATGGTCTTTTGGTTTTTATTTTTATTTCCTTTACTGTTAACGTTTTGTGCTCTGTGTAGACAAAGCAATTTTGCATTCAATCAAATGATGACAAGTGTAAAATATTGTATTAATTATCAATTTAAGTCTTTTAATTTATATTTTGGGATTTACTAAATTTAATTCCAAAAGTAAATCATTGATTTAATTGATCTTTAATAAGTATTTTATTGTCAAATCAAATAGCGCCACGTGTTAAATTGAGATGGTCCAGCTAATCAAATTATGTCTTGCAGTAAAGAAGTCAACGACCAATCACACTGCGCCAAGTGGATATGTTAGCCAATCAAATAGCTCTAAAGTAATTGATATTTATCTCTTTAAATTAATATAGATACTAAAGAGATAATATCTATTAAATTTATCCTCATCAAATACTAGCCGATCAAATGGCTCCAAAGTAATTGATATTTATCTCTTAATAAATACATATATGAAAGAGATAATTATCAAAGATGTGTAAAGAATTTGTGGCTTCTCCATCGTACACCTATAAATAGGGTCCTTGGGAGCTCATAATAAAAATACATAAATTCAATTGAAGTTAGAGAAGACAAGAGAATTTCCCAAATTCTTTCTACAAGTTATTCAAATTCAAGAAGGCGTTCAAGGCAAACGTCAAGGTGTTCTTGGCGAAATTTATCAAATTATATCGTTTAATCCGAGATTACGATGATAAACCTCGCATAAACATTATAAAAGTCCAAATCAAGTTGAAGGAACAAAGCGACGAGTCGACGTTGAAGCTTTCAAATTTCCCAAATATTTTACATCGTTTGATCCGAGATTAAGATGTCGAGCCCTCGCATCAACGTTATAAACGTTCAAATCTACATTGGAGAAGATCAGAGAAGTGATTTCTACTCCCATATTCAAATCAATCACTCTTGAAAGAAGAATCAGAGGGTTAGATTAGGGATTGCACTCCAATTCTTTATTTTAATCAATATAAATTCATTTGCCACCATTTTTTTTGTGTTTTTGTTTACAGACATAAAAATTTATTGTTTACAAATATTTCACACGCCCAGTGGGACCATCTCTTCTCTTCATCATGTTCAAATGGACAATTAAGTCAAAATTTTGAAGGTGGTGGGATCCAAGCTATCCATTTCAAGTCTTTCAAATTCCACATGCAAGAGTGTTGGTGCTACCACAAGAAGTATGTCCAAGAAGATGCAAGCTGCATCTTCGGAGGTGGCTCCCTTATCTGAGTCTGTTGAGAAGGATCCATCTCATCTTGACATTGATGGAGACAAGTCTTTGCCATTCTCTACACGCTCCACATTAAGTTACTTGAATACCGCTTCAGTCATGATGACAAATGTTACAACTCTGGAAGAGCAAACTGCAAACCTGACCAAAGCTATTGAAGGGCAAACAAAGCATGTCCAAGAGAAAGACACCAAAATTGCAAAGTTGATGAATAAAGCAAACAATGTGGAATCCAGACGCAACATGGGAAAATAAGTTGAGGCACATGATGAAGATAATACAATCAACACCAAGTTGAGAAGGAAAAATCAATTATCGAAGAGCATTAAGTTTCATGTGATGGTACGATTCAAGTCGATCAGCTGAGGGATTTTATCATAGGAACGATAAAAGACAAGTTTAATAATAGCTCCAAACAATCTCTAACTCATGCCAAACCATACACTTAAAAGATTGATTGTCTGAAGATGCCAAGTGGCTATCAATCCCCAAATTCCACCAATTTGATGGCAAAGGAAATCCAAAGCAACATGTGGCGCATTTTGTCGAGACATGCAATGATGCTAGAACTTATGACGATCACCTGGTCAAGCAATTTGTTCGATCACTGAAGGGCAATGTATTCGACTGGTGCACTGATCTAGATGTTAGCTCAATTGACAACTGGAATTAATTGGAGCAAGAGTTCCTCAACCGCTTCTACAGCACCTGTCGCATAGTGAGCATGATTGAACTCACCAATTCTCCCTAATGGAAGGATGAACCAGTCGTCGACTATATCAACCGTTGGAGAAACTTAAGCCTTAACTGCAAAGATAGATTATCTGAGGCCTTCGCCATTGAAATGTGCATTCAAGGAATGTGTTGGGCTCTTTGATACATTCTTCAAGGGATTCAACCAAGGACATTTGAAGAGTTGGCCACTCGAGCACATAACATAGAACTGAGCCTAGCTGGAAATGAAGTTGAAGATGAGCCATCTATGCAAGAGCCATGGAGATATGAAGTCACCATAGGGGGCAAGTCATTTTCAAATGCTTCCAACAATGAGTCCATGGCAGAAGATATTGATGACCATATGGAAGTAAGTGATGTTCAAGTTCGTCATCAGTGCTATGATTAAAAATATGCTAAAGAAAATGCTCCTTGATAAGAGCATAAATTTCAGCAATGCTACTTAATAAACTATCAATAAAACTCCTTGATACGAGTATAGCTATCTACTAAGTGAAGATCAAATGAAATCTCCTTGGCACGAGCATAAAAGGTCTAGAAGTCAAATCAAAAGAAGTGTTCCTTGATAAGAGCTTGAAATGTCAATAGTACTCCTTGATATAAGTATAAACTGTCAACAAGTTAAAAAAAAATTAAGTAAACTCCTTGAAATGAGTATATACTTTCTACAAATCAAATGAAATACTCCTTGACATGAGTATAAAATGTCATAAAGTCAAATCAAATGAAGTACTTCTTGACACGAGTTTAAAAGGTTTTGAAGTCAAATCAAATCAAGTACTCCTTGACACGAGTATAAAAGGTTTAGCAATCAAATAAAATAAAATACTCCTTGACACGAGTATAAAATGTCTAGAAGAACATCTTTTGAACTCCGTTATGACTTGGTCCCATTTATTATAGTACGTAGGCAGCTTAGATTCCCTCTACGTTAAATCATAAAAGAATAAAACAATCATGTTTTCCATATAGAGTAATGTTATTCATTCAAAAGGAACTAAAGAAAAAAAGGCAAAATTTCATGAACATGAATATACTCAAAGGATTTCAAAATAGAAACAAAATTCTATCAAGTAATCTCAAAGGTAATATTCATAACATCGGGGCATGTAAATCCCAACATGATATGATTGACTTGCCGAAGGAAATCAACAAAGCATAAATCCCACAATGATTTAAACTACTTTCCGATGAAAATCATTAAAGCATAAATCCCACGAAGATATCTATAACTCACTGGCGAAAATCAGCGAAGTTATGGGACACCAAGCTAGAAAAAGGCTTCATAATATCGGAGCTCCGACCATAAATATACATCTTGGTGGAAGTAAGTGATGGATCGACATGGCAGAACGGCCAGCAAAAAGAGATCCTCGTCATACGTCTTGGTGGAAGTAGCTTATCTCCGCACTAGCTAAGTATGTTCTCTGTCCACTTCCAATAGCCGATGATGTTGTGGAATCCACCGAAAGATCGAAGATTGCTACAACTCCATTCGGCATTGACTTCAATGACGTGGCTCCTTCCGCCTTTCCTTCAGTGACGTGGCTCCGACGTTGACAAGAGAAAATCCTCCTTTGATTGTTGATAGTGAGTCACTCGTAAAGTCCACGTTGTATATTTTTTTGTTATTGGGTTTCGCAAAAAAATTGAATTAAACGCAGTGGACGGATTTCAAAAGTTTAATTTAAAAACCCAAAGTGTAAATTCTTTGATTGCATATTCAAATCTATTAATTCACGTAACGAATAGCTACTTACCCATTGAAGCGAAGTGGTTGGCGAATCCGATTCCTCCTCTAAATTTTGAATTGATGAAGTCTCGATTTCTTCAATCCTCGTGTAATCTTCAATTCTTGAATTCGTTGACTTTCTTGAATTTTGATCCGAACAACGAAATTACACTGTCTCTAAATTATCACGCACGGATTGATCAACGAAAAATTCCCACTAATTTTCTCTAAGGGACGACGGCTAGTATAGAGAGAGGGAGGAGGATTTTTTCTTTTCTTTCTAGGAGAGTTATGAAAGTGTCTCTCTTGTTTTAGGTCAAAGATTCTTTTTATGTCTCTTGACTTAGTGACCAAGACAAACAAAAGATACCTTGTATTTTGGGCATCCTTAAAGACGCCCAACTTGACCTAATAGGCGTCCTCATGGACGCCCATCATGTACTCGAGGCCTCTTTTGTTTTAATTAATTATCTATTTAATTAATAATTTATTATATTCAATAAATAAATTAAATAATCAAATGAATTAGATACATTAATTCATTAATTTATTTCCATAGGAGTTTAATTAATAATTAATCTTATCCTTAAAATTGATTATTTCATCTAATGAATAATTAATTGTTTAATTTATACAATAAATTAAAACTCCTAGAAGAAAAATAGAAACTCCTTTTTCCATTTTTCTTTATCAATCTTTTAGCGCAACTCTTTAGGTTCGTTTCGTTTGGCAATGAGAGGAAACCAAAGGAAGTGGGTAACACCTAACCAGTCACGTGGCCCACTTCGTATCCCAAACGAAAGCGAATGATTAGATCATTCCACAACTTTTCAATCGTAAATACCGTATAAGTATAAACCCTTTGTTCACGTACCCCAATCAAGTGAGAGTTATGGTTATGTCAAACTCACTGGACTTGACCATATGTATTAATTATAATAATACGAGATCATTGAGATCGATTTAGTGCCTCGCACAATTGTCTCTTTTGCTTTAGCCAAAGACTTTGATCTCTATTTATCTATAATCACATTGGGTACTTTCTCACTCACTTATGAGAGAACAAAACTCATGTTAGATATCAGCTAAGACTACCACTTGCCCATCAAGCCGCATTTCGAGGTCGACGAATTGGGTCTAACTACTCTAATGAAACACTTGACGTCACAAGTGCATCTTCAGCCTGATACTTCAGGTCAAAGGTTCACTTATACCTATTATGCATAATCAGTTCTATCATTGACAGTCACACAGTGAAAACACATGTGACAGAACCGATGTCAGTCGTGTTCGACCATATCAGTTCCACTGATGTGCCTACAATCTTAAGCTCCTACCATCCCTTGGTACTCGACTGGCACTCTCATGTCAGAGTTAAGATTGTACGAGTGTTCTAAGTCTTCATTGTTCATTAAAGACTTCATATTACTTGCGAACGAGTTTAAGTAATCAAGATCGGTCTCTCTAGTGCCAATCTTTCTATCCCATAGGAAATAGAGGGATCGCACTGAAAGCATGGACAAAACGTTTTACACAACTTATAGATGCATATAAGATTTAAGTGAAAACTAAATAATGCCTTTATTATAAATATCAAATAATTTTATTACAAGAAAGATGCCCTATCATTCAATCATCTATGGCATCTGAGGGCATAATCCTAACATTTGCTCGTAGCATCTTCTCGGCAACTCCTCGTCGTAAGATGGGTTCGTTAATTTGGGTCTTCACTTCGAAAATCACCCAACAAAAGGGGCAACTGTAATTGTTGTACCTTTCTCCATGGATTGCTTCACGTCGTCAAGTATGGTTAAGTACGCCCCTGCAAGTCCACGCATTGTTAGTAAGGATCTCTTAGAACTACCCTTTGTCATGAAATAAATTCACACTTTGATGTTTTAGCTTCACAAATCAATTGGAAAGGGAGCAACTCGTCAGTGTTATGCCTTTCTCCTTGGATTGCTTTGTTTTGTTAGTGATGGTCAAGTTCTTCTCTGGGGAAAGATATGAAGCAGCCTTGAAGTAAACCATTTACATTTGAAAGGAAAAAAAAAAGGGAGTGAATTTACAATTTTTTATGCATGGAGGAGATCTAAATCTAAACAAGAAAATGCTAATTTGGAGGGTTTCAAGCAAATAGAAAGCTTCCGTAAAGCAAATCCATCTTGTTATGAACTTTAATGGGTGACGGTCTACCAAAATTCAAGCCCAAAATATATATTAGCACCAGGGGATTAGCAGTGTCGATGATGGCCACTCCGAATTGAGATAATTAGAGATATAACTGAGTTGGGATTAAGGAAATTGGATGCTTCTTGATTCGTACTCAAATTCGGATATTTGGAGATAAAAATAAAATATTCACAATTCATCTCGTAATGGGTTCTCACATAAAGAATTTGATTTATGACCTGCAAATTTAATTGGAGAAGCAACAATCTGATCTCGTGAGAATTCTTTGGTTCCAAGAATTCTTAGAAGTTTCTCCAAAAGAAATAAAAAAAAAGGGAGAAGAAAATCCTAATTACAGCAAGCTTAAGCTTCAACTTTCGATGTAGCTCATATGATTAAGTGACCGAACTCTCAGTCCAGTCCTACGATAGCCACTGCTTCAGCTTGAGCCGAGCCGGCTCGCGAGCCTGGCGAGCTGGCTCGACTCGAGCCTGACTCGAGCTCGAGCTTCACGAGCCCGAGCTCGAGCCTATTATTTCCTGAACGGCTCGCGAGCTTATTCATAATTTATATATATATATATATTTATTTATTTTTATATTATAAATATTAATTATATGTTTTAAATATTTAATATTTAAATATTTAATATATAGGCTCAAGCTCGCAAGCCAGGCTCGAGCCGAGCTGGTTTTTTAACCAACGAGCCGAGCTCGAGCCCCTCAAGTTCGAGCTCGAAGCACGAGCACGAGCCTTTGTATATAGCTCGAGCCTGGCAAATTCGCTCGACGAGCTCGTGCTCGAGCTCGAGCCTTTGTATATAGGCTCGAGCTTGAGCCTTTGTATATAGGCTCAAGCTCGAGCTCGAGCCTGGCAAATTCGTTAGGCTCTGCTCGAACTCAGCTCGTTTACACCCCTATCTTGAATGGAGAAGATGACTTGGAGAATGCTCCCATGTGCCAAGACCATGTGGGCCCCAGATTTGTAAAGAGAAGAACAAAAAAAAAAGAACAAGTTGGAAACACCATGTTGTCTCATGTCTATTGGAAGCAATTTTGTGTGATAAGAGCAAATGGGCCATATGACTTGGCCGACGACTTTCAGATTGATAATTGGGTTTATTACCAAAGTTCACAAGAAATTGGATTTGGGTCCTTAAACAATTCATATGCCACGACTCACTTAAATTCGGGTCATGATAAAATGTTTGATTAGTACCTATCATATTAAAGAGATAATCGCGACTTATTCACTCCAAAGCGCGCTTTCAAGACAAAGGTCCAGTGAACGAGTCTCGAAGGGGCATTTATAGACAAAACAATTTTGCATCCAATCAAATGATGACAAGTGTAAAATAATATATTAATTATCAATTTAAGTCTTTTAATTTCTATTTTGAGATTTACTGAATTTAGACCCAAAAGTAATAATTGATTTCATTGATCTTTAATAAGTATTTTATTGTCAAATCAAATAGCGCCAAGTGTTAAATTGATGTGTTCCAACCAATCGAATTATGTCTTGCAGTAAAGAAGTCAACGACTAATCACACTGAGCCAAGTGGATATGTTAGCCAATCAAATGGTTTCAAAGTAATTGATATTTATCTCTTTAAATTAATATAGATATTAAAGAGATAATATCTATTAAATTTATCATCATCAAATATTAGCCAATCAAATGGTTCCAAAGTAATTGATATTTATTTATCTCTTAATAAATACAAATATCAAAGAGATAATTATCAAAAGTGTTTTAAGAATTTATGACTTCTCCATCCTACACTTTGGGAGCTCATAATAAAAGCACACAAATTCAATCGAAGCTAGAGAAGACAAGAGAAGTTCCCAAATTCTCTCTACAGTTCATTCAAGTCCCGCCATCACCACCTTCCCACACTTGATTTGTCGGTTTTGTTTCACTTGTAATTGTAATGAACTTGTAATCTTTGAGAAAGGACTCTCTGATGTGATCATTTGAGGACTTCGGCTCGTTTTTTAATAATATAATTATTTTATCAAAAAAAAATATGTTTTAGGATGTTCTGTGAGAAAGCGTAGGAATTCAATGCATGCATTATTGTGATTTGTACTAATACTATTCACTCTTTTATGGTTTTGAAATTTGTATTTAATTGAAACATATTTCTTATATTTGAAAAATTACTTAATTTAACTTGACTCTTGATACTGCAAAACTAATCGCTAATACTAGCAAAACCAGCTGAAACAACTAGTCTGCAATATCTAGTATCAATGATTACCGTACCGACTTTTCTAAAAGGATTAACGTTCATGTTACGTGCCGAATTGAAGATAAAAACATAATAGAATTTACAAAAGCAGTAGATTAAGTTGACGTGCCATTCAATTGGCGCCGACTAATCAATTGTTAACCTTGTGAATATATAGAATTTAAACCATCTTCCTTCTCTAAGTGATACCACTTAATGAAAAAAAATATATCTTATATTGTTGGTTTTTCTTTGCTCTCTCTCATTCTCACTTCCCTATTCTTAGAATTAATGCATTTACTAAGTCGAGGCTGATTCATTCATTCAATCTCCAGGTCAATCAGAGAATATTCCGGTAGTTCTCCTGTGGAAAAGAGGTTAATCCAGTTCACCATTCGTGACTCAAATTAATAGAGAATGAAAAACACTGCTTTGGGAAATTATACTAAGTGAATCTAATTGAACTTATTCAAATTTCCATATATTTTATATGACTACATTGAATTATAGATCCTTTATATTCATTCAGTATAAATTTTGGTTTTCTACATGTATCTTGAAAGCACAAATGAGTCATAAACATTAGAGTAAAGAATACAGGAACTGGTATTGTGTGGCACACACATATTACACAACCGAATGGAGAAAAAGCCCAAAACTGAAATTGGGCTAACAAGCCTAGCTTCAGCTTCACTTATAGAGAGCTTGTCAATGAGATGTTGTACATATGAAAGCTGAAAAACTAAACTACTAATTTTCAACGTGACAGCTCAATAAAACTAAGGTCATTCTTGATGACCCCCGGACTCACTCTTCATGGGATTGGGGGCCCATGCACGGAAAGGCTGGACCTCCCAAGTATGGACTCAAGAACTACGTAGCCACTATTTGTGGATTATCAAGAGTTCAAGACAACAAAGGTAGCGAAGTTATAGAACCAACCAAGGACAAGGGTCTTAATTCATTATCTTGACCACATTCTTTTCTTGGTATCCCTCTCTTTGACCCCTTCAACCGGATCTCTACTTGTTTTACTACGAATAGTGGGCCGTTGCGTATTGATGATTGGCTTGGTTGCTCTTGAAACTCCCCCGGGAACACGTTTTAGTGGATCTGAATACCTGCCTTTGTTGTCACTTACTGGAGTTGGAACTACACTCTTGTTCTCAACCTCACCATTTCTTGACAAACGCTTCTTTCGGGCCTCGTGAAGAGACTCGTTTTCCTTCACCAAGACGGACCCATGATGGCGGTTTACTGAATTTAAATTTCTTAAAATACGATGCTCAGCCTCGTTTGTCGTCATCTCAAATTGCTTGGTTTCACGAGGACTGGATTTTAATGAATTGGCAGATTCTGAGATCATTTTGGTTGATGCTAGCTGTTTCTCTTGCTCTCTCAGTTTATCTTCAAGTTCTTTGATCTGCCATCACCATAAAAATATAATATTTTCACTTTTTTATCCTATTTATACTCTTGAATTAAGCAATGAACCCAGAGAATTCTACTCTTGTTTTCTTCGTCTGCTTAATGTAAAATGCAGTGACTGGAAAACTGAAATCCACATTCACGGGGATTATTATAATAATGAAAAGTATTACTATTACCTTTTGACGAAGTGAGAGAGACTCTGGATTTTCTTCCTGTTCTTTCAACTTTCTTTCAAGCTCTTTGATCTAAAAGACGATAGAAATATTTATTATAAAGTTAATGTTGTTAATCCATTATTACATGGATCATAGTATCATTTTAATGCAATAATAATAATAAGTTTTTCGAACCTTTTGTTGAAGGATTAGAGAAGTAGACTGGGACTGTTGCATTTGCTCTCTCAGCTTGTTTTCGAGATCATTAACCTGCCATTACAAGTATTATAGAGAAGGTAATGAACTTGTACTCATTTAGCACGAAAATATAGTGCACCAAATGCAACAGAATCACAGAACATTTAAAGTCACTATGAAAAATCTAACTTCGTAGTAACCAAGAACGAACACCGAAATGTTGAAAAATATGGTACTTAAAAGAATTATTCGACAAACCTTCTGTTGGTATGTTGTGCACTGAATTTCTTCTTGTTGTTTAAGTTTGTTCTCTAAATCAATCACCTTCAAGAAGACATGAGAAATAGAATTTCAAGCTATTACGTACTTGAACTTAGATACACATAGAAAGTCCAATTCTTGCCATAAAATCGTACCTTCTGATGAAGTTTGGAACAATTTTCATCCTTCCCTTTCAACCTCTCTGACAGATCCACAACTTGTTTCTCAGTTTGGCAGTGCATTGATTTCTTCAACTCTATTTGGCTTTCTAATTCTTTTATTTTTTCCAATTGGTTCTTATAAACATGATCCTTGCCTTTGGCCTTGCTTTCTAAATTATGTAAGTTCTCCTCGAGCTTTTTCAAGGATTCATCTTTGGACCTAGATTCCTGCCTCGCTTTATCAAGCTATAAGAAGAATTCGATAAATAGAGAAGAATGAGTTTCGAATGCTAGAGAATGTTTGCGCAAATATATTGATGTAAACATTGAATGCAATTCTATAAAACCATACTTACCATAGTTTTAATTCTTTGGAGCTCACTTGTATCAATTTGCTTTCTAGCAGGACCCAACTCGACCCCTCTAACTCGCGTTGCAAAATTTAGCGAACTTAGAGTTTCGCTAACGTCCTGATCCGAAGGACTAATTTGTACAAACATCAAAGTTTTCGAGTCACCACCTATGAAAATGGGAAAACCTCATTATATTAAGAAAATTCAATCCAACAAGAGAATGGAATTTCTAAAACCCGGAACTTTCTAGAACGTTACAGGATGGATAATTTATACCTAACGAATCTTGGAGTAGATGGGTCAGCTTGGAGTTCCTGAAAGTAAAAATAGGTGGACAAAAGAGTTATGCATATGTATAGAGGTGGAACTAAGGATTGTTCTTAGGAGGTCCAGTGGGACAATTAGAACCACCCGTGGATCCCACGTGAGGTCCACCATACACAGATAGTTGTGACTGTCCTCACACTTTGGTAATCACACTTTGATTACCAACTCTCTAACAATCATTTTGGAACTGGAAAAGTAGGATTATAAAGAGGACCTGTAAGGTACGTGGCTGCTTTTATTGGCTAAAGCGGAGATCACGTCACCAAGAGCTGAAAGGGACCTATTTATGTTTTGAGCTTCTTTGAGTCGCTCGCCTTGCACATCTGTCTTTGCAAGCCTCTCACTTCCGGCCAAGTCAACAAGCCAAAGCTTGCTTTTGGTGCACTCTCCACTGATTAAATTCTTGGCTTTTACCATTATACAAAGCATGCTGTGAAAGAAAAACACAAAAAATCAATAAATAAATAAAAGTAACATGATAAATCTATAAAGCCTTGAAATGCAAATTTTGTTACCAATGAGAGCGGCTGCTATGTTCATTCACATTATTAGATCCAACAGCCCGTGCTCTACTTCCTGCTTGTAGAACATTCCAAACTTCTCTGATATTTTCCACTTTGGCTTCTACAATTCCTGGGATGTGATGAGATCCTTCAGAAGCTTGCTTTATCTCTAGCCTACCATTATTCAACAAAAGACAAATTCATTCCCATGCAGAAATAAATTTTAGCCACTCTGTAATAAAAAGTACTTCATATGCATGTATAGTGAAAGGTAGAAACAAAAATTTACTTCTTTGATGTTTCTACAGCCAGCAGATCGCGTATCTGTTCATTGTAGACTTCAAGAACACTAACAGAGATATTATATGTGCAAGTTTCTTTCCTCTCATTGGAAATTTTGAACAATTCTTCTAGAGTTCTATAATTAACTCCCCTGTTCACCTCAGTACCCTCCATTGTGAATGTCTTGCCTGTTCCTGTTTGTCCATATGCAAATATGCATACATTGTATCCATCCAACACCGATATTACCACGGGGGCAGCATCAGCAAAAACATCAACTGTTCAAAGAGACAACGACAATTTAGTAAAAAAATTAATTTTACTTCACATAGTTATGCAATTGTCAAAAAAGCTTAGATGAAGCACCTTGATCATCTTTTGGTGTGTAAACACGATCAAACTTGAAACTCTTTTTGGTGGGCCCATTGCTTAGAATTCCAAGTTCACCATCCTTGGCTGTATCAAAGTCCACAACTGATGCACAACCAGCCACCAGCTCCGTCTTGCTCAAGGGGCGGCAACGACAAAATACCCTGATATTTCCTGATATTCAAGCTAAATCATATAAGCAAAGAGGTTTTTTCCACAAGTTTAATTGAAATATACCAAAACATGATACAAAGGTAACAAAAATTAACCTTTTGCCTCCTGTACTTGATTATAGAGCTTCCGCCTCTTCATTTGCTCTTCATTATACTTCACTTTGAGATCTTCGCACTGCTCAACTGCAATGTAATCCATGTTACATAAAATCCACCTCTTATAAAATATTATATAAATCCTAGTAATGGTGGCACACTCACTGCATGTGATTAATTACATAAATATGAAATAAAAGACATATTTCTTAATTATGTTTGTAATTTAATTTATTTTTTTTTATCATTTTAACACATATCTTGATTTATGAGAAGTTATGAAAAAAACTTTCAAAAATGAAATGAAATAATATGATAGAAAAAGAAAAATAAATATAGCGAAAGATGAAAAACGTCAAAGAATAGTAGATGAGAGAGAAAATTAGTTAAAAAAAGCATCTTTACATTATCTAATTAAAGTAAGGCTAATTTTGTTTTTACACTTAAAACACACCAAGGTAGTTACTATAAGGCCTCACGCTTTATAAATAGTATAGACAGAAATATTGCAAAAGCTTACCAAGTGTCTGAACTGCGAAGACCATTTTATTCAAGTCAGGAATAGACTCAACACATTCATGTGCTTCACGAGAAAGCTGAGAATGCTCTTGTTTCATCATCTGTAAAAATATTACTCAGCTTGCTTGAAGCATTACAAGAAAAATAAATTCTAACTACAAATACTTCCCATATTAGTTTAGTAGAAAAGACTGAACACCTTTAATTTCTTCTCTAAATTATTGATTGCCTCTGTCCAGGACTTCTGGTCGTGCTCATACTTGCTCGAGATTTCCCTAAGCTTATCAGCTTGCTTCTCTAGAGTTTGGTCTATATAAAAAGAGAAGCATGATTGAGTTAGAGAAGCTGTTGACATATCTGGTTTTACGAGAGGTTCTGAGTTTTTAAACCACCATCAAATAGAGAAAAAGATAACATTGTTTCCCATCATCATAAAAGGAGTTGCTAACACAAATAGACTTCAAAAATTTAGTGAATATGATCTTTTCTAACATGATTAAAGGGAAAAACTCAACTCACAAGTTTTAACTCTTACCAAGGGAATATGTTCGGAACGTCTTATTGTCGAGCTCCATCCTAACTTTCTCTAGTTGCTCGTTAGCAGCAGTCCAAGACATCCAAGATTGGTAACATTCATCATTTTTCCGTTGCAACATATCTTTCAAATCTTGTATATTTTTCTCATACTTGGCTATCGATTTCATTCTCAGAAGTTTTTTCTACAAGATACATAGAATAATTCATGAACCATAAGAAGATGCCTGACAGTAAAAAGATCATGAAACTAAGGTTACGTTTGGATCCGTATTGAAGTTGATTTTTGGTGAGATTATTTGGTGAAAATTGATGGGGAAGTGTGTGTGTTTGCTGAGAGTGTCTGGTTTTATTTTGACAAATTAATAAAAAAAATTCTCAAGGAGTTCCTTTGGTTAAGTCATTTCCAAATGCTTTTTGGGTGATATTTTGGTTGGCTAATGTTTGCCTTATATTCATTTGGAATAAAAATTACTGTAACAATCAAATCATGTGTACGCTTTTGTGAGATACTTAAAATTGAATAAATATCTAGCCAAAGAATGTGTTATATAAACACGTTTTCTCCAAAAAAATTCGCCAAAACATTCCTTAAGACTTTGGGCCCTTGCCCTTAAACTTTTCCTGGTGCATGTTTAGTTATACCATACCTGTGCAAAAGGATATTCAATCTCAGTAGAACAGTTCTTACAGACAAAATATTCACGGTTCACCTGAGGGGCTGCAACCAATTAAAGATGAATCAAGAATTTATAAGTTGCTTGTAAATCTCAAACCATGTCAAAGAATTTCCAGAGTAAGGAAAATACCTGATATTTTAGGTGCTTTCCTAACACATATTCCACTAACTATTGGGCTTCCGAGTATCCCTTCAAACCTTAAGGCAAGAATTCCATCATCCTTAATAGAAACTCTAGCATCAACCAATTGCAAAGGTTTGTTCGATCCAACAATTGAGAAGATATCAAAACCAGACAAAATCTGCATCCGGGATAGCTCTAAGTGTCAATTACAAGTATAAATACTTCAGGAAATATTTATTTATTATAAAACAGTAAAAGGATACATAAGCTAACTTGCCTTTTCATCTTGCATAAAAACATCAAACACTCGCATCCCTTTCGGTCCGTATATGTTTATAATTTCTACGAAATGAAGATCAATAAAGTAATCCCCAGGCAGAAGATTCTCAATGCGGTAGCAGAAGTTTCCAAGTCGTGCTGATTGATAGAGGAATGAAAAGTTTCCACCCTCCATGATGAAATCCTCAGTTTGAAATGTATCTCCACCCTCGAAATACTTGTCTTCCAGAAACTGAATACCGGAATCTGTTTCCATCGATGCCATTGCACCGGCATTCACAAAAATAACAATTTCCTCTAATTCAAAAGAGAAATGAGCTAAAGTCAAAAACAAGAGATCCAGTACCATGGAGAAGATGAAAACATACAGAGGATCCATCTAGATCTTGAAAACCATCATGAAATTGGGTAAAAAGCTAAAATGGCTTGAAGATTAAAAGCCATTTTTCAGAAAAAAAATTTTGTGTTTTTCCTTTAGTGAACGGTACTCCAGTGTAATACAAAAGCCACCAATCTGCTTCCCTATCCCACCCTTGTAAAGGAGTGTTGAACGGAAGTACAAGTATAACTAAATACTAATATATAAATCATCATTATATTTATTTCAACAAAAATCCCACTAAACCATTATAAAAATTCTAATTCTTTCTCCAAAAAAACGAATTCACCTATTGTCTCCAAATATCTATTTGGATTCCTTGAAATTTGGACATTTGTCGAACTAGTTTAAATCCATAAAATTTCTAATTTAATTCATAACTGAAGATAAACACAGTTTCTGAGTAAAAAAAAAACAGAAATAATTCATAAACACATGGAAGACAAAACCACGAATAAATTTTGTGTAAGAACACCCACCCACCCATCTACCTGTACAATTTGTGAACCCAGTTGGGACTAGTCTTGAACCAGAATCACAAACCATTGAATCAGCTTCATTTTCATCTTCTTCCATTATCGCTAAAACTTCGGTTTCTTGATTCAAGCTTTTCGCCTTTTCCCATTCGAAAGAAACACCCGGATCTGGGGCATGAATTTCCGGCTTCTGTTCAAACGAGTTCAACTCAATATTCTCCATGGAATTGAATTTTCGGTGTCTGGAAAATTTGTCAAATCTTTAATCGTTTTACAAAAAGAAAATGGCTACTTTCTCTGGAACGATACGAAACGAGGGTGTGTGTGTACTGGGTGGGAGTAGTTTTGGAGCGTTTTGTGGTTTGAATTTTGGGGGCTGTTTGAATTATATGACCGTTACTTCCCTTACTACCATTTTAAGGATACCAAATTTAGGGATGGGAAAAGTTCGAGGAATAAGGGGTGTATATGTTAACTGCAATTAACTAAAATATAAGGGGTGAATACCAATTAAATTGTAGTGTTGACGTGCTGTCATTTTCTTTTATTTCTTTTTCTTTTTTTTTTCTAAAATACCAAAAGGAATAATGGTTTACATGAAACTGAGTTGTAGAGGTGGCAATTGGGTGGATCGGGTCGGGATTGGGTCGGGTCCAACTGGGTTGGGTCCAATTCGGGTCGGGTCCAATTGGGTCTTATGCAAAAAAAATTGTATGAAAGCTAGACTCATATGACCCAATAAGAATCCAAAGTAAACCCAATGAGGACCCAATAAGGATCCAACATAGACCCAAAATTGGATTAAAATATGTTTTAAACAAGTTTAGTCAAGCACTCTTTCTACACACACTACACACTTTTTACACACACGAGGCATATTTACACATACACAACATACTTTTACACACACAACACACTTTTACACACACAACATATATTTTACACACACTATACACTTTTTACACACACTACACACATTTACATATACACAACACACTTTTACACACACACAACACACTTTTACACACATTGAATATTTTCCACACATTTTTGCACACACAACACACTTTTACACACATTGCATATTGTTTTCACACATTTACACACACAACACACTTTTACACACAATGCACACTTTTTACACATATTACACACTTTTTCACACACAATGCACATTTTTTACACACAATACACACATTTTCACACACAATGCACATTTTTTACACACACTACACATTTATACACACAATGCATACTTTTTACACACACTACACACTTTTTACGCACACTACACACTTTTTACGCACAATACACATTTTTTACACACACTACATACATTTTCAAACACATTGCACACTTTTTACACACACTACACACTTTTTCACACACAATGCATACTTTATACACACACTACACACTTTTTACACACATTACACATGTTTTACACACACTACACATATTTTCACACAATCCATACTTTTTACACACACTACACTCTTTTTCCACACACTACACACTTTTCACACGCACTACACACATTTTCACACACAATGCACACTTTTTACACATTACACACTTTTTAAAATGTGTAATGTGTGAAAATATATGTAGTGTATGAAAAATGTGTGTAGTGTATGTGAAAATATGTGTAGTGTGTGTAAAATATGTGAAAATATGTGGTGCGTGTGAAAATATTTGTAGTGTATGTAAAATATGTGTAGTGTGTGAAAATGTGTGTAGTGTATGTGAAATATGTGTAGTGTGTGAAAATGTGTGTAGTGTGTGTAAAATATGTGAAAATATGTGGTGTGTGAAACTGTGTGTAATTTGTGTGCAAATATGTCATTTGTGTGTGAAAATATGTGTAGTGTGTGTAAAATATGTGTAGTATGTGAAAATATGTGTAGTGTGTGAAAATGTGTATAGCGTGTGTGAAAATGTGTATAGTGTGTGTAAATATGTGTAGTGTGTGTAAAATATGTGTAGTGTGTGAAAATGTGTATAGTGTGTGTAAATATGTGTAGTGTGTGTAAAAAGTGAGAAGTGTATGTGTAAATGTGTTCAAGTGTTTGTGTAAATTGTGTGTTGGGTATGTATTAAATTTCAAACTAAGTTAAACCCAATTTGGACCCATATTGGGCCCAACTTAAGACCCAATTGGACCCAAAAATAAGTGAGAACCAACCCAGTTGGAACCATAGAGAAAAAACTTAGGACCCAACTCAATTAAAACTTAGGTGGGTTGGGTTTAAAATATATCTTTGGACCCAAATTGCCACCCCTACTGAGTTGAAATAAACAAGAACAATACGACCAAGGAAAACGCAAATTACGCCAAAAGAAAAATATAAAAATGGGCTTCGAAGCCCAAAAGGCCCGATAGCAGCAGAGACGAAAAATCATTTTTGGAAGGGATTAATGCAAAAGACCCCCCTGTGTTAATGTGAAATTGCAAAAAAACACGTGTTAAAAAAATAGGCTAAAAACCACCATATGTTCTTAAAAAATCTGCAAATAGTGGATTTTTGTTTGCAGATTTTTGGGAAAAAAAAAAGAACGTGTTTTTCATGTTTTTCACCTTTAATGACATGCTTCTTTGTATGGAGAGTGTATAAATGACAAAAAAACATGTCATTAAAGGTGAAAAACTTGAAAAACACGCTATTTTTTTCCCCAAAAATCCACTGTTTGAAGACTTTTTAAGAACAAATGGTGGTTTTTAGTCTATTTCGTTAACACATGTGTTTTTTTGCAATTTCGCATTAACCCAGGGGCTTTTTTTTTGCATTAATCCCTTTTTGGAAATAGCCTATTACAGGACAAAGCCATATATATATATATACGCATTGTTGGGCCAGAGAAATCAACTGAAGTAAAAGCCCAAAAGAACAAAGAAATCCAGCCCTGGAGAGTACACGCCAAGACAAGAGATTTTGAAAGGGCAGTTGCAAGCGGTTTCAGGAGTTATGGGACGTGGGCTTATCGAACTGGGATATATGTGGTGAAAGAAACACACACAAAGGACAACAATCAGACAGACTCTGCAAAAAATTTGTTTTTTTCTTTCAGTAGTTTGTAGCAATCTTAGACGTAATTAGGCTTAGTTTAATTCTAAAGTAACTAGTCAGTAGCATAAAGTAGTTCATTAGCAACGTTGTAATTGAGCACTCTATTCCTGTGTCCAGAAGAATTCATCTGAGAACTCATGGAGGTATATTTTTACTTGAGTTTTTAAGTGTTGATTAATTACTCGAGTTTTAATTTATCTCTTAATTTATTGGGAGCATTGCATCACGAAAATATTTGCAAGACTTAAACCACCATTAGCACATATAGGCAGGGGTTATTAGATAATTTTAGGTTGTAAACTGTCAAGGGGCTTGGATCGACCACTCGAAATCCTTCCCTAGTCTAGTTTGTTTAACAAACACAAAACAAATTTTTGGCGACCACAGTGGGAGTCTATCGAATTTGACTTCCGTAAAATTGATATATGATGTCAGAAGATTCTTCTAGAGAAGAGCCGAATGACGATCTTGAAACACAGCCTGTGTCTCGACACAGGATTAGGGCAGACAAGATGTATGAGCAATTTGTTAAAGTCATGGAACAGAATTTAACGGGTGCTCGAGACGATCAACAAAGAGAGTTCAATGATCAGTACCGAGCATTGGCTCAAGAATCCGCCCGAATATTTACAGCAATAGTGCAAGATATTGCCGTAAATGCCCAAGAGGGTTTAGCTCGAGAGGTTACTCGAGTTGTAACCGAATTAGGAGATATATTTAACCAGACCTGCGATGTCTTCTCGAGGATGGTGAACAACCATGTCGTTAATGCGTTGGAACCACTAATCAAAAGACATAACGTCCTGATAGAAAAAGTGTCACAATTGATAGCAGTAGAACCAATGGTTCGAACAAGACACATGAATCTAGGAGAACCTCCACCAGGTTACCCTCGAGAAACTAGAAATAGAAGTAGCCGTTTCGAAACTGGCCAGACATCGAACACCTCCCCCATAAATGAACAAAATTTTGCAAATCCATTTATGCTTGGGGGGCAAGCAGGAATGGGACAACAACCTTTTGTTCAAAGCATGAGTCCTCCTACGAATATTCCTCAAAATGCAAATTCGAATCAGTTTCGACCATAGGCTTCAAGGCCAAACTCCCCTATCCCACTAGTTGGTTATGGGCAAATACCTGGGGGTTACCACACTACTTACCGCTTTGGTAGTTTCGAAATACCAACAACAATTACCCAAGGGCAATACCCTGGGGGGCAGGGACAAATGCCGACTTATCCAGGGGTTTCGAACAATTCTTTCCCTATGGGAACCCCTGGGTTTTCGAATCCATCAATGGGTCAAGAAATTCCCACGTTCCCAAATAATATTCAAGTACCATATGCAGGGGGGCAAGCTGTGCCTGATGCCCATACGTGAGGGAAGATTAGGGGACAGCTCCCTGATCCTGTTCAGACTCAAATCGAAATGATCATTGAGAGGATGTACGAACCGGGTTTTCGAAGAAACCACCGACTGATGCCAGGAAAGCCCTATCCTGATTGGGTAGACAAAAACTTCCCTTTTCCCCAAAATTATAAAATTCCCGATTTCACCCTATTTTCTGGAGATGATCATGTCTCCGCTCTCAAACATTTGTCTAGGTTTACGTGCCAATGTCGAGAAGCCTCGGATCAAGATTTTCTCAAACTAAGGCTTTTTCCTAGTTCGTTAACAGGATCTGCCTTTAATTGGTATATAAGCCTAACCCCGAATTCCATAAGTAATTGGGACGAGATGCAATTCCAATTTCAAAACCATTTTGCTCGAACAGATCTGGGGATATCGATGAGTGACCTTGCTAAAATAAGACAGAATGTAGGACAATCAGTCGAAAAATTCCTAATACGTTTTAAGAAAGCAAGGGTTAAATGTCACCTTAATTTGCCTGAAACTGAGTTTGTACAGTTGGCCCAACAAAACATGACCTTCAAATATAGGTTAAGATTCGATGGCATGCCTTTTGATGATTTTAGAAGTTTAGCCGAAAGTGCCATAAGATACGAAAACATGCTTAAGGAGAAAAATAATAGAAAGCACCAAGGTTTTAATGCCATCGAAATTAGGAACCCATGGGTGTTCGAGGAAGCCTATGAGGTCGACCTAGCAGAATTCGTAAAAGGGCCTCCCTATCAGTGTGGAGCCCTCGAACAGAAAGAATGTATGGCGACTGGGTCATTACAAATGAAAAAAGAGAGAAACTACTCTTTTGACATAACAAAAACCGAACAAATATTGACTGGTTACTAGCCAACAAGAAGTTAAAATTTAAAGGGAAACATAGAATTCCTTCGAAAACTGAAATAAAAGGGAAGCCATATTGTAAATGGCATAATGCATTCTCACATGACATAAATGACTGCATTTTATTTCGAAATTTGATCCAGGAAAAGATAGATTCGAAAGACCTCATTTTTCCTGACACTCAGAAAACTAACATAGATGAAGATCCATTTCCTATTTTGAATCTTGAAATTAATACTATTGAATGTTCTGACTTGCAGGTCACTATTGAGACTAAGGTGACTATAAGGATGTTCAACAGACTGATTGACAAAGGAATATTGACTTTCCCGAAGGGCAAGGATGAAGGCCTCGAGGGAATGTGCAGGTGGCACATGAACACCCTCCACACCATGGATCAGTTCCAGATTTTCAGACACTTTGTTGCTAAACAGCTTGAGAAGAGTCTGATCACTTTGTCCTCTATAGAGAAGAGGATTCTGGGCTTGACCCCGGATGGAAAGTTGAAGGAGAAACAGGAGGAAATCGAACCTCCGAAGGAAAATTGAAGAGTGAAGGAAAAACTTACAAACAGGTGCTCGAAATGCCCCAATGTGAAATCAAGTATGAGACACCCATTCGAGTGGTGAATAATTTGACTAAGTTGCAGAAGGCCTTGTGCCATCATTGCGCCGATACTCTCCATTACGAATTGGTGAGGTTACAAGTGATTGAAAACGACCCCAATTGGGTCCCCGCGTACCAGAGAATGGAGAACTGGAACAAAAGGCCGAGATAGGAGTTTGGCAACAGATTATCAGGACCAATGCCTTCGGATAGGCATTTTCGAGGACAAGGGGGCAGAGGATTGCCTTACAATCATTCTCGAGGGAGTGAATATCGGGAGAATTTTGAAACAAACAAGAACAACAGGGTTAGATCGATGGCCCAACAAGTGGCGTATTCGAGAGCGGCAATCGCAATGGAGATGCAATAGGGGGCAGTAATTGCCAATTTAAGGATTGAGGAAGAGGCCTTGGCGAAAAGAATATTGAAATCAAAGATAGTCAAGGGGTCGAGCTAGGAGGACCTCGAGAAGAAGGTGGACAACCTGAGTGACCAGATGAAGGACACGAACTTCAAGATAAGACAACTAGAGAAGATGACTTGGCAGTTTTCGAGTCTGGAGACGATCTGGACATTTTGTTGGATGGTATACCAGAAGATGGTTTGGTGAGCGAAATCGAGAAGAACGAAAGACAAGCCTCTGTTCGAAGGGCTTTCAGTCTCGAAGAGGAAAAAGACAGCAACATGGTAACGGTTCTCCCGGCAGAATTTACCTCGAAGACGGGAGAAGCAGATGAATAGGAAAATGCTTTGGAAGTTTTGACAACCCTAAATGAAGGTAATCCACCCGATTTCGAGTTAATTAAATATGCAAATAGGAAAAAAGAGAATGAACATGAACATTTCCTCGAGTTGTTATTCTCGAAAGAAACCATAAATAATAATCACATGAAACCACTGTATGTACAGGCCGAAATCGAAGGGTTTAAGATTAACAAGCTTTTAGTAGAGAATGGTGCAACCGTTAACATTTTACCCGAAAATACTTTAACTATGTTAAATAAATCTCCAAAAGATTTAGTAGCTGCCGACGTAGCAGTATATGGGTTTTTGGGACAGGCCACAAAAGTATTAGGAGTGTTCCCATGTAGGGTCAAAGTAGGATCTATGGTTTGGTACTCCGCATTTTTCGTAGTAAAAACGAGTTCGTCCTTTAACGCCCTGCTTGGAAGGGATTGGATTCATCAAAACTATTGTTTGCCCTCAACATTACATCAGCTTTTAATATGCTGGAGTGGGGAAAAATTCGAAGTAGTTAAGGCTGAAAATAATTCTTACTTTGTTGATGCTCAACTTGTGAATGCTAGGTACAACACCGAAAAGCTCGAAGTGAAAGGCCAGGAAGGAGCGTCTGTCCCGGCTCTTGAAAAGACCATGGGAGAAGATGCAGAAGGAAAAGAAGTAGAAAGCCAATTCGAGGCAGGAAGGGAAAAGATGTCCCAAATCGAAATAGGACAATCTTGAGTAGAATCTGTGGAGTGTAATAAACAAACTATTTTTTTTTATGGATATGTCCAAACAGACTGTTATCAAAAATGTTTTTAAGAATTTAGCAATAGGGAAACTTGATTCGAATTTATTCTCGTATTCGTATTGTTTATTTGAAAATGTCGGCTCGAATTCTACTGCATATAATCTTGCTAGATAAATAGATCACAAAGTGGAGAACATAATCAAAGAAGGGAACTTGGAACCTGATGAAGATATCAGGCAGGATGTACAGGATTTTTTGGAAGAAGTTAATCTTGGCACGCTCGAAAAACCAAGAATGACTTACATTAGTTCGAAAATAAAGCAGAGTGAAAAGGAAGAATTGATCAAAGTTTTTCATACTTATAAGGACTGTTTCTCCTGGGCTCATCACGAGATGCCAGGAATAGATATGTCTGTAGCTAAGCACAAATTACCAATAAAACCTAGATTTAGACCAATAATTTAGGCTCCCAAAAGATTTTCGCCTGACTTAATAGGTTTAATCAAAGAGGAAATCGAAAAATTGGTCGAGGCCAAGTTTATTAGACCAACCAGGTACGTGGAATGGTTGGCAAATGTGGTGCCAGTTGTCAAGAAAAATGGCAAGGTTCAGATGTGTATTGATTTTAGGGACTTAAACAAAGCGACGCCAAAAGATGAATATCCAATGCCAATGGCTGACATTTTGATTGATGGAGCAGCTCGATTTCAATATGTCTTTTATGGACGGATACTCGGGCTATTACCAGTTAAAAATAGCCGAAGGTGATAGGAACAAGACAGCATTTCGATGTCCAGGTGCCATAGGTACCTTTGAATGGACAGTAATGCCCTTTGGTCTAAAGAACGCTGGAGCTACTTATCAAAGGACCATGAACTACATGTTTCATGATCTCATAGGGAAATCAATGGAGATTTACATTGATGACATAGTGATCAAAGCACAGACACATCAGGAACATGTTAAGTCGTTGATTAGGGCCTTCGAACTAATGAGGCATTTTAATCTAAAAATGAATCCTTTAAAATGTGCTTTTGGAGTAAAAGCCGGGAATTTTTTAGGATTCTTAATTCATAATCGAGGAATTGAAGTAGATCAAAATAAGTCTAAAGCAATTCTAGAAGTAAAACCTCCTACGAACGAGAAAGAGTTACAACGTTTTCTGGGACAGGTAAACTTTCTGCGAAGATTTATATCAAACTTAGCAAGAAAGACGGGAGCATTTTCCCCACTATTGCGATTAAGAGAAGGAGAAGATTTTATCTGAGGAAGAAAGCAGCAAGAAGCTTTCGAGGAAATAAAACGATACCTCACTCAACAACCAGTTTTAATTCCTCCTCGAAAAGGAAAAAAGCTAAAACTGTACATATCAGCGGTAGATTACTCGATTGGATGTCTCTTAGTTCAAGAAAATGATAGAGGATTCGAACATGCCATTTTTTTACTTAAGCAGGCTATTAAACGAAGTAGAAAAAAGATATTCGTCTATTGAAAAATGGTGCCTTAGTCTGTATTTCGCGTTTGTTAAATTAAGGCACTATTTCTCCGCATATACCATAGAAATAGTATCCCCAACAGACGTGATCAAATTCATGATGAATCAACCTTTGGTAAGGGGACAGCTAAGTAAGTAGAGTCTAATTTTACTCCAATTCGATTTGATTTATGTGCCTCAGAAAGCTATAAAAGGACAAGCATTGGCTGACTTCCTAGCTGATCATCCTTCGAAAACCGATATGCTTGACAATCTCGAAATCGAATTTATGGACTTGGTGCCATGGACCCTCTATTTCGATGGATCAAGTAAGTGTAAAAATGCGGGGATTGGAATATACATCGTGTCTCCAAATAAAGCAATCACCAAAATATACGCGAACATCGAGGGTGAATGTACAAATAATAGAAACAGAATACGAAGCCCTTATCTTAGGTTTGGAGGTTTTACTCAAAATGAATGTTAAAAATATTGAGATAAAGGGTGATTCCCAATTAATTATAAATCAAGTGAAGGGAATATTTAAATGTGTAAGTGTTAGGAATTTCATGTTAGATGTTTTGATGATGACAATTAGGACCTTTGTTAGACCCTAAAAATATGTAAGTTTGTTTTTCAGCTTTGAAGCGTTAGATTTGTAATAGGCTTTGCTTTATTCTTATTTTAGATTGTTAGGTTAAGCTGTCTTAGACTAAGCGGCTGATATGTTCTGGGTGAGTTTATCAGAAGTATAGTTTGAAGACTCAAGCGCCTGAATTCTGAATGAAGATAAAGTCTCCAAGCGTCCAATTGACCAGCTATATCAAGCGTTACCTTATAGGACAGAAGTGATTTCACCTGAATTTATTTCTAAGTCCAGAAGGAGTTTTAATGCAAATACTCTCAAAGCATTAAATACCAACGGGCATTTAATTCAAATGCATTAAATGTGATAAGCACTTTCAGACGTACGGAGAAGCCACCCTATTGGACTGTCAACTATTCAAATACTGCAGCACCAACTTTTGTGCAGCAGATTTTCAGGAAAAAGGACAAAAGTTGTTCACTCGCGAAAATGAGAGACACGCGCCCTTGCATGTGTCAAACGGACACTTTAGAATGCCTATAAATAGGACTTCAACAACAAGCCAAATATAGAGAGAACAATTATCAAGTCGAATTGTTGTTGCATTGAAGTCTCATTCCTTACAAACTCAAAAAAGCCAAAACTTTCAAGAAAATATTCTCTTTGCTTTTCTTCGAATCCTGAGACAGTCAACCCAATATCTCAAACATTCTTTTCGGAGAAACCCACATTACTACTGAGATATTCCTAGTTGTTTGAACTTTATCAAAATCAAACAAACCTTTGAGAAAAACCCCTATCCAAGCCTCGCGATCTGTGTGAAGTCGAAGTTGGATACTTGCCATATTTCTGGGTGAAAGAAGCAAGGGGATTGAAGTGATTTGGAGCAGAAATCTATGTGATCAAGGAGCTCAAGTCATCGACATCCATCTCTCCCTAATTTGTAGAAGATTCTGTGTGATTCTTTGAGAATCATTTTAGTGGATTGCCTCCAAGTGTTCGAGGAGAAGAAGGATGTAGTTGGGATTACACCACCCAACAAACCTTACAAATATTGTTCTTTACTTTACTTTCAGCATTCATATTGTCATATCATAAACTGATTAAGTAAAACACAATCAAACGCTAAGCAACTAAGAAACTTCTTGTGACGCTAAAGCTTTTAAAAGAAGACTACAAAAATCATTCCGCTGTGCTAACACTGATCAAAGAAGTGAACGCTCAAACCTACTTGGTTGTAGTATTCAAGTCTTGAAATCTAAGTTAACTTTATAAAAACAGTCTTCGTTAGACGCTTCACCAAAGCGCTTATATTTTAAGTGAACGCTTAAGTCAAGCGTTAGACACTTCAAGCGTCTACTGTTCAAGCGTCCAAAAACCTTTTTAATACAAATCTTTTGAAGTCGAAAAAGACTTCAAGGCCTATTCAACCCCCCCCCCCCTCTTCTAGACCCTTTCGTATGCTACTTGGGACCAATAGTAAGTCTAGTGGCAATAGCTTCATTTGCCCGAGTGCACGAACTATTGAAATTTTTTAATACCGTCAAAGTCACCCATGTGCCAAGAGAAAGTAATCAGATAGCGAACGATTTGGCTCAATTCGCTTCAGAATACAAATTAGACTCTATTTTGCTCGAATCAGCAATTTGGCTCGAACCAAGAACGGTGTTACCTTTCGAACAGAGACAAATATCGATTAATAAAATAGACATTATGAAAGAAAAAGACGACTGGCGGAGCAAAATTGTGGAATACCTCAAAAACCCCGCAAGGGGGGGGGGGATTCGCGAATAAATTAAAATTGACTGCGCATCATTATTTCTATGACTGACAAGAGCTATACAGAAAAGTCTCCCAGGGAGTTTTATTAAAATGTCTTGATCTGGAGGATGCCATGATAATCATGGCTGAAACGAACGAAGGAATATGTGGGGCCCATCAAGCGGGACAGAGAATGAGATGGTTAATACACATGTATGGGTACTATTGGCCATCAGTGTTAAGAGATTGTATAAATTATGCCAAGGGACGCAGTCAATGTCAAAGGTTCAACAAAATATTAAGGCAGCCTGCGGCTGAATTGAATTCAATAATCAAACCCTGCCATTTCGAGGATGGGTCATGGATATCATTGGCAAAATCAAACCTGCCTCTTCTAAAAAACATAGCTACATCTTGGCAGCAAAAAATTATTTCACGAAATGGATCGAGGCTAAGGCTTTCAAAGACATCAATTCGAAGCGAGTAATGGAGTTCATTAAAGAAAACATAATTACTAGATTTGGGATCCCAGAATCTATAACGTTTGATGAGGCCATAGTCTTTAACAGCACCGAGATGCTTGAATTTTTAAATCAATTTGGGATTAAGTTATTAAATTCAACACCGTATTATGCCCAAGTAAACGGGTAAGCTGAATCATCAAATAAATTGGTTAAAGGTTGCATTTCAAAAATGATAGGGAATAACCCCAGAAATTGGCACGAACTGTTAATTGATGCATTATGGGCTTTGAGAACAACCAAAAAGGATAGTTTAGAAATATCTCCATTTCAATTGGTTTATGGCCATGAGGTTGTTATTCCTATAGAGATTAGTATCAAATCAAAAAGAGTTTGCGAACAAATGCGTCTGATAGCGGAACAGTATATCGAAAATATGAACATCGAACAATTAGATCATGAAATGTTGCAAATTATGGCTTTAAAACAAATCAATCTCCAAAAGAAGAAGATCGAGAGAAGTTACAATAAAAGAGTAAAGTCAAGATCCTTCGAAGTTGGGGACTTAGTATGGAAAACAATTCTACCCAAAGGGTCGAAAGATCATTTTTACGAAAAATGGTCACCTAAGTGGGAAGGATCATTTTTAATTTCGAATAAGTTATCAGGAAATTCCTTTAAAATTCAGTATTTAAATGGGAATGAATATGGAAGAGCTTTAAATGCGAGATATTTAAAGAAATACACACCAAGTATGTGGAAAGAAAACGAAGCACTTATATTCAAAAGGCTACCTGAAACGGGTAGAAATTTCTTGCTATAAAACAAAAATGTTAAACATTACATCAGTAGTATCCTAAATCCGTATAAAATATAAAGAGCTAACTAATACTTCTAGGGCAGATTCGAAGGCATCCCTTTCGAGTATGACTGGCCCGACTACTTCATCGAGATCACGTGTGAGTTGAGCAATCTGGTCATTGAGACTAGTGATATCCCCTTTGACTCGATTCGTAAGGTCAAAAAGGCGATCTCTTTCCAGTTGGAGGGTGGCAATCTGCGCATCTATAGCAGCGACCCGGGATAAATAATCTGTTCGTGTGTTCTCCAAGACTGAGGCCTGATTCTGGAGATGGGCTAGCCGCCGAGAATGCTCGAGGGATACTTCTTCCTCGAATGGATTGATACCCTGATCAAGAAATTCACGAAGACTGGCGAGGCATGATTCGAACACTTGGCGGGCTGCTTGAAACATGGGCAACCATGGATCGGCTATCCTCGATGTAGCCTCGTCAAGAATGGCTCGAAGCCTTGCAACCAAAGTAGCATTATTAGGGTACCGCCTAATATCGTAAAGAGCCTCGGTCAATTCACCCCGAGAAAATGCCAAAGGTGCAACGTCTCCTAGAAGAATTAAACGCATAAGTAAAAAATCGAAAAGGAAAAATTGTGGGACCAAAAAATCGAAGAACTTACACCTACGAATGGAGCGAGTGCTACAATAGTTGTCAAGTTCGAAGAAGATGGGTCCAGAACTGGCTCGACCGGGCGAGGTAAAACTAGGTCTATTTCCTCAAGCTGGATTGACGGGGCAGTAGTCTGAGAAGGACCCGGCAGAGGCCGGAGAGGAATAGCCCCAAGTGGGTTCACGCCAAGGCTATTCAGAATGGAGGAGTCCACAAATATGGTCGAAACTCCTGTTGGGGAGGTAAAAGAAAGCCTAATCTAAGATGACAAAGTGGGGATAGTCATGATCCCTGAGGTGATAAAACGCATAGGTTAAAGAAGCAACGAAAAATCATGATACGCTCAAAAGATAAAAGATAGAAAATCATATACCTGAAATTGAAGATAAAAGATCGGCATGGGTTGCTGTATCATCAACATTTGGGACAGGGTTTATCGGGACCAAAAGGCTGGCTACAGTGTCAGTGGAAACTATTGTGAACATATTCGAAGAACATACATATTAGAGTATAATCGAACGATCGAATTAAGAACAAAATATTTCTAAGAAGAAAGCCAGAAGTACCTTACGGGGCACCATAAGACGGGGTAATCTCTTCCGTAAAAGTAGTCTGGGTTTCAGGAGAGAGCTCAGAGAGAGATTCGGTTGGTAGTGGACTCATATGAAGATCCATTTCAAGAGTAGTGGTCTCGGTCAAAGGGCCTATCCTAAGGATGCTAAAATAAAAAGCAAGGAAATAGACAAAGGTAATTACCAGAACCAGAAGTTTCGAATGTTTCTTCCAAACGAGGGCATTTACTGATCCTTCGAATAAGTGGTTGGGGATCTACCTCTTCCTCTTCACCTTCAACAGAGGCTTGGGGAGTTTCAGTTACAGAAGGAGAAACTTCTTGAATACGAAGAGCCCTTCATTTTTCAGTAATGGGGGCTGAAGTAGTAGAAGAGCTGGCTTTCGATTTTGCCATTCCGGATGAACTGGTAGGGGGTCGAACCCTAGCACTAGGGTCAATTCGAGTAATGACTTCCGACTCTCACAAGGCTTGGAATAATCCCTCATGTGCTTGAATGAGAGGATCGTCTCTTTCGAATCTCCAACCAGATGTTAAGCCATAAGGGATGAGATAAGCATCATCCTATCCAGGCGAGCAAAACAAAGTTAATAATTGACTAGGAGGAAAGAATTAGAATAAAAAAAGGAAAGGAACATTCAGTGACATACCTCGACAGAAAGTAGCCTCGAAAGTTCGGCTACATTTGTAGAACATGCGCACATTCTTGCAGCGTCGGTGACCAATTTCCAAATTATTTGCCTGGAATAATTGCGTTGCAAAACAAGATTCTAGAAGTCATCAAAACACTACTCCATTCGAAGGGTTCTACAAAAAGCAGGTACGGGGATAGGAAGGACTTGACAAGCGGGCATCCCTCAAATAATTGTCTCCGCTTGATCCCTTTTGGTCTTTGGGATGGAATATTGCCTTTTCGACCAAGGGCGGTTCATCGTTCCCAAAAAGGGAAGTATAAAGCTCTGGGTAAGGCCAAGTTGTCTCGAGCATAGCTACAAGTAACAGAGATAACCGGTTAAGGATAGGGAAATTACGTACTCAATAAGTATTATGAACTCGAAAGGAAATTATAGATATTCAAGGAAAAATTCTTTAGATTTACCTGGGGGTTATAAACCTCGACACCCGGAGTGTTGTCTGCAAATAATAAATCTCGAGATGATAGAACGGAGCGCCAATAAGGATGATCATCATCAGAACGCTGCAAGGAGTCAATATCTCTTAACCAGATTGGAAAGGCAGTGTGAGACCAATGAGAAGGCTCCTGTCTGTGCCTTGTCTCGAAGAAAGGGCACCAAGTTGAAACGTTGAGAGGGTTGTAAATGGTACTCAAGGCCAAAAGATATGAGACCTTCTCGAGGGGTATTAATAAGTTAATGGCAGCCTCTCCATAACATACCTAACTCGAGATGGGTTTAAAAATAGAAGAAGTTCGAGATGCTTCTTCGAAAGACGCAGGGGTTCTAATGTTTAACCGCTCAGGATAGTAAAGAAAGGCCCAGCAGGACAAGTGGACAATAGCCATAGTGGACCCGATAGTCTTTTGACATTCGAAGGGTCCCAATGGAGATGGAACGTCATACGGTAAAATTGGGACAATACAAGAGGAGCTAATTCGATGGGCCCCAAAGTTGCCGCAATATTGGCAGATAAAGAGAGGAAAGTCTTGTTCACAGCGCAACCAGAATTCATGAATAAACGAGAAAAGATAAAATTTATGAACATTACCCCTTCAAAATTTGTGACTGGATCTCCACACTCAGAAAAATGCTTAACCAAAGTAGAATAGGCAATGTTGGCACCACCACTCTTGCCATGGTACTTAAGCCACTCTGAAGAAGACACCAAAAGTGCTCGAGCACCACTAATCGCTTCACCGGTAGGCAGTATGGTGCCATTAGGAGATAACCCAGCGATTAAAGCCATGTTCGCGAGAGTCATCGTCTGAAATCCTCGGGGCAATATAAAGCAGTTGTACTAAGGATGCCACGAAAATGCCAAGGCATCTGTCATCACCTGCTCGAAAGGAAGCACTTGGTAACAGGCTATTCGAATGAGCCCCATGACGCGGTTGGCTATCCACTTCGAGTGGAATTGTTGTAGGCGATTGAACCATAAAAAAGCATCAGTGTTACCTATCCAACCATTAATGGGCTTACTCATATTGGTCCAAGCCAGTTTTGGGACTACCCTTCGCATATATAAAGGAACATTATCATTACTCTACACATCAAGCCAAGTCCCAAGAAGGTTTGCGACATTAGGGACGTCATTTTCGAACACCGATGATTCGAATCGAGGGCCCAACGTTAGATGATTGAGTAATTGACCCCGGCGGTCAGAGGCCCATCGGGGAACTATGTGGGTTTCTTCAAGAGTCGCGACCTTGATGTTACTATAATGACCTCAAAATTCCATAATTATATCATATAGGTTTTCAGCAGCATCGCATTCGAGAGCGGCCGCTCGAGGTACCAAGACATTTAGATCATGGGCGGCGGTATGGAGAGGAATAGCCATCAACCCAAAACAATGAGGGGACACTTGAAAATGGATGATTGAGAAGAAAAAACAAAATCTAACCACTACCACTCGAGAACGAAGGGGTTTAAAAGACGAACCCACTCGAAGATGAAAGAGGAGTAAGATGAACTCACTCGAAGAAAATGAAAAGAGGAGAAGACGAATTTAAGGCTTTGGTTTTGTGATTTACAAAGACAAAGAAAAAGTTATCAGATATTTATAGGGTTTTAAGCACCCGATTATGAAAGGGCATAACCATTGATTCGTGAGAGAAGATGAAAAGCCCCAGTTTTTCATTGAGAGGCATGAAAAGATGTACCTGTTAATTCGTGAGAGAAGAGGAAAAGCCTTGGACGTTTTTCATTAAGAGGCACGTATTTCTATACTTACCAAAAATGTAAAAAGTCTCTTACGAGAGTACGTGTCTTTTAATACATATGAATTCAAAGCATTCACATGTATTAGGGGGGCATTTGTTTACACCAAAAGAAAAATATAAAAATGGGCTTCGAAGCCCAAAAGGCCCAATAGCAGCAGAGATGAAAAATCATTTTTGGAAATAGCCCATTAGAGGACAAAGCCATATGTTGGGCCAAAGAAATCAACTGAAGTAAAAGCCCGAAAGAACGAAGAAATCCGCCCCTGGAGAGTACGCGCCAAGACAAGAGATTTTGAAGGGGCAGTTGCAAGCGGTTTCAGGAGTTATGGGACGTGGGCTTATTGGACTGGGATATATGCGGTGAAAGAAACACATACAAAGGACAACAATCAGACAAACTCTGCAAAAATTTTTTTTTTTTACTTTCAGTAGTTTGTAGCAATTGTAGACGTAATTAGGCTTAGTTTAATTCTAAAGTAACTAGTCAGTAGCATAAAGTAGTTTGTTAGCAGCATTGTAATTGAGCACTCTATTCCTGTGTCCAGAAGAATTCATCCGAGAACTCATGGAGGTATATTTTTACTTGAGTTTTTAAGTGTTGATTAATTCGAGTTTTAGTTTATCTCTTAATTTATTGCGAGCATTGCATCACGAAAATATTTGCAAGACTTAAACCACCATTAGCACATATAGGCAGGGGTTATTAGATAATTATAGGTTGTGAATTATCAAGGGGCTTGGATTGACCGCTCGAAATCCTTTCCTAGTCTAGTTTGTTTAACAAACACAAAATAGATGGTTTCCATTTCTCATTGTACTTTGAAATTATGAGAAATTTTATTTTTAAGGGGTAAAGATATGATGGAGAAAGTCGGTTAGAATGGATTTTTGATTAAAAAAAATAATGATTAGATGTGATGTTTGATATGATGCAAAATATCTACAATCAAATCTAGATTAATCTACAAGGTATACAACCGAACTCAAGTTGAACAATTTGGTATGTTTGACAGAGACTTAAGCTCAAGTTGAACACTTTGATGTGTTAGAATTGAGACCTAAGCTCAAGTTGAACACTTTAATGTGTTAGACCCGAGACTTAAGGTTGCGAGATTCAACTCGAATACTTTGATGTGTTAGACCCGAGACATGTTGCAAACGCATGAGAAAAGCCTTAGTCCAATCCGCGAAGGGTATGAAGTGTTCGACCTAAGCCTTTGGTCAAACACTCCATAGTGTTCGACACCAGCCTTTAGTCATCGAACACTATTAAGTGTTCTCTCCCGAGGCTTATAACTGTCATCGGATTCAACCCCCACGACGTGACTCACTCCGAGATTCAAGGGACGTGGCTACAACGTGGTTGTGGTGCTCAGAAAACTCTCAAATAACCGCATGGAGCAATGGACGAAGACCAAGGAACACTCGACTATAAATACTGAGAAAAAGAGATAGAATAGGACTTTTGGCATTTTGTATATCACTCGTGTACTGTAATTTCTCTTTGGCATTCTTATCATTAGAGATGAATTCCTTTGTTTATTTCATATATTTACTCTTGTTTTCTGAAGATCCAAGTTGGTAGATATTTGTAATATCAATGTGATATGTCCTTTTCGAAAGAAGTCAATATGAATGAGTTTTTATTTTATAAGAAAATTGGGAATATTAAAAGCTAAATTAAGCGATTAAGACATTCAAAAATATACAAAATTGATTTTATTTCGCACCTTACAATATATCGAATCAAGATATGTGACTATTTTGATGCTTATGTTAATCTATTGGCAAATAATGGCGTTTTAGTTGCTGAGTAAATTGTCTAATTATGAATAGTAAGAACTTTAATATGACAATGCCATTTTTCAAGGATTTTTGAGATTTTTTTAAGGGAATATTAGTTATAGCATTTGTTTGAATTATTTTTAGGACATATCAAATAAATTCATTTTTGATGGAAAAAATCTTTGAAAAATCAGGGTGCCATCCAATAGTAGCCTGCTGTAAAAGTCCATTTATCAAATGGATTTTTTTGAGAAGCACTTTAACAGTATTACAAGATTTTGTAGTGAAGACACATTTTAAAAAAGTGTTTTTGGAACTAGAAGGCAATTTTAACATGAAATTGTGTTTAGTAAAATTAGTTGGGAAGTGTAAAATTACATTGTTTAATAATATTGCTCCTGCCTATTTTTTTTTTTTTAATTTCATGGTAAAAAGACTTAACATAAACATAATAAAACAATTTGATAAGTTATTAACAAACAATTGAAAATCAAAATCTCTAAACTCAATAGTGTCTTTATCCAAAAATATAAATCACGTGTCCATCTTTTATTATCATTTTGATACAAGCATAGGAAAGTCAAAATTTGTTGTTGAATCAAATTGAAACAATCACCCTCCAGTCCAGCCCACACACCAGAACAAGCCCAATTGCGCACCACTTTTGTTGTCCATGCGTCAGCAAAGTCATCACTTTCACGACCCACAAACCTTCACGATTCTCATGCCAAGCAAGTGTTCAACAAACTCTTGCGAAGTACCGAAAATAGCACCATCAAAATTTAATTTAATAACTCTCGCATTAAGTCTAAAACATATTTGTAAAATTCTATGCAAACACAATCAACTTCATCCAATAGAGATAACATATTCTCTAATAGTTTCTTTTTTTTTTTTGTTCGCTAAAACCAAATCTCCAACATGAGAACTTCGATCATCGTGTTAGATTAGAGAAAACCCCGTAGGGAACTTGTATTACTGAGTAACAAATTTATAAAGTTACATAGACTTGGTAAACAAGTAAACACTAAGCTATTAACATGGAAAGATAAATACAAGAAAAGATAACCTAAGCTATAAAGGTAAATACAAGGAAATATAAGATAAGGAAATATCCTATACTAATCTAGAAGATATATTCTAACACTCCCCCGCAATCGAAACGGGAGATTCTCAAGCGTTGAGATTGGACCGAAAATTCAAGAAAAGTTGTGACGGGAGTCATTTGGTAGAGAATTTCTTGTACTTTGCTCCAAAAACCCATGTTAGATTGGGTAAAATGCCGCCATAAATGAAAGAGAGGGGCCTGATTTGTAATACAGAATTTTGTTGGGGCTAGATTGAAATTGAGAAGAAAAGGGGATTTATAATAGAAATTGAGAGTTGAATTTGGGCTTTATTGAATCCTCACAAACAATTTGTTGTTTTGAGGATTTGTCTCTGGAAATAACTAAAAAAAAAATGGGACAAGAGAGAGAGGAGACAAAGAGATAGATTTTGTATTGTTACCATTAGAGAGAGATGAAGAAGTATTGAAAAGATTGCTTTGGCATAAAATAAAAAAAGTTGGCGGCTCCAAGTTCTGGTTTGCCAAGGGTGAGCGGCGGTGTCATAAAATAAAAAGGCGGCGGTTCCAAGTCTCGTTTTCCAAGGGTGAGCATCGGTGGCATAAAATAAAAGGCCAACGACTCCAAGTCCTCGTTTTCCAAGGGTGAGCGGCGGCTAAAGCACGGCCAGAGAAATAAAAGAAAGAACTAGTGGCGACGACTACCAAAAAAGATGACGGCGGCGACTAAAACATGGAAAAGATAAACAACAAGTTGTTAAACCCAAACTAAATTACAAAAGATTCACCGTAGTGAAGAAAGAACAAAAAGAAAAAAAATATAGGGAGCCGGACGGGGACGGCGATGGTAGAGGCTGGCGGAAGCAAGAGATCGTGAGGATTGAAAGAAAAACCCTTTAGCTCGATACCATGTTAGATTAGAGAAAACCCCGTAGGGAACTTGTATTACTGAGTAACAAATTTATAGAGTTACATAGACTTGGTAAACAAGTAAACACTAAGCTATTAACATGGAAAGATAAATACAAGAAAAGATAACCTAAGCTATAAAGGTAAATACAAGGAAATATAAGATAAGGAAATATCCTATACTAATCTAGAAGATATATTCTAACACATCGCCAACCAACTTTTCGTGTAGATGCATCGACCAGGTCTCTGAAGATACTTGTTGATTCGACACGATTCGCCATGGGAGGTCTGATAGTGCCAAACCTACCTAGTAAATAGGCAAAATAAGAAACTATCAAAAATTAAAAACATCATTTTATTAAAGAATGAAGTACACGAAATTACAAAGAAACTAATATCTAGCTACATGAACTAGAAATCTTGAGAGACATCATAATATGAAAAATACAATCTCTAACCTTTAATCTAGACAAAAAAATAAAAAAATAAAAAATTGCAGATTTTGAATGTAGAATAAAAATGAACTAGGTAGCTGGGTTTTGATGTTTAATCCTAACAACTAATGTAGAATGGCCCCACAAACATTGGTCAACAACAAATTAACCTTGATATATGGGTTTGTTAGAAAATTTCATGTTTGAATTTTGATGATGACCAGATAGATTTGATGTTAGCCCCAAAATTATATAAGTTTATTTTTTATTAGAAGACTTGTATAGGCGTTGAAAGTTGTTAGTTTGCTTAAGTCTTTTTATCTTTTTAGATTTTAGGTTAAATATCTGAACGCTTGTGTGCTGATAGAATTCTACGTGAATCTATTAAGTCAAGGTGAAGATCAGTGCCCAAAGTCAATAGAAGGTGAAGATCGTCTAGGCATCCAACAACCGCTTAAGATCATTCATGAAAAAGTGAGCGTTCATTTGATGTAAATTCACCTGAAATAGATCTGAAGTCAAGAAGGAGTTAATGCAATTAATGTTGGAGCATTAATGTCCAACGGGCATTTAATTCAAATGTATTAAATGCTAATAAAAATATTAAATGTGATAAGGGCTCCTTGATGTACGGAATAGCCTTTGTGATTGGACTATCAGAAATTACAACCTGCCGTACCAACTCTTGCAGCAGAAATTCTGGAATAAAGTGTTAGGAATCCATTGGAGTAAAAACGCAGCGGAATAAAATTTTTGGATTCCTAAACGTGGATCATTTTAACGGGATTTAATGATTTTAAATAGTTTTCCAAAAACTAAAGGAAATAGATTTACCTTATCGATTTCGTAATTAATCTTTGCGTAAGAGCAACTCCTTGAGCTCCTGTCTCTAAAGATGTACACGAGACGAACCTTCAAAAGATCTCCAAAAATTCTCTCGACAATGGTGGTGGATGGCCAGGGCGAATTTTTGGAGTGGGAGGCTTTTCTTCTTTTTGTGTGTTATGCAACTAGGGTCTTGTGACTTGTTAGTGTTGGAGTTATCTTATAACTCTGTGACTTAACAAACAAGTCGTAGTCCCTTAGGACTCCTCTTATGGACGCCCCCTAGGGCTCCATATGGACGTGGGTGGGCTTTAAGTTAGCCCATTCAACTTAGCCCACCTTTTAACATGTATTTAATTTAAATCCTATTTAAATTCCAATACATATTAAATAATTAATTACTTCTATTTAATTAATTCTCTAATTACATAATTTAATTTAATCTAATTTAATAATTTAATTTAATCTAATTAAATTAATTATTTAATTCATTGATTTAACCAATAAATCAATGCGTCCATTTAATTATATCTTCCTAAATCATTAACACAAAAGACATTCCGTTCATTTCTTATAGCGCGACTCTTTAGGTTCGTCTTAATTGGCAATGGGAGAAATTACCAAAGGATGTAAGTGTCACCTAGCCAGTCCCATGGACTCACATTGTAACCCAATTGAGTACGAAATGAATGAATCATTTACGAACCTCTGGACCATAAATACCATATGAGTATAAGCCCTTCACTGACGCATCCCGATCAAGTGAGAGTCATGGTTTATGTCAAAGTCACTAAACTTTATATTGTGCATGTAATCATATCATGAAGAAATTACCAAACTACCGACTTTGCCCCACATGAGTTAATTTCATTGCTTTGGCCAAAGACTTATAATTTCATATGCATATGATTGCACATAATACTTTCTCGTTTACTATCGAGATAGTGGATCCCATCTTGACGGTCACTGAACAACTGCTACTTGAATCATTGATATCGCACTTCAAGGTCAGCCCCACCAAATGTGAGTTGGTCCTAACTACTCTAGTAACAGATTCAATAGCACAAGCACATTGATCATGAACCCTTAGGTATGAGGCTCACGCATACTATTATGGTCAGTAATCCAATCATTGACAGTCACCGAGTAAATCCCCATGTGATCAGATTACTGCGAGCCATGTTCGAATATATCAATTCCATTGATATATCTATGACACGTGTTCTCACTATCCCATAGTGTTCGTCTAGCAATCCTTGTCAGAGCATGTGTCATAGAAGTCGAATCTTAATGCCCAATTAAGACTCCTTGACTTGCGAACCCTTTTGAGTGATCAGGAATAAGACTCTCCCCATGCCACACCATAAAGGGTGAAGAGTCAACCTCGATACACAAGGACTTTTTGTTTAATACTTATTGATGCTATAAAGTTTTACATGAACAAAATAATAATTGCCTTTATTAATTATCAATTCGTTCAACATAATTGATACCCTATACAATCTGTTTGTTCTCATTGGCATCTAGGGCATATATCTAACATAAAGGACATAGGTCGTTCCATTTGCCACAGTGAAAGGCACGCGCCTAGCATGTGTCCAACATACACTTTACCCAAGAATGCCTATAAATAAGACTTCAACAAAAAACCCTAAAAGACATCAACTCATAAGCTTTCAAGCCAAATCTCTGTTGAAAAATAGTCTTAGCCTAAATCCTTAGAAAATCTTAAAATCTCCATACCCAAAAATCTTCAAGCTTTCTATATTCCTAAAGACAGTCAAAATATCTCATACATGTTCCTTATAAGAAACTCTCATTATTATTGAGATATTCATTAGTTTGATTTCATCAAACAAAAACCCTTCGACCGTGCAATCTAAGTGAAAGACGAAGTTGAAGATTTTCATTATTCGTGGGTGAAAGTAGCAAATAGCTCAAAGGACCTTGAAGTAGAAATTTGTGTGATCAAGGAGCTCAAGCCATCCTTTGTTCCCTTATCTACAAGTTTGTAAAAACTGTTTGTATGAACTTCAAAGATCATTTAGTGGATTCCTCCAAGTGAAAAGGAGAAGATGACGCAGTTGGAATTACATCGCCCAATGAACCTTATGAATTTTTTGTTTTATTTATGTATTGCTTCTTGCTTTCATTTACATCATTGTCTATCATATTCATTCAAAGCATATCTATAACACCTGACTTGCAACTTAAACAAAGCAACTAAAGTAAAAATCTGAGCGCTCACTCTTTAACTAGAAAGAAGACTAAAATAATTTCCACTGTGCTAACCTTGATGTAAGTGCCGAAAGGTAAACCCTACTTTGGTTAAGCATTCAAACCTTAAGTCTAAGTTAACTTTATAAAATAGTCTTCAACAGACGCTTGCTGAGCGTCTAGCTACCTTAAGCGTTCAAAACATTTTGTGAAGTATGAAAATTTTTGAAGTCTGAGAAATCTTCAGGGTCTATTCAACCCCCTCCCCCCTCTAGACCCTTTTTGTATGCCAATTGGGACCAATAGGTTTCATGAGTAATAGACTGATAATGGATTGGGGCCAAAAATATTTGACCAACAACTTGGAAATAACTTTGCAGCCCATTATCTTCAACCCCCTCCCCCAAAACTCACAGGGCGTGTACACACAAACGCTATCTAGAAATGAACCATGAGATTGAACAACGAACTTGAAACGAGTCCTAAAACAAATAGCCAAAAAATAGCAGGAATAACTGTAAAAATGTAGAGTGACATCTAAAAGGATAAACACTCAACAATAGAAATCATAGCTAAACCTTGAACATAGTGAGCATATGATATACAAGAATAGACATGTAATCAATCGCAATATCCAAATATGAACAGTCAAAACACTGTACCTAAGGATAAAATAACAAAATAAAAAAACACAAAACAACAGGCCACATGTTCGCATTTGAATTGGTATTGTTAGTTATATGCCCGCGATGCCCACTAGAAAATAGATTGTATAGGGATTTTCTTTATGTTTTATAAACTATTATTTTGGTATAAAGGACAATTTACATTTGTTCACGTAAATATTAATGAAATCTATAAGTATTGAACATATAGTTCAAGATAATTGAGAGGAACCTAGTACTTCTTTTGGGATAAGGAGAGGGACACTAGAAGTGTTGAGTTCTTAATTACTCAAATGGGTTCGCAAGTCAAAGAGTTCTAATTGGGCATTAAGACTCGACTTGTATAACATGAGCTCTAACAAAAAGAGTCAGTAGGTCACTAGGTATTAGTGGGAGCTTGTGTAGTAAATATGTCAATGGATTTGACATATTCGAACACGACTCGCAATAATCCGATCACATAGGCATTTACCCTATGATTTTCAATGATTGAATTACTAGTCATGATAATATACATGAGGTTTAGACTTGATGAGTCACGAGCAATGTACTTGTGACATTGAACTTGTCATTAGAGTAGTCAAGATGGAATTCAGTGGGCAAATAGCAGTTGCAAGGTAAATGCCAAGATGGAATTCACTGTTTCAAAAATAAACGAGAATGTGACAAGTGCAATCATAGGTAAATGAAATAATAAGTCTTTGGACAAAGCAGATAAACTAACTCTTGTCGAACACGAGAGGTGGTTTGACATATTCCATAACTCTTACTCGATCAGAAAACTATAGTGAAAGGTGTATACTCATATGGAATTCATGAACAACTCTAATTGTTATTTAAGGTGATTTTGGTCATTAGTTATTTGATGAACAATTAAATCCATGGGCATAGGTTTATTTATTTAATTAATTAGATTAATAAAATAAATTAATTCATAGTAATTAATTAATTAATTAGATTAATTAATTATTTATTATTTAATAAATTAGATTAAATAATTTGTATTTAATTAACTGATAATACACATTTTTAGTTGGATTAATTCTATGATACAATTAATTAAAAGTGGATTAAGTTGACTAGGCCAACTTAGCCCACCAAGGGAAGCCGATAGGCGTGTGATTTAAGTGTGAATTGAGGATTTATTTAATCCTCAACTTATATACTTGGTCACTAAGTTAAGTCATATCACTGAAAACCTAGAATAACAAGAGAAGAGAAAAATCCCCTCCCGCTTCATCACTAACCGTCGGCCTCTTCAAAGGAAGGTGGAGAAATTTTTTCTTGGCTTTTATCCTCTGTGATATTTAGAGGCAAGAGCCCGGGCTCACGCTACTGTTACAATAAAGGACGTGGCTACTAAAAGTGTTGTATGCCCGGTGAGCCATATGATTGGCTTGAACACTGGATCGTAAGCACTATACGGTCTTATCATTTAGATTATATCAAAACTGTTGGAATTCTTCTTTATTTTCGACTACTCAGGAGAGTATAGATAAAGATCCTATGGTTTACATTTGGTTAGGGAAGGCAGTCAGGATACCTATAGAATGCTCTCAAAGTCCGTAATAGTAAAACACGTTTCAAGTCATAAAGGCTGTGAGATGAGGGATATCACTGGCCTCACCAAGACTTGTTCGTGAGTGTAACTCTCCCAAGAGGTTGACGCGTTCCATTGCCGATGGCTAGTATGGCCAATACATGCATGAAGATTCATACTTAGGGTGAGTATGGAATTGAAACTAAGAATTCCTCGTTGGTATTGTCGAATTTGGAGTCCTTGGGTTTCATAGTGTGAGATAATCCTTGGACCTGAGATGTCATTGGAAAGGGTACTACCCACTAAACTTTGATATGCACGTGCATTCCAGGGGAGTCATAAGGCGTGTATGTTCTATATAATCTGGTAGTACAGTGGAACAGATGGCAGTCGTCAAGGGATCCGTCTAGGGCTAATAGCCTGGCATTTCCTATGCTGTTGAGTGAAACTGAATGATAAAGAAAAATCTCTGGCTAGAGCATAGTCTTATAAGAGGGATTGGTGATCCCTGCTTAGAAGATCGGATCATTAGTGGAACCAACATAGTCATAGTTTCCGAGGCTACTAGGTTTTCGACCGTCGCCAAACCCTAGGCCTTAGATGGGAAAAAGATGGAGGGATTTTACTCATATGAAGATCGAAATCTGGATTGGTTTGCTTTTCATCGTTAACATCTAGGAAGTCGTGGTGACGTTGCTAGATATCGAACCACGACCGATAGGTGCCTTGGGTTAATTGGTGAAATTAATCCAAGGCCTAGTTAATTATTATGAATAATTAAACTAGCCTATGTGAGGACTTATTGCTAGCTTGTTGATGAGCCTGGGGGGTCACACACTTAACTTAGTGTAGTACCTATTGGCTAGTTAATTCTTTGTAGATTAATGGAGAGTTAATTAATTGGAATTAATTAATTGGGGGAAAAAGGAATAAATTAATTAAATGGTCTTAATTAATAATAGTCTTATAATTTAATATTGAAATATTATATTGGGAAAGACTAGTTAATTAATGGACTAATTAATTAATGTATGAAAGAGGAAATTATATATATATATATATATATATATATACACGCATGGGCGTGTGTATGTGTGTGGATTTGGTGGAGGATTTTATCTAATTCACTAAGTCTATGTATATATGTATATTTAATATATCTTATAATATATTTTGTAGGATCTTTTCTAATTAATTAGATGACTAATTAATATGGAAAGATCTTATAAATATATTAGGATAGATACTATGGTTATAGTAAGATCTATTTAATTAGATAGTTGACTAATTATATGAAAAGATCTTATTTGGATAGATCTTATATATTTGGAAAGATCTCAAATATATGGAAAGATCTTGTTTGTTAATTAGTGGATCTAATTAACTAAGGAAGAGAAATAAAAGGAGAAGGAAATCAAAATTAATATATGTATATATATATATAATATATTTACACAGACGCCTATCTACATGGAAAGTGGCGTGTGTGTGTGTGTGTATGTCAGATACACTTGGTGGACTCTATATATATACATATATGTGTTTTGATATTTTACAAGTTTTTATGAAATTCATTCTACACAAGTTTGTCTTGGTAAAATTATTTCTCTCCATCTTTTCTCTTCCACCTCTTTCACATCTAATTCTTCTAACTCATGTGTTGAATACAAAGAACACCAAAATATATTCCTACCCCTTTTCTCATAAGCCGAAATTCAATATTCTTTTGGCTAGCACTAGTGGAGATGATCGAGGGTACGAGCTAAGGTGTGGATAAAGTTAGAGGCGCAACACTTGGAGCGCTAGAGCAAATCCATCCAGAGAGGTGTAGTAGGGAGTTGCTTAAAAAGACATTGTTGTTTTGTTCTTCAAGAGGTAAACACGAGATAACTCACCTTTTAGTTAGTTTTTGAATCCGATGGTTCCATGTCTACCTAACCCTAATTTGGGGATGCCGAATTTTTATTAAAATCCATGTTCTTCTGCTGCGCCGGCATTGCCAGGGTTTCCATCGATCCCAATAGCTACAATGTGGTTGTGGTGCTCAAAAAACTTCCAAATAACCGCATGGAGCAATGGAAGAAGACCAAAGAACACTCGAATATAAATACTGAGAAAAAGAAATAGAATAGGACTTTTGACATTTTGTATATCACTAGAGTATTGTAATTTCTCTTTGGCATTCTTATCATTAGAGATGAATTCCTTTGTTTATTTCATATATTTTTTGAAGATCCAAGTTGGTAGATATTTGTAATATAAATGTGATATGTCGTTTTCGAAAGAAGTTAATAATAATGAGTTTTTATTTTATAAAAAAATTGGGCATATTAAAAGCTAAATCAAGTGATTAAGACATCCAAAAATATGAAAAGTTGATTTTATTTCACACCTTGCAATATTTCGAATCAAGACATGTGACTATTTTGATGCTTATGTTAATCTATTGGCAAATAATGGCCTTTTAGTTGTTGAGTGAACTGTCTAATCATGAATAGTAAGAACTTTAATGTGACAATGCCATTTTTCAAGGATTTTTGAGATTTTTTTGGGGGACTATTAGTTATAGCATTTCTTCGAATTATTTTTAGGACATGTCAAATAAATTTATTTTTGATGGAAAAAATCTTTGAAAAATCAGGGTGCCATCCAATAGTAGCCTGCTGTATCAAATGAACTTTTTTTGAGAAGCACTTTAACAATATTGAAAGATTTTATAGTGAAGACACATTTCAAAAAAGTGTTTTTGAACTAGAAGTCAATTTTAACATGAAATTGTGTTTAGTAAAATGAGTTGGGAAGTGTAAAATTACATTGTTTAATAATATTGCCCCTGCCTATTTTTATTTTTTTTAAAGACTTAACATAAACATAATAAAACAATTTGTTAGATTTCATACAGGTTTTTTTTTATATTATATATGGTAGTTTAGATGTCTCTAGTTATTTCCTTATTTTATATCTCTTATTGTAAACATTATATATATATATATATATATATATATATCTTCTTTAGTCATCAATATTATTAAGGTGGAATTATACCTTAACATGGTATCATCCTAAACCTAAAAATTCTAGGCCTCTCTCTTTCCTTCCTCCAGCCGTCGCTGCCGGTTACCCTCACCGCTGCCGCCAGCGCTTGTACTAGATTTCAAGAGGAAAATTCTTATCCCTTCCTGTTTAAGTCATTGTTTTTCCCCTCAACGCGCTACTTTTTCACTAAAATAAGCCTTCAATGGCATTAAATTCCATTCATCTTGGAATTTTGTGCCTTGCTTTTGCACCGGCTACACATCACCATTTTTTCCTCCTCACGGTAATTATTTTTTGTTATTTATCTTTTATCTTGTCCTTTCGTTAATTATTTTTTATTAGTGTTTCGATTATTCTCCATCCCTATATCTCTCGACGAGTCTACCTCCACCCTCACGGCCACAGCTGAAACCGCCGCCCCACCCCCCAAATCTCCTTCTATTCATCCCGCTCTCGCAACTTGTAGTGTTTATTCCTCTTTTGGTTTTAAATTGAACGATAATGACTCTAACTATAAACTTTGGTGAGGAATGTTTATGGACCTCTGCCGTAGTTATTTCATTTTTAACCATCTCACGGAAAAATCAAAACCCTCCGAATCAGTAGCAAAGGTAAATAAAAGTTGTAATAAAAATGCATACGGAGAAACAAAGTGTTATTGAAAAAGCAGGAGATAAGTATAGGTCTTTCTTACATGAAGAAGCACAAAACACATAGTGGAGACATGGAGGCCCTCCGGTATATGATGCCGTCAACCAACTATTTGAACAAGGCAGGAGCAAAGTATATATATATATATATATATATATATATATATATCTTGTGTATGTGTTTATTGGTATACCGTATACTATATGTGTGTGTGTATATATACACATATACGCACACAACCATGAGTTAGAGTGATGAATTGAAGTGTGAAAAATGTTAATTATTTGGTGATTTTTTTTCCATTGATCAATGGTTTGCTTTAGATTCTACTATAAAACATTGGTTTTACTTTACGGTTGATATCAAACTTCTTAAAAATATTGATTTAGAGTATGCCACAACTCATGATCTTTGGTTTGCAATCGAAGAAAAGTTTCATAAAGGCTCCCTCTCCATTGCACAATACTGTCAAGAGATGAAATTTCTCGCTGATAATCTCTAGGATTTGGACAGCCCTGTCTCTAATCAAGAATTTTTGTTACAATTATTAAAAGGGCTTCCGTAATCACCACCAGCAAACCTCTTCCCTCCTTCTTTGAAGTTTGCAATTTACTAATTATTCATGAATCCCGCGAAAATGTTTTCGTACTTCTCTTGCTCCACCTGACTCCAACACGGCCCTCTTTACCCAATCCTCCACCTAAAACAATTATTGAAACACGAATTGTAACAATTATCAAGGTCGAGGTAGAGGTAATCGCAAGTTTAATAATCGTGCAGGTGGAAATCACAACAGTAGCTCTTACTCGGGTTCGAACCCGAGGCCACCCTCGGCTCCACCAGGATTTTCGTATCAATTGGTCCCCAACCAATCCTTTGGACCACGCCAGCCAAGCCCGACACCTCCATCCTTCTCGGCCTAACACAACGGCCCAACTCACTACCCACAACACGTTGCCAACTGGACCAGCGCCCAGCATCCCTTCACGCTAAAATGGGCCCAACAACAACCCAACTCGGCCTAATCGCCTGGACCCAATTTCTCGCCACAATCGGTCCATTCCAGCCCAATATCAATGCACCAGCCCGCTCAACATACTACTCAGGCCTACACAGATTTATCTCATCTCTTCCAAACCATGTCTCTTCAACAACCAGACGAACATCATTTTTTTCATCATCTCGCTCTCTTTCTCTTAATAATGTTCTCGTCTCTCCTAATTTAGTTAAAAACCTTATTTCTGTTAGGCAATTCACTCGTGATAATAATTGTTCCATAGATTTAACCCTTTTAGTTTTTCTGTAAAAGATCTTAGGTCCGGTGAGCTTATTCTTCACAGTGATAGTAATGTCCATCTCTTCCCCATGCATTCTATCTCCTCTGCCTTCGGTTTTATCTCCTGCGCCGCTCCATCTCCCGTCATCTGGCATCGTTGTCTCGGTCACCTAGCGAAATCTATTCTTAGTTTTCTATCTAGACGTAAATTTATTTCTTGTATTAATAACAATTCTAGTTATTTGTGTCGCGCTTGTCACCAAAAGCATAATGGAGAGCATTTTCCAGCATTATTTAGATTTGCTCTATGACACTCTTCAGAAGTCCATTCGACCTTTGGCTTCTCAACATACATGTCAGGGATACCTTCATCGACCTATGGTGCTCTGGTCGCAACCTTCATGATTCTGAAAGGTCTTGTAGTAATGACATCAACCATTTTGTCATAAGAAGAAGCTAAGTAGGTAGATGCTTTAAGTTTTCATGAGTCATAGTTTGACTCAATCAACTTTGGTACTTTAGTGAAAGCTATGATATATATGGAATAATTTTTCAAATAAAGCAACTATTTTGAAAAGGGATCTAAACAAGTAGTTATGCTCGGAAATGCTAAGGTTTCTATTTCAACCACTCTGATACCACTTGTTGGTCTCAAGTAGCATATGAAAAAGGATCTAGAAGATGGGGGGGGGGGGGGGTTGAATAGACCCTGAAGTTTTCTTGCACTTCAAAAACTTCACATTTCACAAAATCTTTGGATGCTTAAAGAACTAGACGCTTAGATAAGCGTCTACTTGAAGACAATTTTATAAACTTAATTTAGACTTAAGATTTGAATACTTAACCAAATCAGGGTATAGCGTTCAACACTTATATCAGAGTTGGAACAATGGAAAGGTTTTATGTCTTCTTTTAAAGAGTTTGAGCGTCTCAAATTTAATTTAGTTGCTTTAACTTATATATATATAAGTGTCAATGTGTTACTGATATGATTTTTTGCAATGAACTAGGAAAAATTAAAAAACAGTAAAACTACAAAGTAAATAACACAATGATTGCAAAGTTCGTTGGATGATATAATCTCAACTACGTCTTTCTTTTCCTTTTTCACTCTGAGGAAATCTACTAAATGATCTTTGAAGAGTCACCCGAAACTTCTACAAACCAGAGAATAGTTAGAACAATGATTTGTATGAGCTCCTTGGTCACACAGATTTCAGCTTCAAGGGTCTTTGATCTACTTGCTACTTTCACCTAGAAATAATGCAAGTCTTCAACTTCGCCTTCACAGAAATTGCAAAGTTGGATGGGTTTTTGTCTAAGGTGGTGTTTGATAAAATCAAACTAAGGAATATCTTAGTAATTGTGTAAAGTTCTTCTTGAGAAGAGGTTTGAGATATTTATGATCGTCTCAGAAATTTGTGAAAAGCTTGAAGAATGTTGGCTATGGATCTTTGAACTTTTCTGAAAGTTTAAGGTTGAGACTTCAATGCAATAGAGTTTGGACTTATAAGCTTGAGTTGTTGTTGTTCTTTTTTTTTTTTTTTTGGCTTGTTGTTGAAGTCTTATTTATAAATATTCTTGAATAAAGTGTCTGTTTGACACTAAGTTGAGCGCTTCTTCACTTTTGCGAGTGGACAGCTTTATGCCCTATATCCCTGAAATTTAGTGCTGCAAACTCTCTGAGTTTGACAGTCCTATAGGAAGGCTCTTCTATACATCCTGGAGTGATTATCACATTTAATGCCCTTATCAGCATTTAATGCATTTGAATTTAATGCCCGTTGGACATTAATGCTCTAACAAAATTTGCATTTAACTCTTTGTCGACTTAGGTATAAATTTAGGTGAAATCTATCTTGGTAGATGCTATTTCAAACTTGAATGATCCTTTGGCTTGTATCTTTACATCAACTCTTGGAGTAGCTTTGACGCTCAGATAGCTGCTTAGAGATCTTCATCTTCATTCAGACTTCAGATGGTTGATCTTCAGACTTGACTTATGATAGACTCACTCAGAATACTATCAAACGCTTAGGCTATGTTTTGTTATGTTTTGGGATGACATTTTGGTGAGAATTATTGGTGAGAAATTTATGGAGACACGTGCGTGTTTGATGAGATTGTGTTTTATTTTATTTTGGGAGTTGGTTTTTGGGTGATTTTTTTTGTGAGATAATGTTTGGTTTTGTTTCCAGAGGGAAGAAAAGTTACTGTAGCAGTCAAATCATGAAGCTTTTGTTTGTTAGAGAGGACAGAGAAGAGAGAGAGCACATAAAGAGGAGTGTAGGGACAAAGTAGGGGTAGAAAGATGAAAAATAATTATTAAGTTTTTTTTGGATAAAAAAAGTAGTGTATTTTTGACCAAATATTTTGTGAACTAAACATGGTTTGGTGAGAATTTTGGACCAAACATGGTATGGAAACATAACCAAACATTGCCTTAGTCTTTCAGATTCTTAGCCTTACGATCTAGAATAAAAACGAAATAAGCCTTATACAAATCTAATGCCCAAAGCTTATACAAAATTTCTAATGAAATTTAAACTTACATAATTTGTGGTCTAACATAAATCCTAATTATCATCATCAAAACATCTAACAAGAAATTTCCCAACAGTAGCATCAGAGCACGAAGAAGTAATCAAAAAATATTGTAATATAAGCTTAAACATGAAAAATGAACACGAGAATTTTAACGTGGTTTGGCAAATTGCCTACATCCACGAGCTAACCTCGAGCACATTTTTACCTCTCTAAGTGAATATGGGTCAATCAATCAATTACAAGAAGAGTTCTATTATTTATAAGAGTAGAGCAATCTAAAACCCTATCAAACTAGGAGTGATATTCCTAATACAAAGGTAAGAGGTCTAAACATAATAGAAAAAAAATATACCTCAAAAAAAGCCCCTAAATATGCCAAAAATCCAATTCTTGCCGCCTAAGAAATCTCCCAGCGCTGCTAATCGCCACGGCGTTTTGCGGCTATGCCTATTTTTGGCCATTTCGTACCCCCGGGTCTTCCCTACCCATCTAGGCTTCTTCTTGGCTCTATTTTGAAAAGGAATGTTTACATAAAATTACCATAACACTTACTGATATACATAAGGAGTGTTTGCAAACACTAAGTTTAAGGGATTATTTACACTTTACCTCTTGCGAAAGATCTAATTAAAAACTCGTCCCTCATGAAAAAATAAATATCAAAGCACCCCCTTGCTATTTCTAAAAAGATAGTCACAGCCTCCCCTAAATATTGTTACCTTTGAATTTTACTGTGAAGACATAAATACCCTTACCTTTTTCACGCCATTAACTTCCATTCACCGCCTGTCACTACTATTATCGACACCGTTGAAAAATCGTACTACCACCATAACCTAGTCTATAAATCGAGCCACCACTATGTCGTAGTCACCTCTCCCTCTATAAATTGAGTCTCCACTGCCTCTTCACTCCAAATCGAGTGTTTTGCAAGAGACTTGGGTTGCGATTTGCCGGGCGACGACGGTGGGCTGGGGTGGTGATTTGGTCATGGAGATGGTGGTGGTTTTGAGGACTGAAAATGGTGGATTTGGGGGGCTGAAAATGTGGAGATGGTAGTGGTATTAAGGGATGATAATGGTGGATATGATGGTGGTTTGGGGGGCTAAAAATGGTTGAGATGGCAGTGAATTTGGGGATTAAGTTGCTGTGGAGGGCGGAGGAAGAGCCGTGGTGGCAGGGGAATGGTGGTGCGAGGGTTTCTATTTGCGAAGACACACACACACACACACACATATATATACATTATATTATTATATTTTTAAATATTATTATAATTTTAAAATATTAAAAAATATATTATATTATAAAGATAAGATATTTAATATGAATCGTTGATCTCTATCAAAATCAAGTTGTTATAAATCGAATTAATACTTAACGATAATCGTCAATTGTAAGAGATTAGATTCAACGGTTGGTGAATCGGGGGAAAAATACTCATTATTGATACAAAAAAATTATAATCAGTCGCATAACATGCTAGTGGTGTGTGTGAGGAGTTAAATTGCTTCTTATTTCTTTCTTGGTTTCTTTTTTTTGCTATTTTTATTTTCACAGGGATGCGAGTTGATAATTAGGCACATCACAAGGTGATTGCATGTATATTTAACCCTAATTTTTTGTAAGTATTAGATTATAGCAGAAAATAAGCTATTTTTGATATGTTTGCAGTTACAACTTTAGCTTCTAATTCTCTAATTTTTAATCCATAACTGGAGAAGTGAGTGCTTCAAAGTGATTATGATTTTTTAAAATAAATTAAAATTATTTAGGACATATTTATCCTCTCCTAAGTTTGAGTGTATGCCCTCAATGCCAATGAGAAAATAGATTGAGTAGGGCATTTATAAGTTATTTTGTACAAACGATTATGTTTCTATTTAGAGAATGAAGGTTCATTGGTTTTGTTTATATAAATCTCACTGGCATTTAATTGTATTGAACAAGTTGTGCTTAAGATTGAAGATAGACTTTCCACCTCTTATGTGGAAAAAAGGAAGCACTAGAAGAGTTGAGTGCTTAATATCTTAATATTCATTAGCCAGTTCAGGAATTTTAGTTGGGCATTAAAATTCAACTTGTATGACACTTGCTTTGACAAGGAGTGCCAGTCGAACACTAATTTGATAATGGGAGCCTGTGTCATGAATATGATTAATGGAATTAACATATTTGAACTCGACTCGCCTTAATCTGATCACATGGGTATTTATTCTTTGACAGTCAATGATTGAGATTAAGATTGCGAGAGTATGTGTGGACTTTTGACCTGAGGAGTTATTTACAATGTATTTGTAGTATTGGACCTGTTACCAGAGTAGTTAGGCTCGTATCACCTGATAGGTGGAGTCAACCTCGAAGTACAATTCAAATGGTGCATTCGACATTGTAAGACAACTGCCAATATGGTATTCACTATCTCGATAGTAAACGAGTATGTGACATGTACGATCATAAGTAATTGAAATTATAAGTCTTTGGTCAAAGCATACAAACTAGCTCGTGATAGTCACTGAGGGTAGTTTGGTAATTTCACATTATTGTGAGTACAAAGTATAGTATCAAGTTCTATGAGTTTGACGTCCCATGGCTCTTCCTTGATCAGGTCACGTCGGTGAAGAATTTATACTCATATCGTAGTCGTAATCAAGGTTCATGATGACATATTAATCTCGTATTCAATTGGGCTACGATTTGGTTCCACGGTGCTGGTTAGGTGACAACCTTATCCTTTGGTATCCTCCCATTGCCAATTTAATCAAGCCTAGAGAGTCGCGCTATGTGAAGAAAATGAATAATATTCTATGCTAAGAGTATTTTGGTAAATTCACATTGGATGTGAATAACTGACAAAATGGATGACATGATTTAATTAAAGATATTTAACTAGATTAAATAAATTAATTAAAACACTAATTCATCAGTTAATTTAATTGGGATTAATTTACAAGTTGAATTAAATTAATTGGATTAAGTTTAACTAGATTAAAGTAATTAATTAAAGTCTAAATGGATTTAGACTTGGACTTAATTAATTACACATAGGCTAAGATAGAACATAGCCCGAAGCCCATTCCACTTAGGCCTAGCGGCCGCCCTCGTCTCTATAAGTTAGATTGGGGTTTTATTCATAAACCCCAATACTTGTTAGTCAGTAACATAACTCCAACTCTCAGTCACTTTAGGATCTGACTTTGAAAAACCAACGTAGAGCATAAAAGAAAGACAAAATTTCCTCCCCTCTCTCCGAACTGGCCGTCGCCGCCAATATTGTTGTGGAGGAGATCAGAGCTCTCTTGGAGATAACCTTCTCCATGATAATCTAGAGGCAGGAGTCTGGACTGCTGCTGATTAAAGTATTTTTGTCGTCAAGAGGTAGTAGGATTATCCTCTCATTTATATTTCTTGTTGCGAGGACATATCATGAAATACCCGTATCTGATTTCTGGTGTGATTCGTGTAAAACATTTATCCACTAGATTGAATCACAACAGTGCTCTCTATTAGGATTATGCCCTCCATCCCACAGAGGAATTAGATTATTTAGGGCATTCATCTTTATGTTGTACAAACTCTTATTCATTAATAAAGGCATTATTTTGTTCATATCAATCTTGATGACATCATTATAAGTATTGAACAAATAAGTCCCGAGTAATAAAGAGGGAGTTTCTACTCCTCATTGGTTAGAGGAGCATGACACTAGAAGTATTGACTCCTTGGTTAGAGTTTGCAAGTCGAAAACTCTTAATTGGACATTAAGACCAGACTTGTACGACACAAGGTTTGACAAGGAGTGTCAGTCGGTCACTTTGGATGGTTGGAGCTTGGTCATAGATATATCAATGGAATTGATATATTCGAATATGGCTCGCCGTAATTTAATCACATGGTTAATTACTCTTTGATTGTCAATGATTGAATTACTGGTCATGGTAGTGTGCGTGAACCTTAGACCTGAGGATTCACAAAGATTGGACTTGTGACACTGAATGAGTTATTAGAGTAGTTAGATCTAATTCACCTTTTGGTGGGATCAACCTCGAAGTGCGGTTCAGAAGGACAAGTGGCAATTGTTCGGCGATTGCTAATAGGTTCACTGTTTCAGGTAGTAACGAGTTAACGTCCTGTGCAATCGTAGGTAAATAAAATCATAAGTCTTTAGCCAAAGCAGAAGAACTAACTTATGTATAGTACATAAGGGTAATTCAGTAATTCCATCTTACTATGATTCATAAAGTACAACATCGAGTCCTTTGAGTTTTACATGGATTTCCATCTTCAAACAGACCTCGTCCTTTAGTCGCTTTCAGATTCCTTCAGTCAGTTCATTGTGAATTTTGACATGAACGATGTTGAGTGTTCTCTATCTGGGCTAATGAACAAACTCATTACTGCACAAAGTCAGATGAAACAGAAGAAATTTAGATGTGCATACATCGATTTTGTTGCTGGGCGAGTAGAACCCAAGGAAAAGGAAAAGGAGCCCACAAAAGTATTAATGACATATGACTATCTTAAGAGGAAAGCACCGGAAGACACTAGGTTGCCTAATGAGAATCTCAAAGATCAAACTCTTGCCTTTCCTGGAAGGAGAAGGGTCACTGGAGACGTGACTGTCTCCTAAGGAAGGCAAGAGTTACTAAAGGTATGGAACTTTATGTTTTAGAAATTAATTGTTCTATGACTGTATTATCCACTTCATGGATTCTAGACTTAGAAGCTAGCACTCATGTCTGTGTTTTGAAATAGGGTCTGGAAAGAAGTAGTAGGCTCGAGGAGCAAGAAGTGATGACCCATGTAGGCAGCAAACATAGTGTGGCAGCTACTCACATAGGATCTACTTCTTTATTTTTATCTACTGGACATTTACTTGTTTTAGATGATTGCCTTGTTTTGCCCAATGGGCTTAAAAAAATTTGTTTTATTCCCGTATTAGCTAGACTTGGATAAGATTTTCGGTTTTTGAACAATGTTTGTAATATTTATTTTAGAAATAAGTTTGTTGGCTATGCATCTTTAGTAAATGGTTTATACTACTTCAATGTCCAAAATAGATGTATTGTGAATACAACCACCAATAAATGAGGTATGTCTGAAACAAACCAAAGACTCATCTGGCACTTAAGACTAGGTCATGTTGGAGAATGCAAGATTCATGATCTTGAGAAAGATGGGCTGATAAGCACATTTTGGTCAGACCCACTTCCCAACTGCGAGTCTTGTCTCAAAATGCAAAATGACTAAGTCACCCTTCACGGGGCATTTTGAACGAGCTAATGAAGTCCTTGGTTTAATACATACTAAAGTTTGAGAGACTGTCGGGGAAATGGCTCGTGGAGGTTTTCAATACTTCATTACATTTACTAATGACCACTCTAGATATGTTCTCATATACCTAATGAAGCATAAGTCTGAATTTGTTGAATGGTTCAAAGAATTCAAGGCCTTGGTTAAAAACCAAACTGGCAAACGTATCAAAACACTACGATCTGATCAGGGTGGAGAATATATGAGTGCCCAAATTTGGTGAGTTCGTAATTGAACATGGAATTGTATTACAATTAACTCCTCCGACAACTCCACACCTCAATGGGGTAGCTGAGCGATGAAATAGAACACTATTGGATATGGTTCGATTGATGCACAGCTACACGGACCTTCCCATATTGTTGTGGGGCCATGCATTGCTTACAACAGCCCACATCTTGAACAGGTGACCATCTAGATCTGTTCCTAAAACACCTTATCAGATATGGAGTGGAAAGAAGCCAAGTCTGAAACACAATAGGATATGGGGTTGTCCAACCTTTGTGAAAAAGACAAAGATGTAGAAATTGGAAAATAGATCTTTAAAAGGTTGATTCATTAGTTTCCCAAAAGATTCTATGGGATACCTCTTCTACCTGCACGATGATCAAAGAGTCATTGTGGCTTTACATACAGTCTTTCTCTAAGACGAGTTCGTTCGAGAAGGTGGTGCAGGAAGAAAGATTGTTCTAGAAGAACAAAATGAAATCCCTTTAGAGACCACTGTTCAAGAGACTCAAAATGAGCCTAACCAAATGCAACCACTATTGTGTAGATCGAGTAGAGTATCTCAGCTGCCTGAGAGATATGGTTATTTGCTATAGGGAGAGCATAATTTGTATGCTGTAGTGGAAGAGAACTATGAAGATGATCCCTCTACTTTTGAGCATACGATGGAGGATATAGATTCTGCGAAATGGATTAAGGCTATGAAGACAGAGATGGATTCGATGTATTCAAACTAAGTCTGGACTCTAGTGGATCGCCCTAAGGGTATTACACTAATAGGTTGATAGTGGATCTACAAGAGAAAGGTTGGTCCGGATGGCAAGGTCTATACCTTTAAAACTAGGCTTGTGGCGAAAGAGTATAATAAAAAAAAAGGGTATTGACTATAAGGAAACCTTCTCTCTCGTTTCCATGATGAAATCCATTAGAATTCTGCTTGCAATAGCCATGCACCTAGACTATGAAATATGAGAGATGGACATGAAGACCGTGTTCTTGAATGGATACCTCGAGGGGGACATTTATATAGAACAACCCAAAGGTTTTGTGTCCAATGAAGATTCTCATAAGGTGTGTAAATTGAATAGATCAATTTATGGACTTAAACAAGCATCGCGGAGCTGGAATCTTCATTTTGATGAAGAAGTTCGGAAATATGCTTTATCAAGAATGAGGATGAACCATGCATTTACAAAAAATCCAGTGGGACTAAAATATCATATCTAGTCCTATATGTAGATGACATTCTACTAATAGGTAATGATATAGGCCTGTTGACTTCGGTCAAAATGTGGCTCTCAAGCAAGTTTTCCATGAAAGATTTAGGAGAAGCGATCTATATCCTTGGAGTTCTCACCTACAGGGATACAGCGAATAGGAAAATGGATCTCTCCCAAGCCCTCTATTTAGAGAAGGTTCTAAAATGATTTGGAATGGAAGATTCTAAAAGAGGCCTTTTGCCCATAAGATATGGACTTCATCTCTCTAAATTGACAAGTCCTCAAAGTGAGGATGATCGTAAGAGAATGAGTGGAGTCCCTATGCATCTGCAGTAGGGAGTCTTATGTACGCTATGTTATGTATAAAACTGGACATTGCCTACACTGTGAGCGTCGTAAATAGGTTTCAAGCTAACCCAAGGGAAAAACATTGGATTTCTGTGAAGTGTATCCTCAAGTACTTGAGAATAACTAAGGATATGTGTTTGACATATGGAGATAGAGAAATAAAGGTGGAAGGTTATATTGACTTAGACTTTCAGTCCGACATCGATGACTGCAAGTCCACCGTGGGGTTTGTATTCGTTTTAAACGGTGGAGCAGTGACTTGTAAAAGTTCCAAGCAAAGCACGACGGCTGACTCAACCACCGAAGTTGAGTACGTAGCTGTCTCGGAAGCAGCCAAAGTGGCTATTTACATAAAGAAATCGGTAGCTGAACTTCAAGTGTTTCCAGCATGGAGCTCCCGTTGCCACTTTTTTGTAACAACAACGGAGCCATCGCGCAGGATAAGGAACTCAGGTCTCACAATAACTCCAAACACATTGAGAGAAGTTACCACATCATTAGAGAGATCATTGGAAGAGGCGACATCGCCTTGCAAAGAATAGATTCAGCAAATACATTGCTGACCCACTGGCCAAGCCACTATCACAGGCGGTGCTAGAATGACATCAAGAGAAGATGGGTATTAGATATAATAGCGATTGGTATTGAGTGCAAGTGAGAGATTGTTAGGATTATGCCTTCCATGCCATAGAGGAATTAGATTATTTAGGGTATTCATCCTTATGTTGTACAAACTCTTATTCATTAATAAAGGCATTATTTTCTTCATATCAATCTTGATGGCATTAATATAAGTATTGAATAAATAAGTCTCGAGTAATCAAGGGAGAGATTCGACTCCTCAATGGTTAGAGAAGAAGGACATTAGAAGTATCGGTTCCTTGTTTACTTAAACTAGAGTTCGCAACTCGAAGAGTAGTAATTGTCCATTAAGACCAGACTTGTATGACACAAGTTTTGAAAAGGAGTGTAAGTCGGTCACTTTGGATGCTGGGAGCTTGGTCATAGATATATCAATAGAATTGATATATTCGAACACAGCTCCACGTAATTCAATTATATGGGTAATTACTCTTTGACTGTCAATGATTGAATTATTGGTCATGGTTGTGTGCGTGAGCCTTAGACCTGAGGATTCATGAAGATTGGACTTGTGACACTAAACGAGTTAACGTTTTGTGCAATCGTAGGTAAATGAAATTATAAGTGTTTAGCCAAAGCAAAAGAACTAACTTATGTATAGTACATAAGGGTAGTTAAATAATTTCATCTTACTATGATTCATAAAGCACAACATCGAGTCCTGTGAGTTTGACATAATCCATGACTCTTACTCGATCGGGATGTTACAGTAAAGGACTTATACTCACAGGGTGTCTATGACGTATAGATTCATATTGAACTATTCATTTCAATTGGGTTTCGGTGTGAGTTCACGAGACTGGCTGAGTGACACTCACATCCTTGGTTTCCTCCTAATGCCAATTGAGACGAACCCAGAGAGTCGCACTTCAAAGGAATTGAGCAAATAAAATTCTTTCTTGTTAAAAAATATAAAATAGGTAATTTGCTATTTGATGAGCAAATTAATTTATTTGATTAATTGGATTAATGAATATAAATTAATAATAAATAATTAGATGTATTTATTATGAACACATTAATTTTATTTGATTAATTAGATCAATGGAAATAAATTAATTATAATAAATAATTAGATGTATTTATTATACTCATCCTATTATTAAATAATTGGATTATTTAACTTAGATGATTATAAATTAGTATTATATTTTAATTAGATTAAAATATGTTGGACCTAATTAATAATTGGACTAAGTTGAAAGTCAACTTAGCCCAACTAGGATGAGAGAGGGCGTGTATAGGCGTGTGTTTGAGGAGTTGGTTGGGCTCAAGGAATTAGTTAATTCCAAACCCATCACTCCTTATATATACCTATGGTTCAGAAAATCCTAACTCTCACAATTGACTTGACATCAATGAAAGAAGAAGAGAAAATCTCTCTCTCCCCTCCTTAGTGTAGCCGTTGGCCTTGGAGGTGCCAAAGGTTGTGGATTTTTTTTCAAGCTTATTCCGGCATGATATCTAAAGGCAAGAGTTTATCAATTGCTGCTATCCGAAAGATTAAGTTTTATAATCAAATCAAAAGGTTAGTGAAAATATTAAATTTGATTTCTTCTTATTATTAAATTTTGAATTTTGCGAAAATCATTAAAACCCAAAGGTGATCTGATTGTGAATCCGGATATGTATTTACGTTTCTGATGCGCATGAACTAGGATTCACAACAGTATCAGAGCCAAAATTCAGGTGTTTCATGATATCAATTATGTGTTAATTGTTTTAATTGCATAAACTATATTACGTAGTGTATGTTTTTTGGGTGATAAATTTTATGCATCGAAATTTGTAAAATTAATTTGTTGCTTGAATTGGATTTACAGTGTAAAAAGGAAAAATGAACATGGATTAAAAATTGGTGGTGAAGCCACCTATTTTGAGCAGCTCGGCGTGGCGCAGCAGCAGGCGATTGTGCTGCAGTCGTCGGCAACGCTGTTGCATAGCAGCCACAAGTGGTTTTGCGCAGGGTTGTGTTGGGCTAAGCTCAACACCGACAAGAATAGCGTTGGGCTTGGCCCAACACATTATTTTAAGTGTTGGGCCGAACCCAGCTGTGTTTAAAATAATAAGTTGAGCCAAGCCCAACATAATTAATTATGCTGAACTTTGCCTAGTAACTTAATTGGTTACTAACCAATTGTAAAATAATTAATTAAATGGGTTTGACCCAATTAAATTGACCAAACTATTTATTAATTCCAAACCCCTAATTAAATAAGTTTTTCATTTCAACTTTTAAAGTGGATTTAATGAATAATTTAAATTAGATTTAAATTCTTTTCAAATCAAATTGGATTTATAGAATAATTTAAATTGGAGTTAAATTCTCTTCAAATTAAGTTGGTATAAATAAATTGGATTTAAATACCAACTAGTTAATTTTATATGACTTCGCTTAGGTGTTAAGATTAGATTACCCATAAGACTTTATCTGATATAGTCACACTTTAATTTGATTAAAGAAGACAAAATTAAATTAGATTTTTTTTGGCATGATTAAATTGGATTTAATAATTTATAATCATATAAGTGTTTAATTGTTTTACGTGTTCCTTATTTATGTGATGGTGACATCATGTATGGACTTAGGATTTTATTTTTTTGTATTATTTAGGTTGTATTGGGCCGGAGTTTGAACCCCCAATTTGTATCTATAATTTCATAGAATTTTGGTATAGGTTATTTTTATGTAATTGTTAATAGATAGGCCCAATTGGTGTTTCATGATTGCACATGAAGATTAGATCTTTTTAGGCGGAAGCCCATGTAATAGATAGAACCCCTCTCTAATCACTCATTGGCTAGACTTGATCTAGAATAGTCCATACATGTGTGTGTTGTTAGAATTGCTAGGCTTATTCCTTCTTATGCATATCCTTGATTGCGCGAAAAAGAAATTAATGTGCAAAGTGAGACTAAATTTATTAATGTTATAATGTTATAATTCTCCCATTAGAAATTATACTGAGTAAGTAAAGGGGCATTGGATGTCCTAGCTCTCCATAAAATTTCAAAGATAAGTTCGCTTCTAATACATGGCGACGTCCCAGAATAAGGGGATCATGCATCAAGACATGGTACTCAATCTTCTCTAGTGCATTTGATGCCTTCATGTCGAAACAAATTTTTCCCCATATATCGCAAAAGGTTGCAAGGCGAGATTAAATTGTTAGACTGAAAGGAGTTGATGGGAAAATGACTCAGATGGATCACCACCTATATATCGAATAGGGTTGCGGTTCAGTGATCTACGAGCTAAAAGAGACTGAATCATCGGTAAGACTGATTTGGGTAAGAAGACACCTTAAAGATCTAACAACTATATATCGAACAAGGTTCCAACTTGTTTAGATCATTGAGGAACTCAATCACTCACTATGAAACCCATCCAACGAAATTTTCAGTTATTGCAGTGGAAGTGCAATGTTTCGAGAAAAATAGTAGGAGTCAAGTAACTATTAAAAATCCTTGATTTTACTTGAAATACAAAATAACGCATCTAATCGTAAATCTTGGTATTTTCTGCAGTTTTTTTCTGCACAATGACTAACCTTTTGACCATGTTGCTTTAGAAAAATGTCTTTACTGGACCATAATTCGTTGATTGGCTTCGAAATTTGAGGATTGTCCTCAGCCTTGAGTCCTTGGGATATATGCTCGATGAGAAGTCTAAAGTTCTAGACCCTGGATCTTTTGAAGATAAACTTGCTCAAGAAACTTGGGTTAAAGATGACACCCGTGTCAAGGGGTACATGTTGGGATCGATGACAATTGAATTGCAGCGATCACATGAAAAGATGGGAACATCTGCTAAAATTATGGTTCATTTAAAGGAACTCTACGGAGAACATATCAGGAATGCTCGTTATGAGATATCCAGTCAGCTCTTTGGAGCAAGGATGAAAGAAGGAGAGAAAATTGGAGATCACGTCCTAAAAATAATTTCCATGTTTGAGAGATTGGAGGCTCTCGACTTCTCTATGGACTTCCATCTGCAGACTGATCTCATTCTGCAATCACTCTCTAAGTCCTTTTCGCAATTCATAATGAATTTCAACATGAATAAGATTAAGTGTTCACTGCCGGATCTATTGAACAAACTCTCAAATGCTCAATCACAAATGGACGCTAAGACAAAAGAGACTACTTTAGTCATTTCTACTGAGCCATCTAAGACTCAGAAGAAGAAACGAGGCACGAAGCAATTGGAAACCCAAAGGCAAGGCAACCCAAGGGAAGAAGTTTAAGGCAGGGGCCCTAAAAAGTCAAACATCTGCCTCCACCGCAAAGAGATGGAGAATTGGAATCATGATTGTCCCAAGCTAAAAGCAGAAAATAAAGAAGGTATTGAATTTTATATTTTTTAAAAGAATTGTTCTATTATGATATTTTCTAGTTCTTGGATTCTAGATTTCAGAGCTAGTGCTCATATTTGTGTTTTGAACCAGGATCTTTAAACAAGTAGAAAGCTGGAAGAGAAAGAAGTGATGATCAACGTTGGAAGCGGACACAGCGTGGCTGCGACGCACATTGGAATTACTTATGTTACATTAATTTCTGGACATCATATTAATTTAGATGATTGTCTGGTTTTACTCAATGGGCTCAAGAATATTATTTCTATTTTTGTATTGGTTAGGGAAGGATTTATTTCTTTTAAACATAATTGTTGCCATATTTATTTTAGAAATAAGTGTGTTGGCTCTGCATCTTTAATTAATGGTCTTTATTATTTGAATGTCCAAAATCAATGTACTGTTAATACTATGACTAGAAAACGTAGTATGAATGACGTAAACTAAATACCATATGGCACCTTAGACTTGGACATGCCGGTGAATTTGAGATTCATGAGTTGGAAACACGTGGACTCATTGGTCCACTTGGGACTGACCTATATCCTACTTGTGGATCTTGTCTTAAAGGCAAGATGACTAGGTCACCATTCACATGGAATTCCGAAAGGGCAAATGATGTTTTAGGATTAATTCACACCGAATTATGTGGGCCCTTCAAGGATGCGGCCCTTGGAGGTTTTCAGTACTTCATAACCTTCATAGATGACCATTCTAGGTATGGTCTAGTTTATTTGATGAAGTATAAGTCAGAAGCACTTGAATGGTTCAAAGAATTCAAAGCTTTAACTGAAAAACAAAGTGGGCATAGTATTAAGGAACTTCGTTCTGATCGAGGTGGCGAATACATGAGTGCCGAGTTTGATGAGTTCTTAAAAGAACAAGTCATAGTATTACAACTCACTCCTCCAGCAACTCCACAACCAAATGGGATAGCATAAAGATGGAATCGTACACTGTTGGACATGATACGTTCCATGCTTAGCTACACTGACCTACCCATTTCTTTGTGGGGACATAAGTTGCTTACAGCTACGCATATTCTAAACAAATGTCCCTCAAAATCTGTTCCCACCACACCATATGAGATTTGGTGTGGAAGGAAGCATAGTCTCAAGTACATAAGAAAATGGGTTGCCTCACATATGTAAAGAAGACCAAGGTAGAGAAACTAGAGGATAGATCTTTAAAAGAATGATTTGTCAATTTTTCCATAGATTTGGTAGGATACCTCTTTTACCTGCAAAATTATCATAGGATCATCATGGCCTTGCAAGCCTACTTTCTTGAAGAAGAATTCATTTGAGAAGGTGGTGCGAGTAGAAAGATTTTTTTAGAAGAACAAGACGACGGACCTTCGGAGACATTAGTTCGAGAATCACAAACTGAACCTAGAATGACACAACTGCCACAGCGACGATCTAGCAGAGTATCTCAGCTGCCTGAGAGATATGGCTATCTGCACGATGCACAACATTATTTGTATACTGTCATAGAAGGGAGCCATGGAGATGATCCCTTTGATTATTATGAAGCAGCGACAAATATAGTTTCCTTGAAATGGCTTGATGCTATGAAAGCAAAAATATATTCGATGTATTCTAACCAAGTCTAGACTCTTACAAATCTACCAAATGGTGTAAGGACAATTGGATATAAATGGATCCACAAGAGAAAGATTGGACCGGATGGCAAGGTTGATACCTATAAGGCCAGGTTAGTGGCAAAAGAGTATAGTCAAAAGCAGGGCATTGACTATGAGAAAACCTTTTCTCTAGTATTCATGATCAAATCTATTAGAATTTTCCTAGCCATAGCCGCAAACTTAGATTATGAAATCTGGAAAATGGATGTGAAGATCGCATTTCTAAATGGATACCTCAAGGAGGACATTTATATGTAACAACCCAGGGGTTTCATATCGGAAGCAGATTCTCATAAAATTTGCAAACTTAACATATCCATCTTTGGACTAAAACAAGCCTCTAGTAGTTGGAATCTCCGGTTCGATGAAGAAGCAAAGAATTATGACTTCATCAAGAATAAAGATGAATTGTGTGTCTACAAAATGGTCAGTGGGAGCAAGTTGACATTCCTAGTTCTATATGTAGATGATGTACTACTTATAGGGAATGACATAGGCTCATTGACATCGATCAAGACATAGCTCTCAAGCATGTTCTCCATGAAAGACTTGGGAGAAGCTACCTACATTATGATAATTTGCATATATAGACATAGAGCGAATAAAATGATAGGACTCTCCGAAGCGCTCCACCTAGAGCAAGTCCTTAAAAAGTATGAAATGCATCATTCTAAGGGAGGACTTTTGTCCATGAGACATGGTATCCATCTTTCCAAATCTATGTGTCCTAAGACGAAAAACGATAGAATGGAAATGAAGAATACACCCTATGCATCAGCAGTAGGGAGTCTCATGTATGCAATGTTGTGCATGAAATCTGATCTGGCATGTGCTGTGAGAATAGTTAGTAGGTTTCAAGCAAACCCAGGAGTGCAGCACTGGACAGAAGTGAAGTGTATGTTGAAGTACTTGAAGAGAACTAAAGATATGCTTTTGATATATGAAAATGGAGAATTAAGAGTGGACGGTTACATAGACACAAATTTTCAACCTGATCCAAATGACCTTAAATCCACCTTTGGGTACATATTCATGCTCAATGGTGGAGCAGTGTCTTGGAAAAGTTCCAAGCAAAGCACAACTGCCGATTCCATAACCAAGGCAGAATATGTGGCTGCGTCTGAGGTAGCCAAAGAAGCCATTTGGATGAAGAAGTTCATAACTGAACTTCAAGTGGTTTCTAACATAGAAATGTTGTTTTCACATTGGTGTGACAACAATGGAGCAATTGCGCAAGCTACAGAACCAAGGTCTCACAGCAACTCTAAACACGTATTAAGGAAATATCACATCATACGAGAAATCAATGGAAGATATGAGATCGCCATCCAGAAAATAGCCTCAGTGGACAACGTCGCTGACCCACTCACCAAGCCATTATTGCAGGCGGTGCTAGATAGACATCTTGAGAAGATGAGCATCAAATACCATAGCGATTGGTATTAAGTGCAAGTGGGAGATTGTTAGGTGTATTCCCTCAAAGCCAATGAGGAATTAGATTAAGTAGGGAATTTATAAATTATTTTGTACAAACGATTATGTTTCTATTTATACAATGCAGGTTCATTGGTTTTGTTCATATAAATCTCACTGACATTTAATTGTAATGAACAAATAGTCCTTGAGATATGAAGATTGACTTTCCACCTCTTATGTGGATAAGAGGAGGCACTTGAAGAGTCGAGTACTTAATCTCTTAATATTGTTTCGCGAGTTAAGAAATTTTCATTGGGCATTAAAATTCAACTCATATGACACTTGCTTTGACAAGGAATGCCAGTCGAACACTGATTTCAGAGTGGGAGCCTGTGTCATGAATATAATTAATGGAATTATCATATTTGAACTCAACTCGTCTTAATCCGATCACATGGGTATTTACTCTTTAATAGTCAATGATTGGGATTAAGATTGCGATAGTATGTGTGGACTTTTGATCAGAGAAGTTATTTACAATATGTTTGTAGTATTTGACCTGTCACCAGAGTAGTTAGGGCCGTATCACTTGATAGGTAGGGTCAACCTCGAAGTATGATTCAAATGGTTCATTTGACATTGTAAGATAACTGCCAATATGGAATTCACTGCCTCGATAGTAAACGAGCATGTGACCTGTACAATCATAGGTAATTGAAATTATAAGTCTTTGACCAAAGCATATAAACTAGCTCGTGATAGTCACTGAGGTAGTTTGGTAATTTCACATTATTATGATTAGAAAGTACAGTATCAAATTCTATGAGTTTGACGTACCATGGCTCTTACTTGATCGGGTCACATCGGTAAAAGTTTATACACATATGGTAATCGTAATCAAGGTTTGTGATGATGTATTCATCTCGTATTCAATTGAGCTATGATTTGATTCCCCGGTGTTGGCAAGGTGACAACGCTATCCTTTGCTATCCTGATAGTGTTAGGTGCCCGGTGTGTGATACCCCTATTTTCGAGCCTTGTGGACCCTTTCATATTTATTCGAACGATCAAGAAGAGATTAATACATGGGAGAATTTATTCCAATCGTGATTTATTATGAAACCTAGGATTGGTTTCACTATTATCGTTCTTTGGGAATTGAAAATATTTGATTAAATGTGAAGTGTAATTTTTTTTCCTACCAAAGTTCTAACATGCCAAGAGTTTAATTATAATGAGTAAAAAGGCATAATTATTAAATTATAACTAGGAAGGGGCTGAATCTTAATTAATATTTATATTGGGATTATGATAGAAGATAAAATATTGTAAGGGCTATGAGTAAAATAAAATAAAATAAAAACAATTGCATTGGAGCCCTCACTACTCCTATATATAAACCCCATCTTGCTCTCATTTCTTCTCTCATTCACTCAAGTATTACATGCTCCACAAAATCAGATTTTATCCCCATTTTCATCTCATTTTATCTACCAAAAACCGTTCAAGAAACCATTGAAAGAGAAAGGCTTAACCACAACATAGAAACCATTTCCCCAAAGCAATTTTAGCACAGAAATTTCCAGCACTGGCAGTGCTGGTATTCTCACGTTTTGAGGGACGAAATGATGTCCAAATTGGGAGCTCCTTATCTCAAAATCTTCACAAGAGGATAAGGAATAATACTATGGAATTGGATTTATCGAATTGGCTAACAAAAGATTCAAAATCGCTTCAAACCGTGCGGTAAGCTGTCCGTATTTTCAATTTCCAGAATCTGTGTTTCACATTCAATTGCCCAAAAACCCCTTTTTCCCGTGCTCTAATTGTACATGCAATACCACCAATAGAAAGCTTATTGAGTCTAGATGCTTGTAAAGTTAAGTTTCTCTGAAATTCAGTTTATAGACAGTCAAGAAACAGTACCTCAAGATCACCACCAGTGCCCTGTTTCGATTTCCAGAAACGGCCACCCACTTTGTTTTGACCAAAAATGGAACTACCCATGTCCGATTGCACATGCAAGACTACCATTGGAAATCCATGTGAGTGTAGATAATTATAGGCAGAGGATTTGACAAATTCGAGGCTGAAATGGGTTTGGAAATTGGAGTTGTTTACAAGATGGCAAGATGTGCGTGATATTGGCAGTTTTGGGAGATCAACCTTAAAGGCCTGATTCACCCTTTTCTCTAGTGGAATTGAGATGAAACTTATATGGTGACAAAGATGATATTGTTATGAATCTGTGGATATGAGTTTCATGTTGGTATAATGGTAAATGGATGGACAAAGAATGGTAACGATGAGGACGACGGATGCGCACAGTGTCGTTATCTCTTGCCTTTGTGTTCGTGGCTTAGAAGTAAAGTGTGACAGAAATTTTATGGTATATTGCTAGATGAATAAGCGTTGGGTAAGATATATTTCCTTGACTATTATTTATTCGATATTAACCTTATCGTATTTGGTTATTATCAATCGAGTTGATATTATGATCATATAGATGAGTGCAGTTATTTGGAATAGGAATTGCACGTACGGGATAGGTGGAGCATCACTCGAGTTCTCGACTTAAGCTTGGTATTCGATTGGACGAGGTGAGTTGCCTCTCAAATTTATAGTTATATGTCTTTCAAAACTGGAAGGAACACGTCGTGTATATATATATATATATACTTTCGTCATGCTTTGAATACTTGAACTAAAAATGAGTTTCAACACTTTCAAATCAAATCAAGGACTCATTTTATATTCACCAAGTCTTGGCACCAACTATTACCTGCATGGATGTTTCAAACACGTATCTTGCAAATGTAATTTTTCAGGCATGTTTTGTGAAAATGGATTCTAGGAAAACATTCTTTTAAGGAAATTCTGAAAAACTATTCGCTCGATTGAATATTTCATCGTGAGCTAAAATGCTTCATTGCATCATTCGTGACATACGTGATTGCATACTTATTTCGGATGCATAAGTTTTACAAGAATGATTTCAACTAAACATCGATTTTATGATTTTCGTGAGATTACTCCATCGTTGGTCTTGTATCGTGATCATTTGTCGTGATGGTGTTCTTGTGACGTGTTGCATCTGACGTGGTTGTGTTGGGCCCAAGGTCGGGCGATGGATAGGGCAGGGTTCGGCCGGTCAAGCATGGGCTTGCGGTCTTAAACAGTTCCCGCTATCCACGTCCAGATCCATGCACCTAGGACGGAGTGCTCTGAGGGTGCATGGGTCATTTATCGTGTGGCATACTCCGGATATGACCAAATCGGGCATCGCGAGCCTGCGTGGGGAGGTATAAGGTGATGGCTTTTAAGCCGCGTGTTCAGGGGTGATAAGGAAGAAGCAGCGGGACCCAAAGTGCTATGGGTAAATCATCGGACGCGATGGTATTTCTAACATGGCCCCTACTGCTTAAGCGTGACGTGTACATGTTACTTAAACATGTCTTGTACGTGATACTTGCATTGAACTACATGCCTTTTTAAAATGCATGTTTTGAAACTTAAATATCATGCCACCAATTGTTCCAGCTTTATTATGAACGTAATTTTTTCCAAGCATGTTTTCAATGATATTTGACAAAACCTCATCGTGCATATACTAAGACCTTTGTCTCATACTAGTTATTGCTTAATTGTTACTATGATCACCAATTGCTTTTCTTATTTAGGATTTCATTGTATCAACAAAACAAAAACTATTATTGTTTTTCCCTCACTAATTTATCATTTTGGTCTAAAAACTATTTTAAGCAACTTGCACACAAACACTGGCACTCAGTAAGCCTTTGCTTACGTATTTTATTTCATTCCTTCCTTCCAGCTGTAGGTAAGTTGAGCAGTGAGACTAGCTTGGAGGATAACAGGAATAGACATAGACGATCCAAGAGGTAAAAAAATTGATAGTTTTAGTCAAGGATATTAAGTTACTTCATGATGCGGTTGGTAGTTTCAGGACTAGGACCCTAAGATATGTATGATAAAAAAAAAAAATTGGGTCCATGTTTTGAATTAGAACTACAGCTACGATAGACTTATGTATTCAAGTTGGGTCTTTTATGACCAAATTTTGGGGCGTGACAGAGTGGTATCAGAGCTTGGGCTAGTGCCTGAGCTACACCAGGATAAGATCTTCGGACTGTGGAGTAAAGTGGATTCTAAGTTAAGCTAATGATATTGAGGGATGAATGTTGATAAAATATTAGTTCGGTGATGTAGAATCGTATTACATCAATGATAAGGATGCATTTGATATGTCTTTCCACTAAACCAAGATGAGTTCTTTGGATTAATTGGTAAGTTGAAGAAGGACATGTTATGCCTAATGACTGGAAAGTAATAGGTTGTGTTTGATTGAAGATAATTCTTATATGCTGGATAAATAATAGAGTAAGTATACAAGGATTGAAATAACACCGGAGTTTTGATTAAGTATGAATCTCAAATAGCAAGTATTGTAATATGGTGTCAATAGTTATCGTTACTATCGCGATGAGTGCGTTGAATTAATTATCTAATTGAACTCATATAGTTCCTTGGCTTTAGATCGTGCTCCCCACTCTTTACCCTCTTGGGTAAAATGTCATTTTCTAATTCGGTGAAGCATAATCATTGTTGCACCTTGCCAAATGGGTTCCTATCATGTAAAACAATTGATATTGTCGATGGTCCTTTTGTTTACGAAGCTATGCTAGAGTTATAGAGGCTAATCTAGAAGACTTGCGGTGGGTCATAGCCTTGATGCGATGACAGTTTCTTTACGAGGAAGAGAAGTAAGATGACTTTGAGGACGACTTTGCATGGTAAGTAATGCTCCGTATCGCAAAATGAATGCGCTCAAGTAGTACAAGCCCACTTCAATGTTAATTTAGAATAAGCTGACCTAGTGAATGTGGATTACGCCATTTCATTCTGCTATGCCACTATATCCTTTTTCTAGCACTGTTCCTGTATAGTGAGGTAAACATGTTAGGAATGAACTTTTAGAATGATTCTCCTTGCTTCATAGAATACAATGGATGTCTCTTCACCAATATCGAGTTACTTTTCTCTAACTCTTCTCGTGCCCTGTTGAAACAAAATTTATGGATCCATACTTCTTTATTATGTTTGGCAATCTAGTAAACTCCATTATTGAAAGTCCAATTCCTTTCATACTTGAGAAACTCACGTATTTGGAATTCCTTACTATTCATTTCATCTTGAGAGTTTCGCCCTTTGGAATTTATTTATTTTATTTTTTATTTTTTTTCCATCCACTCTTCGGAAATCTCTTGACATTATGTTCTATTATTCTATTCGTAAGTTCCAATACTTGTTGACTTGTTAATCTTTAAAGGGGGTCCAATCTTATTCTAGACTCATCATTTTGAGTTATGTTTTCTGTTCTATTCCAATTGTTGTGACATAATAAATCTCTATCAATTAGCAATATCTCTTGATTCCTTTACATGAATATTGATGTTCGACTGTAATTCTGATACTCATTTGACCAATTCTCTCATTAAACATTGAGCTTGTAACAATTCAATTTTATTGGAGTCCATTTATCACTCTTCTCCATGAACCCTTGCTTAATCCATTTACAGTAATTATCTTTTGAATCTGTTTTCTTTTGCTTTTTCATGAGACTTTTCTTTCATCTCTTGTCTTCAAACTTATCCAAGTAATCACATAGTTCTTGAATTTTGAGACAACAACCATCCGTAATTTGATCCTTGTTACATCATATAAGTTGTGCAATTTCTAATTGAAATGCTAATATCTAATCTTATGCACATACTGAATGACCTTTTCTTGCAATCCTTCTCAGTTCTTCAATTCCCATCCCGAAATCATTCATTCGCATTTTAGATTTATTTATCCAATCTATTTATCTATTTGAGATTGTTTGTATCCACTTTTGACCAATAAATTATTCTTTGAGCGCGGTTCAATTTTATCATAAAATCGTCGTCTTAAATCAAAATTTTATTCTACTCCTAATGTTGTCCCCTTCTAATCCTCTTTAATAGACATTTCACTTGCTCAACCATCTTTTATTTGACGATTATGATTGACACTTGTTGATGTTCAAATTACTAATCATCCTTTGTAAGATACTTGAGTTTGTAGCCATATCATTTTAAATGAATTCTTCTTGAAAACTCTTTTGCTTGGATTTTTCCTTCATTCAAGGACATCAATTTCTCATCGTATGATCCTATTCTTTGTTCATCTCAAGGTTTATCTTTCATCTCTTTGTATTGAAATTCCCTATATTGAACCACTTTCATTCATCCAGTTTGAGATGATGTCACTTGATTCAAACCTCCCTAGTATGAGCATATATATGAAGTATGCATTTGAGAGTTCAATTGTTATTTCTATGACCATATTTAGCTCATACAGACCGCTTCTTCAATCCCTCTTTAATGAGGATTTCAATTGTCATTGAGCTCCCTCCCTATTTTATCTACCTTATTTTGTCTACCATATATTGAAATTTGGTTGTGACTATCCCTAATTTACAACTTATCTTAATAGCAATTTATCTTCAAGAACATTCTCAGTTCTCCTCTCTTGTCATAATGTATTTTGTACTCATTAAGTCCTATCATTGAAAGTCCTGTATAGCCTATCTTTCTTAATCTTCTCTTCTGATTACTCGAGCTATTATATTGTTGTTGATCACTTGTTTATTCATCAATTGATCTTCTAATCACTTGTCTAAGTTAATGATTGCTTAATTTTATTTCCTTAGATCTCTCTTTTACAACGATGTATTCTCAATTATTAATCCACATTGGTAAATCAATTGTATACACCTTTAACCTTTTGTATAGTTGGAAACATTGATACTGACGAGAGTTCGTAATCGTATGGATTATGAATCTATGCTTAATAACAGACCAAACAGTGGAAACTTTGCGGCGTGTAAATCAAGAACTGAAGTGAATCGATTATCAAGGAGACTTAATTATAGCTTGGCGAGCACTCAATTTTCTTCTCCGTGGAAAGCTGGAAATTGTGGTTGTGGCGCTTCATAAAGAAAGATACTATGGCACCTCATCAGTTATCCTAGGACAGCTCGGATCTTCAACTTATCGGAATGAACAACCTGCGACGAGATCAGAGGATAAAGAAAATAGAGAAAATGAGAGAGTTTACAACCTCAAAGTTGCGGTGGAATTCAAACCCTAGTGTCCCTATCGTCACTTAAATTTCAGGATAATGATTTTCAACTTTCGTAAATAGTCAAGTCTGTTAATACCAAGCCTTTAAGTTATATCCGTACAACTTAAAACAAAGATGATCCAAGACTCCATCAACAAGATCCAATAATCATCTATGGAATATGAACATGTTGAGCTATGTATACAAGTGAAATAGAGAGATCAAATTGAAGATCAGTGATAAAGATTTCAGAGTACTAGTCAAGAAGATTAAAAGAAGAAAGCTTCATTTTTGAGATTCAAGATGCTTTGATTTCTAAAGCATATGATGAAACTGGCGCACAAGAACTTTGCTCACACATATGATGTTTCTCGAGTTTTGGGCGATGATAGTATTAGTTGGACTCGATGCTCATAATATATCAACACATGTTTTATCTAGTGCAAGAGCAACCACAGAAGGGAAATCTACGTGGATAGTAAACCAGAAGGTTCATGAACGGAGGAATAAATGCGAAGATACCATCCTCGATTTTGTTCTCAAGTGTGAATTTGGGGACCAAATTCTATTAAGGAGGGGAGGGTGTGATACCCCTATTTTCGAGCCTTGTGGACCCTTTCATATTTATTCGAACGATCAAGAAGAGATTAATACATGGGAGAATTTATTCCAATCGTGATTTATTATGAAACCTAGGATTGGTTTCACTATTATCGTTCTTTGGGAATTGAAAATATTTGATTAAATGTGAAGTGTAATTTTTTTTCCTACCAAAGTTCTAACATGCCAAGAGTTTAATTATAATGAGTAAAAGGGCATAATTATTAAATTACAACTAGGAAGGGGCTGAATCTTAATTAATATTTATATTGGGATTATGATAGAAGATAAAATATTGTAAGGGCTATGAGTAAAATAAAATAAAATAAAAACAATTGCATTGGAGCCCTCACTACTCCTATATATACACCCCATCTTGCTCTCATTTCTTCTCTCATTCACTCAAGTATTACATGCTCCACAAAATCAGATTTTATCCCCATTTTCATCTCATTTTATCTACCAAAAACCGTTCAAGAAACCATTGAAAGAGAAAGGCTTAACCACAACATAGAAACCATTTCCCCAAAGCAATTTTAGCACAGAAATTTCCAGCACTGGCAGTGCTGGTATTCTCACGTTTTGAGGGACGAAATGATGTCCAAATTGGGAGCTCCTTATCTCAAAATCTTCACAAGAGGATAAGGAATAATACTATGGAATTGGATTTATCGAATTGGCTAACAAAAGATTCAAAATCGCTTCAAACCGTGCGGTAAGCTGTCCGTATTTTCAATTTCCAGAATCTGTGTTTCACATTCAATTGCCCAAAAACCCCTTTTTCCCGTGCTCTAATTGTACATGCAATACCACCAATAGAAAGCTTATTGAGTCTAGATGCTTGTAAAGTTAAGTTTCTCTGAAATTCAGTTTATAGACAGTCAAGAAACAGTACCTCAAGATCACCACCAGTGCCCTGTTTCGATTTCCAGAAACGGCCACCCACTTTGTTTTGACCAAAAATGGAACTACCCATGTCCGATTGCACATGCAAGACTACCATTGGAAATCCATGTGAGTGTAGATAATTATAGGCAGAGGATTTGACAAATTCGAGGCTGAAATGGGTTTGGAAATTGGAGTTGTTTAAAGATGGCAAGATGTGCGTGATATTGGCAGTTTTGGGAGATCAACCTTAAAGGCCTGATTCACCCTTTTCTCTAGTGGAATTGAGATGAAACTTATATGGTGACAAAGATGATATTGTTATGAATCTGTGGATATGAGTTTCATGTTGGTATAATGGTAAATGGATGGACAAAGAATGGTAACGATGAGGACGACGGATGCGCACAGTGTCGTTATCTCTTGCCTTTGTGTTCGTGGCTTAGAAGTAAAGTGTGACAGAAATTTTATGGTATATTGCTAGATGAATAAGCGTTGGGTAAGATATATTTCCTTGACTATTATTTATTCGATATTAACCTTATTGTTGGTCCCAAGTGGCATACGAAAGGGTCTAGAAGGGGGGGTTGAATAGACCCTTTAAGTCTTTTTCGACTTAAAATTGATTTCGTATTAAACGTATTTGGACGCTTGAAATGATAGGCGCTTGAAGAGTGTGACGCTTCACCTTAGCGTTCATACAAGATATTTGAGACTTTGTGAAGCGTCTAATGAAGACTGTTTTATAAAGTTAACTTAGACTTCAGGAATTGAATACTTTGACCTTGTAGGTTAAGCGTTCAGTTCTTTTAATCAGGGTTAGCACAGCGGAATGATTTTGGAGTCTTCTCTTTGAAAGTTTTAGCGTCACAAGATGTTTCTTAGGTGCTTAGCTTTTGATTGTGTTTTACTTATGCAGTGATATGATAGATGAATGAAATGACTGAAAAGTAAATAACACAATATTTGTAAGGTTCGTTGGGTGGTGTAATCCCAACTACGTCCTTCTTCTCCTTTGCACTTGGAGGCAATCCACTAAGATGATTCTCAAAGAATCACACAGAATCTTCTACAAATTAGGGAGAGATGGATGTCGATGACTTGAGCTCCTTGATCACACAGATTTCTGCTTCAAATCACTTCAACCCTCTTGCTTCTTTCACCCAGAAATGATGCAAGTATCCAACTTCGACTTCACACAGATCGCGAGGCTTGGATGGGATTTTCTAAAAGGTTTGTTTGATTTTGATGAAGTTCAAACAACTTGGTAATATCTCAGTAGGAATCTGGTTTCTGCAAAAAGAATGTTTGAGATATTTGTTGACTGTCTCAGGAATATAAGAAAAGCAATTTGGATGTTTCTTGAAGTTTCGGGCTTTTCTGAGAATTTAAGGAATGAGATTTTAATGCAACAGCAATTTGGCTTTGATAAAATTGTTGCTTCTATTTTGTTTGTTGTTGAAGTCCTATTTATAGGTATTCTTGGAGAAAGTGTCCGTTTGACACATGCACTGGCGCGTGTCTCTCACTTTCGCGAGTGAACAGCTTTTGTCCTTTTTCCTGAAAATCTGCTGCACGAAAGTTGGTGCTGCAGTCTGAGATAGTTGACAGTCAAATAGGGTGTCTTCTCCGTACGTCTGACATTGCTTATCATATTAAATGCTCTTATCAACATTTAATGCATTTGAAATTAATACCCGTTGGTATTTAATGCTTTGAGAATATTTGCATTAAACTCCTTCTGGACTTAGAAGTAAATTCAGGTGAGATCACTTCTGTCCCATAAGGTAACGCTTGATATAGCTGGCCAAAGTGGACGCTTGGAGACTGTATCTATCTTCTGAGATCAGGCGCTTGAGTCTTCGAACTTTACCACTGATAAACTCACTCAGAAATCATCAGACGCTCAGCCTAAGACTATTTTGCCTAACACTCTAAGGTAAGATAACAAAGCCTAATAAATCTATTATAAGTCTAACGCTTCAAAGCCTATACAAGTTTTCTACAAAAAATAAACTTACAACTTTTTGGGGTCTAACAAAAACTTAATTGTCATCATCAAAACTTCTAACATGAAATTCCTAACAATTTCCCCCTTTTTGATGATGGCAATACTTACTCTTTTATAGTTCAAGAGTTAGATAGCCAAACGTAAAAGTTAGCTTTGATCAGTAGACGTTAGTTAAAGTTAGTTACGCTTCAACGAGATGTTTCAGCAAAAAAATGCATTTCATATTTATCGAGAATTACAAGCATTTTTACAGCTGAATATTTAAAGATATAAGAGACAAGAATATAGATAATGTAAAATCAGAAAGCTTTAATGACTTGGTCTAACTCTGTATCGCTTGGACATTTCAGCTCGGATAGCTTCAGTCAGATTGTCTTCCAAGATCATCATTGCTTCATGATCTTTGTTGATGATAAGCTTGTTTTCTTCTTGTTGTCTCTTTTTGAATACTTTAAAGTGATTATCCCAGTCAGTTGGGTCGATACCAATGTACCTTAGGCAGATTCGAAAAGCTTGGCTAAAATCAGTCATTTTCCTTTCTTCAGCTAAGATCTGTGGATCTGTAGGTTCTGAAATGGATGTTCTCTGAAGAGGAATGTCAAACTGTTCAAGCAGTGCTCTTGTAGGAATTGGTAGGTTTGGATATAACGCTCTAGGAGGTTCCCTTAGTGTACTACTGGGCGCTCCGGATGAACTTTGTGTCAGAGCAGTTATCCAAGACGGGAGATTAAGCGCAGACTGAGAAGGAGGCATTTGACGCTTAGCAGACGGAGGATCTTCAACTTTTGAACTGGACGCTTTCCGCTTTTCTCCTTTCTTCTTTTCTTCCCCCTTATTGCCATCATCAGATTTTAAGAAGTGGTTTGTGAGTACACTTACCTGATGAGCAATCTGGGATAAGGAATCTGTGATGTCATCCAGACGCTTGTCGAAGCGTTCCTGCATAACAAGAAGCTTAGCGCTGGTGGCGTCATTCACAGATATCTCAAGGGTTGCAAGGCGCTTTTCAAGTTCTTCTTTCATGGCAAGTTGGGTGGCGTGGGCAGCATCCTGCATTTCTTGAAAGTCTTGTTTGCACTCACCAACTGCCGCTTGAGCTGAACTACGCATATGAGCAATCTGAGCGCTCATTACGTGAGTTTCAATCTTTGCCAGGTCTTCCTTAATCCAATGGAGAGATTCTTCACTCTGAGTAGCTTGAGCGCTAATTGTCTCCATAACAGATTTAAGCAGGGGACCGAAGGCTTGACTCTCATCTGATTGAACCACTTGAGGAGCTGGTCGCTTGAATCGTGATGAGTGTTTGAGAGAGTCAAAAGGAACTTGATAGGCTGGATCAAAAACAGTACCTCGAATATCCAGGGAAGTATCTTCAGCACTATCAATGGTAGCATGTTCAGGAGCGTCAGGAATACTGGTATCTGCAGATTTGGACGCTTCAGATGTCAGTGAATTGAAAGTCAGTGAATTGAAAGTTCCAGCTTGCTGAGTCGGCATAAGAGGTGGATGTAGAATCCAAGAGTTCAATGATTCTGGTCCTGGACATACAAGTACCGGAGATAAATGTGCGAAGAGGACTATCAATGGCCCTGATGTACATTGGACCAATGATATCCAGCACATGATCTGGGAAAATTTTGGACGGCGCTTGAGCGATGGAGAATAGTGAATCTGTGCAGTGAGTTCTGGAAAATCCAATCAAGCAATCTGAGGGAAGAGATGCAGGACGTCGATGTGTAGGCACACAGTCCGCATAGTACTCTTCAAGATACGGATAAATGGCTTGAGCGAGCTCTTGATTCCTTTCAAGCAGAGAAAGAACATACTCATAGTGATTGAGTACCTCACTGCGAATGGAAGGGAGCAGCGGATATCCTTTGAATGAATTGATCACTGAGCCATTCCAAGATCTGAGATTGGCAGTGAAGATTTTATCAAAGAGAGATACGGGAGATAGAATCTTTACCATCAGATTGAAGTTTTCTTCACAGTGGCTTGGAGCAAGATTTAAGCACCGTTCACCAACTGTACCACTGGAAGACGCTTGAGCATTAAACCGAAGAGGGGTGATGGATAATCTCTGAAGTTCTTGACGTAGACATTGTTCTATTTGATGTCTAATAATTGGGAGCTTGAGAACAGGTCCGAGTCTTTGTTGACGCTTCAGGAGGCAATACTTGGCGAATTGACGCTTCTTGTCATGCATGCCTATGCCGAAAAGATGGGGAGCTTGACTAACTCTGGGAAGGTGTATTTATGTCCCATGTACGCTTCAACCCAATTTACTTCATTTATACAGAAGTCTGTGCCAGCATTCACCATAGCACGAATACCTTCAAGATGAATATCTCTTATGGCTTCAAAGCGGTGCTTATCAGGCTGATAGTTGGCATTCCAGACGCTGTCAAAGTAAGCATCAGCTTCAGTCTGGAGCAGATCGGTCAACGATTCAAGGCGCTCACCAGCATGAATCTCTTTATTTTTCCATAGACAGAGAGGTCGGGCCGATGCAAGATTTTCAGGGCTGTGAGCCGTCTGAGGGAAATGTGTGTAACCTTCTCTGTTCAAGACTGACTCTGAGGGATTGAGAAAGCTAGGACGAAGAGGATCATACACACGAACACTGTAATCCCTTAGCGCGAACCCAGTTGGTCTGCTGTGGCCATTGTCAAGATAGTAAGCCACATCCACGGCACATCTAGGAGGTCTGTCTCCTGGTCTGTCTAGAACGGTTGCTTTGATTGCGCTGTCAAAGTCAATCAGTCTTGCAGCGTCAGCTTCTGCAGCAATATATCTTTCTGTATTATATCCTGCAGGAATGAAATCTTCGTCGAGCGCTGGGGGCATATAGTTAATTGAATGATCAATTGTCTTCAGCGGATCGAGTTGGAAGAAGTGACGAGGAGCTCTAACGTCTTCAGCAGCGTTCTGATCTTCTGAACGTGCCTCTGTTAAAGTAGCAGGTTCCTCAGGTTCAATTGCAGCTACTTTAGCGGCAACATCTTGAGCGATAGCTACAACTCCAGTCAGGTCCACATCCAACAGAACATCTGTGGACACTTCAGCAGCAGCTGAAACTATAGCTGAAAAACAAGAGCCATCCTCTATAAGAGCAGGATCTTCTACAGATGTAGGAATAGAAATGCTGTGGGAAGAAATAAACTTACCCTGAGAACTAAGCTCAACAGTAGTTTCTGGAGCGCTTGGCTCAACAGCAGCATCTTGAGCGCTTGGCTCAACTACAACTTGAGCGCTTGGCTCAACGGCAACTTGAGCGCTTGGCTCAACAGCAACTTGAGCGCTTGGCTCAACAGCGACTTGAGCGCTTGGCTCAACTGTCTCAGGCTCTTCAGGAGTAGCTTGACGCTTGCTAGTCCTGGAACGCTTAAAGATTTTCTTAATGTTGACTCCTTCAACTAGTTTAGCCGGAGGAGCGGGAGGATCAACAGCTGGTTCTTCAAAGTCTATTTGCTTAATGATCCCTTCAAGCTTTCGTCTTTTGAGAGGCAACTTGTCCTCGGCATCTTCATCAGTTTCCTCATCAATCTTTTGAGAGGGGACGGCAATTTTAACTTTGGGTTTTCTGGGGGCTCTCTTCTTCGTTACTGCTGGACGCTTCACAGCTTCCTCTGGCACTGGTCTCTCAGCCTTTTGAGCAAGCAGTTGGCGTTCTTCTAGTCGCTCAGATAGGGGTCTAGCCGCACCATGAACTTTTGGAGGATTGAACATATTGGTCAGAATCCTTTTTCCCAACAACTTGGACTTATTCAAAGGAAGTCCAGACGAGTACACACAATTTGATTTAAACAAGATGTCACTCAGGATGAGTCCATAAGGCTTATTTGAAGCGCTTAGACTGTCCCGAAACCGTCCGAAGATGTACTCACTCCAGTTGATTTTGATGTTGAAGAGTATAGCAACCATCATCTGAAATTGGACAGGATTTACTTTATCAAAGGTTCCTACGCGGCATTCTATGATCTTGCTGCAGAAATCAGCCAATAATCGATATTTGGACACCAGATCTTTCTTCTCGAAGTATTGAGTGTAAGGAACGTCGTCGTACGCACTCATGATTGCCCATGCTTCCTTAATTTGTTTTAACGTAACAGAATCCAGTGCCTCACCCTCATTAGGCAAATTGAAGTTCTTGGCAATGGTGGAAGCAGATAGGATGAATTCCTTTGGAGACTCCTTCTTGGAGAAGGGAATTTTACAAGAGATGGACTTCTTGTCCTCTGAAAGGGTAGCAGTCTTCCAGAAAGTTTCAACTTCAGTAGGAAACATATAAGAGTATTGGGTTAAGAAGGGTTTGAGCCCAGCTTGGACGACCATGTCCATTACATCCGTCAGGTTGATCTGAGTTTGTTCATATAGGAATTTCCAGTCGACAACAAGACCTTCAGTTACCTTGATGGTAGTTTCAGCAGAAGTAGATGATGATTTCTTTGGTGCCATTTTTTTTTTGTTTAAAACGAAGAAGATGAACTGAGATTTTCTGTTGTATTGAGAGAGATAAAGAGAGATTTGCAGATATGCGTGAATAGAAAGTAAGTTACTTTTTCTGCAGAGTTTGTGTTTTAAATGACACAGTAAAGAGTTTTTGAAACTTGTGTTGTGTAGTCTTAGTAGGATTTAAACACGTGTAATAACTGTTGAATCTTAGCCATGAATTTATTAACTGCGGACGCGAGTTTTGTGTAAAAGAGAGAAGTTACATTTGGTAATTCTCATATATAAAGATTTGACATCCGAGTTAAAGAAAAATTAACGTTTGGTATTTTCAGAGTGTAACACACGCGCATGTTTGTACACTGACACGTACACAAACGCGTGCTATCTCTGAACCGTCATTTTTAAAAAATTTGAGTACCCGCCAGTTTGATGTGATAGAGGCGTGTGAGTAGATTACAAAATAGACCTTTGAGTCTACCCACGACCTTGAAAGAAGTTTGAAAAATTTTATGCATGGCTTGTAACAAAAATATTTTATAAATTTTTGATAAACTATTCAGCGCTTAGCTGATAAGATGGACGCTTGAAGTCAAAAGACTTCAATATTTTGAGCATTCAATATTTTATGCAAACATAGAACTGAGCGTTGATGATTATGCATCTGAAAATTTTATCATTGACGCTTACAGTTATGATCAAGTAAAAAAATTTGTTTAAGAATATTGTGAGATATAACTTAAGTGGATTCCCCCTAAATTATATGCCTAATAAAATATGATGCTTCATGATCAAGCGTTTAAATCAATCATACCTAGTTCACTTCTCAAAGTGAGAAAGCGTTGTTCATTGAGTGCTTTGGTGAAGATATCTGCCAGTTGTTTGTCAGTTCCAATGAAGTGCATGGAGATATCTTTCTTTTGAACGTGGTCACGAAGGAAATGGTATCTAATGTCAATGTGTTTGGTTCTTGAATGAAGAACAGGGTTTTGAGTCATGGCTAAAGCACTTTGGTTATCACAATGAATGGGGGTTGGTCCTAAGATTGTTCCGTAATCTCTAAGTTGTTGCCTCATCCATAGAACTTGTGCACAACAACTTCCTGCAGCTACATACTCAGCTTCGGCTGTGGAGGTAGCTATGGATTGTTGTTTCTTGCTATGCCATGAAACTAACCTATCACCTAAGAATTGACAAGTACCACTAGTGCTTTTACGATCTATTTTGCAACCTGCAAAATCTGCATCTGAGTAACCGATTAGTTCAAAAGGAGAATCCCTGGGATACCATAAGCCCACATGTTGTGTGCCTTTTAGGTATTTAAGGATTTTCTTGGCAGCAGTCAAGTGTGACTCTTTAGGATCAGCTTGGAATCGTGCACACATACATACCGAAAACATAATATCAGGTCTACTGGCAGTGAGATAAAGAAGTGATCCTATGATACCTCTATAATTAGTGATATCAACTTTCTTTCCACTTTCATCTTTATCTAACTTAAGCGTTTGGCTCATTGGAATTTTTGAATATGATGCATTTTCCATACCAAATTTCTTAATCATATCTCGTGTATATTTAGCTTGGTTGATAAATATGCCATTAGGGAGTTGTTTAACTTGTAGTCCTAAGAAGAAGGTTAATTCACCCATCATGCTCATTTCAAATTGTTCTTGCATCATTTTCGAAAATTTCTCACACAGACGCTTATTAGTAGAACCAAATATAATGTCATCAACGTAAATTTGAACTAAGAGAATATCTTCATCATTGGTAATTTTAAATAACGTTGTGTCAACGCTGCCTTTTGAAAAACCTTTACCAATAAGAAAGATAGAGAGAGTGTCATACCATGCTCGAGGTGCTTGCTTAAGCCCATAAAGTGCCTTTTCGAGCTTGTAAACCATACCCTTACCATGATTGTTGATGAATCCTGGAGGTTGCTCCACATACACTTCTTCTTGGAGTTTACCATTCAGGAAGGCACTCTTTACGTCCATTTGAAATACTGTAAACTTGTTAAACGCTGCGTACGCTAGAAACATGCGGATTGCTTCAAGACGAGCAACAGGAGCGTAAGTCTCATCAAAGTCAATGCCCTCCTCTTGGCAGTATCCTTGAGCTACGAGTCTGGCCTTGTTTCTTACAACAATGCCGTCCTCATCCATCTTGTTTCTATATACCCATCTAGTTCCAATAACTCCTTGATGAGTTGGTCTTGGTACTAACATCCAAACTTTATTTCGCTCAAACTGATTGAGCTCTTCTTGCATAGCTTCAATCCAACTTGGATCACTTAACGCTTCATCCACTTTCTTAGGTTCCATTTGAGATAGAAAGCTTGCGAACATAGCCTCATTAAATGTAGCGGCTCTAGTTCTAACTGGTGCTTCAATATCTCCAATGATTTGCTCAGGTGGATGGTCACGTAACCATAGTCTATCTGTTTGGAAGGGGTTTTGAGAATGAACAGACGCTTGAGAATCATTCGCTTGACCATTCTCCTGCGTTGGCGCTTCAAGTTCATGATTCATTCTTTGCACTTGATGATCATTCCTTTCATGATCATTCGTGTTTCTTACATGATAATTTAGATTGATTTCACGAGTATTCTTAGGAGGAGGCACTGAGATCTCATCATCATCGTCAGTATCTTCATCAATAGTAATTTTGGACGCTTGATGACATAGATCTTCAACTCCTACATCATTTATACTTACCTTACTCGGCTCTTGGTTAGCATCATCAAACACAACATGAATAGATTCCTCAACCTTCGATTTGATCTTATTGAGAATGCGAAAATTCTTTCCATTTTTGGCGTAGCCTAGAAAGATTCCTTCATCCGCTTTAGGATCAAAAGTCTTTAGGCTTTGGGATCCATTATTATGAATAAAACATTTAGAACCAAAGACGTGAAAGTATGAAATATTTGGCTTACGTCCCTTCCACAGTTCATATGGAGTTTTTCCATGCTGTTTGTTGATCATGCATCGATTTTGAGTGTAACAAGCAGTGTTGATCGCTTCGGCCCAAAATCTAGGAGCAAGCTTAGATTCAGCTAACATAGTCCTAGCGGCTTCCTTAAGCGTTCGGTTCCGGCGCTCAGCAACACCATTTTGTTGGGGAGTTCTGGGAGCTGAATACTCATGATGTATTCCATTTTCTGCACAAAACTTCTCAACAACCTTGTTAGTAAACTCAGTACCGTGATCGCTTCTTATTCTTGCAACCTTAAGATTTTTCAATGTTTGAAGTTGCCGAATAAGCGCTGTTAACTTGTCACATGTTTCATCTTTGGATGAAAGAAATTCCACCCAAGTAAATCTAGAGAAATCGTCTACTACCACTAAAGTATACTTTTTACCGCTTACACTGATTGTTTGAACAGGTCCAAACAAATCCATGTGAAGTAGTTCAAGTATTCTAGAAGTAGATAGATGAGGTTTTCTCTTGAAGGATGATTTAACTTGTTTACCCATTTGACAAGCGTCACAGAGGCGATCCTTATGAAATGGTCCATTTGGCAATCCCTCTACAAGATTTTGACTTATAAGCTGAGAGATTGTCTTAAAGTTGAGGTGATTCATTTTTCTATGCCATAACCAACCCATTTTAGATTCATTTTTAGCAACAAAGCATGTTGGGTTGTTATCAAGTGTTGAACCCCAATCTACCAAATATACATTGTTATTCCTTTTTCCTTTTAGTTTAGTAGATTTAGTCTTAGCGTCGTTTATATAGCAATAGTCACTTGAGAATATGACTTCAAAGCCTTTATCGCAAAATTGACTTATGCTTAATAAGTTGTGCTTTAGACCCTCAACAAAATAAACATCACTTATCATGATGTTCCCCCTATGCACAGTACCTATACCTTTGGTTTTACCTTTGGAGTTATCACCAAATACAACCTGAGGACCATTGGCGGCTTGATAGTTGATCAGAAGATCTTTGGAACCTGTCATGTGCCTTGACGATCCACTATCAAAATACCAAACAGATGTATTGACTTTAGCTCTAGGTACCTCAGGGGACGCTTCATCATCTCTGGCCATGAGACATATGAGCGCTGAGTCATCTATCAGCTCATCATCATCACTACTTTCGTCTGATGATTCTAAATCTTCAGGTGCTGATGCTGGTTCTGATTCCGCAAGCAAACCTTGTTGTCGAAGGTTGCTCCTGAATTGGTTTCTATCCAAGTAATCCTGCCTTGAGGGCTTGGATACATTTGGATAGGGACAATTTACCTGGTAGTGCCCCGGTTTCCTGCAATTATAACAAAGATTGGTTTTCATTTTTTGTTCACTTGTTAGCCTTGCAGTGTGTGGTTTAGAAACCACTGGAGCTGGAAGATTTTGAGTAGACGCTTGATATTGAGTAGGCGCTTGAGGTAAAGGAACAGAATATTGAGGCGCTTGAAACTGTTGTTGTATGGGAGAAGGCGCTTGATATGAACTTTGTCCTTGATTATTAGGACCTTTTCCTTTCTTTTCATATCTCAAGAACTTCCTGAATCTATTCAGCAAAGCCAACTCTTCTTCCTCATTAATGTCCGAATTCTTTCCTTTGTTACCCGATTTGCCTTTGATTGATGCAATGAGCGCTCCAGATTCAATCACTGGATTACTCACAATGTCACTAGCAGAGTTCAACTCGAACTCAAAAGCTTTTATCTCTGAAAAGGCGTCTTCTGGAGTTAAGAGATCCAGCATGTTTGATTCTCTCATAGCTGTTGTCTTCATCAAGAATTTACTTGGTAGACTTCTAAAGATCTTAACCACCATTTCTCGATTCTGTAAGTCCATTCCCAATGACGTAAGTTCTGTGACAAGAGCTGTGAATCTTATATCCAATTGCTCTAGTGTTTCATTGGGTAGCATCTTAAATCCGTTAAACTTTTCCTTAGCAATGGAAAGTTTGTTTTCTTTGATTTGAGCTGAACCACCACAGATTGTAGCCAGCTTATCCCATATTTCTTTAGTCGTTTTGCAAGATTTGATTTTATTGAATAAGTTATCATTATCACCAATAGCCGTATACAGAGCGTTGCGACCAACATTGTCCAAGTTAGCTCTTCGACGCTCATCTGGAGACCATTCTTGTTTTGGTTTTTCAACGTAACCATCAGGGGTTTCTTCTGTGGCTCCAGGCGCTCTTGTGATAACTTTGTATATTTTGATTGGCCCATCTGAAATAATATCGCACATGTCATCATCGCATGAACATAAATACGTAAATGCTTTGACTTTCCATGTGTCAAAATTTGATTCTGTCAATTTGGGAACTTTAGCAAATGCCATATCTAAGCCTTTTAAAAAAAAACTAGATTTTGAAAGAAAAAGATCTAAACAAGCAGTTATGCTTGGAAATTTTAAAAATTTCAAAATTAACCGCTCTGATACCACTTGTTGGTCCCAAGTGGCATACGAAAGGGTCTAGAAGGGGGGGTTGAATAGACCCTTTAAGTCTTTTTCGACTTAAAATTGATTTCGTATTAAACGTATTTGGACGCTTGAAATGATAGGCGCTTGAAGAGTGTGACGCTTCACCTTAGCGTTCACACAAGATATTTGAGACTTTGTGAAGCGTCTAATGAAGACTGTTTTATAAAGTTAACTTAGACTTCAGGAATTGAATACTTTGACCTTGTAGGTTAAGCGTTCAGTTCTTTTAATCAGGGTTAGCACAGCGGAATGATTTTGGAGTCTTCTCTTTGAAAGTTTTAGCGTCACAAGATGTTTCTTAGGTGCTTAGCTTTTGATTGTGTTTTACTTATGCAGTGATATGATAGATGAATGAAATGACTGAAAAGTAAATAACACAATATTTGTAAGGTTCGTTGGGTGGTGTAATCCCAACTACGTCCTTCTTCTCCTTTGCACTTGGAGGCAATCCACTAAGATGATTCTCAAAGAATCACACAGAATCTTCTACAAATTAGGGAGAGATGGATGTCGATGACTTGAGCTCCTTGATCACACAGATTTCTGCTTCAAATCACTTCAACCCTCTTGCTTCTTTCACCCAGAAATGATGCAAGTATCCAACTTCGACTTCACACAGATCGCGAGGCTTGGATGGGATTTTCTAAAAGGTTTGTTTGATTTTGATGAAGTTCAAACAACTTGGTAATATCTCAGTAGGAATCTGGTTTCTGCAAAAAGAATGTTTGAGATATTTGTTGACTGTCTCAGGAATATAAGAAAAGCAATTTGGATGTTTCTTGAAGTTTCGGGCTTTTCTGAGAATTTAAGGAATGAGATTTTAATGCAACAGCAATTTGGCTTTGATAAAATTGTTGCTTCTATTTTGTTTGTTGTTGAAGTCCTATTTATAGGTATTCTTGGAGAAAGTGTCCGTTTGACACATGCACTGGCGCGTGTCTCTCACTTTCGCGAGTGAACAGCTTTTGTCCTTTTTCCTGAAAATCTGCTGCACGAAAGTTGGTGCTGCAGTCTGAGATAGTTGACAGTCAAATAGGGTGGCTTCTCCGTACGTCTGACATTGCTTATCATATTAAATGCTCTTATCAACATTTAATGCATTTGAAATTAATACCCGTTGGTATTTAATGCTTTGAGAATATTTGCATTAAACTCCTTCTGGACTTAGAAGTAAATTCAGGTGAGATCACTTCTGTCCCATAAGGTAACGCTTGATATAGCTGGCCAAAGTGGACGCTTGGAGACTGTATCTATCTTCTGAGATCAGGCGCTTGAGTCTTCGAACTTTACCACTGATAAACTCACTCAGAAATCATCAGACGCTCAGCCTAAGACTATTTTGCCTAACACTCTAAGGTAAGATAACAAAGCCTAATAAATCTATTATAAGTCTAACGCTTCAAAGCCTATACAAGTTTTCTACAAAAAATAAACTTACAACTTTTTTGGGGTCTAACAAAAACTTAATTGTCATCATCAAAACTTCTAACATGAAATTCCTAACACTTATCGTATTTGGTTATTATCAATCGAGTTGATATTATGATCATATAGATGAGTGCAGTTATTTGGAATAGGAATTGCACGTACGGGATAGGTGGAGCATCACTCGAGTTCTCGACTTAAGCTTGGTATTCGATTGGACGAGGTGAGTTGCCTCTCAAATTTATAGTTATATGTCTTTCAAAACTGGAAGGAACACGTCGTGTATATATATATATATATACTTTCCATGCTTTGAATACTTGACCTAAAAATGAGTTTCAACACTTTCAAATCAAATCAAGGACTCATTTTATATTCACCAAGTCTTGGCACCAACTATTACCTGCATGGATGTTTCAAACACGTATCTTGCAAATGTAATTTTTCAGGCATGTTTTGTGAAAATGGATTCTAGGAAAACATTCTTTTAAGGAAATTCTGAAAAACTATTCGCTCGATTGAATATTTCATCGTGAGCTAAAATGCTTCATTGCATCATTCGTGACATACGTGATTGCATACTTATTTCGGATGCATAAGTTTTACAAGAATGATTTCAACTAAACATCGATTTTATGATTTTCGTGAGATTACTCCATCATTGGTCTTGTATCGTGATCATTTGTCGTGATGGTGTTCTTGTGACGTGTTGCATCTGACGTGGTTGTGTTGGGCCCAAGGTCGGGCGATGGATAGGGGAGGGTTCGGCCGGTCAAGCATGGGCTTGCGGTCTTAAATAGTTCCCGCTATCCACGTCCAGATCCATGCACCTAGGACGGAGTGCTCTGAGGGTGCATGGGTCATTTATCGTGTGGCATACTCCGGATATGACCAAATCGGGCATCGCGAGCCTGCGTGGGGAGGTATAAGGTGATGGCTTTTAAGCCGCGTGTTCAGGGGTGATAAGGAAGAAGCAGCGGGACCCAAAGTGCTATGGGTAAATCATCGGACGCGATGGTATTTCTAACATGGCCCCCTACTGCTTAAGCGTGACGTGTACATGTTACTTAAACATGTCTTGTACGTGATACTTGCATTGAACTACATGCCTTTTTAAAATGCATGTTTTGAAACTTAAATATCATGCCACCAATTGTTCCAGCTTTATTATGAACGTAATTTTTTCCAAGCATGTTTTCAATGATATTTGACAAAACCTCATCGTGCATATACTAAGACCTTTGTCTCATACTAGTTATTGCTTAATTGTTACTATGATCACCAATTGCTTTTCTTATTTAGGATTTCAATGTATCAACAAAACAAAAACTATTATTGTTTTTCCCTCACTAATTTATCATTTTGGTCTAAAAACTATTTTAAGCAACTTGCACACAAACACTGGCACTCACTAAGCCTTTGCTTACGTATTTTATTTCATTCCTTCCTTCCAGCTGTAGGTAAGTTGAGCAGTGAGACTAGCTTGGAGGATAACAGGAATAGACATAGACGATCCAAGAGGTAAAAAAATTGATAGTTTTAGTCAAGGATATTAAGTTACTTCATGATGCGGTTGGTAGTTTCAGGACTAGGACCCTAAGATATGTATGATAAAAAAAAAAAATTGGGTCCATGTTTTGAATTAGAACTACAGCTACGATAAACTTATGTATTCAAGTTGGGTCTTTTATGACCAAATTTTGGGGCGTGACACGGTGAGCCAATTGTTTTGGGCTCAGCCACATTAAATGTGAACACTATGTCAGTCTTGTTTTAAATATATTGAATGTTTTATTTATGGTATGCTTCTTTATTGTTATAACTATTGATAGTATAGAAAAAGATCTCATGGATTACATATGGTTAGGGTAGGCGGTCAAGGAAAACATATCGAATGCTCTCAAAGACCGTAATCCTAAATGTTGTTCCAAGTCATAGAGGCTGTGAGATGTGGGATATCCCTAGCCTCGTCAAGACTTGTTCATATATGTAACTCTTTCGAGAGGTCAACGCATTCCATTGTCGATGTCTTGAATGGCAATACATGTATGGAGATTCATACTAGATTATGAAATTGAACGGCCCTGCTTACGGACTCCCATTTGGTGCTGTCGAACATGGAATCCTTGAGTTTCGTAGTGTGAGATTAATCCTTAGACCTAAGATGACATTTGGAAAGGGGATTTATTGACCAATAGGTGCCTTGGATTAATTTTTGGTGAGATTAATTCAAGGATTAATTAATTTTTTAGAATAATTAATATAGCTTGAGGGGACTTATTGCTAGCTTGACAACGAGCCTGAGAGGTCACATACATAACTTAGTGTAGTACCTATTGGCTATTTAATTCTGTGTGAATTAATGGTGGGATTAATTAATTGGATTTAATTAATCAAGGAAAAAGAATTAATTTAACTAGTTAATTAATAGTCCTATAATTTAATATAAGGATATTAAATTGGGAAGGACTAATTAATTAATTAGGGGAAAGAAAATAAAATAATATATATATATATATATATATACACATAGTGCACGTGTGAAGTGTGTATTAGTGTATGTGGATTTGGTGGAAAGATTTATCTTGCTCACCAAGTTTGTTAAATATATATATATATATTAATTAATATTCTATAAATATTTTTATTAGGATCTTTTAATTAGTTAAGGTAATTAATTAATAAGGAAGGATGTTATAAGATATATGTTAGGATATTATTAGATATGGTAATATCTTGTTAGTTGGAAATGAGTCCAACTATTTGCGGAGAGAGAATAAAAGAAAAAATAAAATTGCCATATACATATTTATGTGTACACGCCTCTCCCTATTTTTTTATAATTTCCCGTCTTCTGTCAATTTAGGGTGATGGATTTCGTAATGTAAAGTGGGAAAACACATGTACATTTAAAATTCCTTAATTGCATGTGAATATATGTTAGAACTGAATGCTAATGATTGTTTTTCGTTTTATCGTATTTTACATAGTATTATCATGGATATCATTTATACTTGTATTTTACATTGTATTATCATGTATTTAGAGTCCTTAACCATGCTTCTTCGGTGTTTGGCATTGGTTGTGGTACTCACCTTTGTAATGACTTGTAGGTGCTGTCTAGCAGCAGGGAGCTAGATGACGGTGGCATGGTCCTGAGGATGGTTAATGGAACGTTTGTCGCTGCAAAGTCTGTTGGAAACGTTATTTTAGTTCTTGAGAATAGTAGGCAGTCTACTTTAAAGAATGTTTATTATGTTCGGATTAATTAAGAACCTTATTTCAGTTTTTGTTTTGGACAAGGAAGGTTTTTCCTTTAATATAAATGATGGTTTTTGTTCAATGCTTTATGGTTCTAAATTAATGTTGAGAGCATGCATGTATAACAATCTTTATGTTTACCTGTATACTAATTCTCTTGCTATTCAAACAATAAACACAGGAAAGCGTAAATCTGATGATCAACCTAATGCACAAATCTGGCATGCTAGACTTGTTCATGCATCTAAGGATAGGATTTGCAAGTTGTCAAGTTTCCTTGAGCTTGATGAAGAAGAGGAACTACCGACTTGTGAATTTTGTCTAAAAGGTAAAATGACAAAGTCACCATTTGGAGGCCAAATGGAACGTGCCAAGGGTTTGATTGAGTTAGTTCACACAGATGTGTGTGGACCTCTCAGTGTTAGTGCATTAGGGAACTATTCTTACTTCATAACCTTTACCGACGATTATTCTAGTTATGCTTATTTGTATCTTATTAGATACAAATCTGATGCCTTTGATAAGTTCAAAGAATTCTGAAATGAAGTAGAGAAACAAACTGGTAAAAGTATTAAAACTCTTCGATCTGATCGAGGAGGAGAATACTTGTCTGGTGAGTTATTGAATTACTTAAAAGAGAATGGGATTCTCTCTCAATGGACACTGCCTGGAACACCACAATTAAATGGTGTATCTGAGCGGAGAAACCGCACATTGATGGACATGGTTCGGTTAATGATTTTGTCCACAGATTTACCTACGTACTTCTGGGGCTATACCCTGGAAATGGCGGCCTATCTATTAAATAGATTACCGTTAAAAAATGTCCCTGAAGTGCCTTATAAGATATGCCACGGAAAACCACCCTCATACAAATACCTAAAAGTATAGGGATGTGCTGCTCATGTCAAGCAGCTAGTGGGAGATAAGTTGGATTCAAGATCTACTTATTGTAGGTTTGTGGGTTACCCTACGGAGTCCTATGGGTATTATTTCTATCACACCTTGGAACAAAATGTTTCAAGGAACGATGTGTTCCTGAAGAAGCAACTCTCTAGTGGGAGCATAGATAGAGTGATAGAACTTGAGGAAACTCAAGAGACACAAACTCCACTGGAAGTGAATGACGAACGTAATGAACCACAAACTATAAGTACACAAATTCCACCTCCAAGGAGATCCGGAAGGATCCCGAGATAACTTGAGAGGTACTATGGCCTTTTGCTGAAAAGCAAGAAGGAGAACCTCGTATTAGATGAAGATCCAACGCCTTATGACGAGGCAATGTTTGATAAGGATTCGAGGAAATGGTCTGAAGCCATGGAATCTGAAATTGAATCCATGTACTCCAACAAGGTTTGGACCTTGGTAGACCCACCACCTGGCATTAAGGTCATTGGATGCAAATGGGTATACAAACGCAAGTTAGGAGTAGATGGGGAGGTTACAACCTTTAAGGCTCGCTTGGTGGTGAAGGGTTATACTCAAAGGCAAGGAATTGACTATGAGGAAAAAATTTCGCCAGTCGCGATGTCCAAGTAAATTAGGATTCTAATGGCTATATCTGCGTATCTCGATTATGAGATTTGGCAGATGGATGTGAAAACGGCTTTCCTCAATGGAAACATTGATGAAGAAATTTATATGGAACAGGCGGAGGGCTTCATATCCAGTGGGAGCGAGCACAAGGTGTGCAAGCTGCAAAGATCCATTTATAGCTTGAAGCAAGCTTCCCGAAGCTGGATATTGAGATTTGATGAAGCTGTAAAAGAATACGGCTACATCAAGAATGGTTTTGAACCATGTGTGTACAAGAAAGTTAGTGGGAGAGCCATAAGCTTCTTGATACTCTACGTTGATGACATTCTTCTCATTGGAAATGATGTAGGAATGTTACAATCAATGAAGGGTTGGTTGTCGACCCAATTTTTGATGAAAGATATGGGAGAGGCATCATACGTTCTTGGTATGAAGATATACCGAGAAAGGGAAAGTAGGTTGCTAGGACTCTCCCAATCTAAGTACATAGAACGAATCTTTAATAGATTCAGTATGGGAGATTCTAAAAGATGATTTCTTCCAGACGGGCATGGAATCCATCTCACCTAGAACACTTGAGGAAAGAGAGAGAATGTCAAGGATTCTATACACTTCAGCAATAGGTAGCATTATATATGCTATGCTATGTACTAGACCGAGTGTGGCTTATGCACTTAGCATGGAAAGCCGGTTCCAGTCGAATCCAGGGGAGGACCACTGGACTGCCATGAAGATGATTTTAAAGTACTTGAGAAGTACTCAAGATTTCTGGTATACGGCGGAGGAAAATTGGAACCAGAATGCTACACGGATTCTAGTTTTCAGTCGGACTTAGACGATCTTAAATTGATATCCGGATATCTGTTTATAATCAATGGAGAAGCTGTAAGCTGGAAGAACTCCAAGCAAGAGATGACAGCTGACTCCACCATGGAAGCTGAGTATATAGTTGCTGTTGAAGTGGCTAAGGAAGCTATTTGGATGGGGAACTTCATCCAGGAGTTGGAGGTAGTTCCCTCCATTGTAAATCCAGTGCTAATGTACTGTGATAACAATGGAGCTATAGCTCTATCGAAAGAGCCTAGGTCTCACCAAAGATCCAAACATATTCTTAGGCGATATCATCTCATAAGAGAGATAGTGGAAAGAAGAGACGTTTGAGTAGAACGAGTCGACTTGACGAAAACCGTAGCAGACCCATTCACCAAAGCTCTGAGTCAAAGTGTATTGGAAAAACATCTGGAAATGATGGGAATAAAGTACAAGGGCAACTGTCTCTATGGCAAGTGGGAGATTGATAGTGTTAGGTGCCTGGCGAGACAATTGTTTTGGGCTCAACCATATTAAATGTAAACACTATGATAGTTTTGTTTTAAATATGTTGAATTTTTTTTTTATGGGATGCTTCTTTACTGTTATAACTATTAATAGTCTAGATAAATATCCCATGGATTACATATAGTTAGGAGAGGTGGTCAGGGAAAACATATGGAATGCTCTCAAAGACCGTAATCCTAAATGTTGTTCCAAGTCATAGAGGCTGTGAGATGTGGGATATCACTGGCCTCGTCAAGACTTGTTCATATATGTAACTCTTTCGAGAGGTTGATGTGTTCCATTGTCGATACCTTGAATGGCAATACATGTATGGAGATTTATACTGGATTATGGAATTGAACGACTCCGCTTAAGGACTCCCATTTGGTGTTGTCAAACATGAAGCCCTTGAGTTTCGTAGTGTGAGATTAATCCTTAGACCTAAGATGACATTTGGAAAGGGCACTACCCACTCTGCTTTGATATGCACGTGCACTCCAGGAGAGTCATATAGCGTGTATGTTGGGTATAGTCTAGTAGTGCAGTGGAACAAATGGCAGTCGGAGAGGGATTCATCCAGGGTCACGAGTACCCTGTTTTTCCTATGTTGTTGCGAGAATCTAAATGATCGTGAAAAGCCTTTGATCAAAGTGATTGTTTTCTAAGAGGGATTGGTGATCCCGGATCAGAAGACTGGATCATTAGATGTTACAACACAGTCATAGTTTCCAAGGCCATTAGGGTTCGACTGTCGCCATACCCTAGACCATGGATGGGAAATTGATGAAGGATTCCACTCACATGACAATGTAACTCGATAGGTTTTTGCTTTTCATCGTTGACATCTAGGTAGTCATGGCTACGTTGCTAGACATCGAACAATGACCAATAGGTGCCTTGGATTAATTTTTGGTGAGATTAATTCAAGGAATATTTAATTATTTAGAATAATTAATCTAGCCTGAGGGGAATTATTACTAGCTTGACAACAAGCCTGAGGGGTCACACACATAACTTAGTGTAGTACCTATTGGCTATTTAATTCTTTGTAAATTAATGGTGGGATTAATTAATTGGATTTCATTAATCAAGGAAAATGAATTAATTTAATTAGTTAATTAATAGTCCTATAATTTAATATAAGGATATTAAATTGAGAAGGACTAATTAACTAATTAGGGAAAAGAAAAGAAAATAAAAAATATATATATATACATAGTGCACGTGTGAGGCGTGTATTAGTGTATGTGGATTTGGTGAAAAGATTTATCTTGCTCACCAAGTTTGTTAAATATATATATATATATATATATTAATTAATATTCTATAAATATATTTATTAGGATCTTTTAATTAGTTAAGGTAACTAATTAATAAGGAAGGATCTTATAAGATATATGTTAGGATATTATTAGATATGGTAATATCTTGTTAGTTGGAAAGGAGTCCAACTATCTGTGGAGAGAGAATAAAAGAAAAAGGGAAATTGCCATATACATACATATATATATATGTGTACACGCCTCTCCTTATTTTTTAGGGAAAGAAGGCGTGTACAACAACTAGGGTTTTAACCCTAGGTGGTCTCTCTCTATATATATATCTTTTCCCCTCTTTTATGATGATCAAATTAAAAGTAATTTGAAAAATACACCAGTCTTTTTCTCTTTATTCTCTCCCAAAATTTTCTTTCACATTATTTTTTCAAACTCATGTGCTGAGTGCGATGAACACTTAAATAATTCCAAACTTTTTTTTTCCTAAAAAGCCAAGATTCGATATTCTCCTTGCTAGCACTGGTGGAGATAATTGAGGGTACAAGCTCAGAGGCGCAACGCTTGGGGTGCTAGGGCAAACCTATTCGAAGACTGTAGCAGGGAGTAGCTTAAAAAGACGTTGCTGCTTTAAGGTCTACAAGAGGTAAACGCATGTAAACTTATCTCTAGGATAGTTTTCGAATCTGATGGTAGCATGTCAACCTAGCCTTAATTTCGGGGATTTTGCTTTATTTTTGAAATTATATGTATTCCGCTGCGCCGGTATCCCCGAGGATTTAAAGTGATCCCAACATATCCTCCCATTGTCAATTGAATTGAGCCTAGAGAGTCGCGCTATGGGAAGAAAAAGTATAATATTCTATGCTAAGTGTATTTTGGTAAATTCACGTTGCATGTGAATAACTGACAAAATGGATAGCATGATTTTATTAGATATTTAATTAGATTAAATAAATAAATTAAATAATTAATTCATAAGTTAAATTAATTGGATTTAAGTAATTAATTAAAGTCCAGTTGAACTTGGACTTGGGCTTAATTAATTTCACATAGAATAAGATGGAACAAAGGCTGAAAGCCCATTCCACTTAGGCCTAGCTGCCACCCCCCACTCTGTAAGTTAGACTGGGGTTTTATTCTAAAACCCCAGGACTTGTTAATCAGTAACAAAACTCTAACTCTCAGTCACTTTAGAATTTGACTTTGAGAAATAAACCTAGAGCAAAGAAGAAAGACAAAATTCCATCCTCTCTCTCCTAACTAGCCGTCGCCGCCAATAATATATATATATATATATATATTTTTAGGTGAAAGTAATTACTTATACCGACAAACCAAAATGCAAATTACAAAGATCAAGGGAGGCAACTAATTCACCTTACCTTGCTCCCAAAAAATCAGGCAGCCAACCAAGCTTCCACAAGACAAATTGGTGGTGCTAAAGAAGAAAATCTTTACACAGAAACTATGCTAACAAGGAATCAAAGTAATCCATATCTCTATGTGTCATGTTCTTTTTCTTTTTTCCTGTAATTCGAATCTCGATGTCCATCTTTAACTGAGCAAAAATAACTTCTTTGGTTCTTTCTTTCTGATTGAAAATTCGAGCAATGCGCTCTTCCCAAACCTTGTAAACCATCCCTGCAACTCCAACATTTATAACACTCTCTTTAAACTTCCAGCCCCTTAGAGCATATTTAATCCATCTCACCCATCTGCTAAACCGCACCGGATATTGATCCACTTTCAACCAACCCATCAACAAGTGCACAAGCTGTTTAACCCACTCACATTCAAAATATAAATGTTCAATAGTTTCAACTCCTTCTCCACACAGTGTGCAACAATAATCATTCAAAATCATGAAATTTTTTAGTCTCTCCTTAGTGAGTAATCTTCTATGCATTACCAACCACAAAGTGAAAGAGTGCTTAGGTATATTTGGCTTATTCCATACAATCCTAGCATGTCTAAATATATGATAATCACCATTAAGCCAATCATAACCAATTTTGATAGTACAAATACCTATTGGGTTTGCGCCCCATTTATTTTGAACATAACCAGACTGAAACTTCTTCTTAACTGCATTCAATTTCTTCCATGACTAACTACAATCCATACGTGGATTGTAGTCCCAAATACTCTAATTTTTGAGGTAAACGCTATCTATCCATTTCACCCATAATGTGTCCTTCTTCTGAGACAAGGCCCACACTTGTTTTCCTATTGAAGCAGTGTTCCATATTTTACAGCACTTAATGTTCAGACCCCCAAATTTCTTTCTTGTACACACTTGACCCCAACCAACCAAAGCCACTCTTCTGTTTTGATCCCTTTTTCCCCACAAGAATTCCCTACACTTCTGCTCAACTTGTTTGACAATAGACTGAGGAATGATGAATATAGAGCACCAATACACATGAAGTGAAAACAGTACTGTATTAATCAATTGAACCCGCCCTACATAAGAAAGATTTCTAGAAGCCCAACAAGCCAATCTTTTTGTGATCTTCTCTACTAAAGCATAACAGTCCATCTTATTCCATTTTGTTGGCGACAATGGCACCCCCAAATATCTCATAGGAAATTCTCCTTCCCTAAAGCCAGTTATATTTTGTCGCCACCAATATTGCTGTGGAGAAGATCGAAGCTCTCATGGAGATAATCTCCCACGTGATAATCTAGAGGTAGGAGTCTGGGGCTGCTGCTGATTAAAGTAGTTTTTGTCGTCAAGAGGTAATAGAATTATCCTCTCGTTTATATTTGTTGTTGCGAGAACATATCATGAAGAATCTAGATCCGATTTCTGGTGTGATTCGCATAAAAAATTTATCCGCTAAATCGAATCGCAGCATGAATAATACTAAACTATCCGTACTAATTTTCAACCAAAATCTATGTTAGAAGAAACAAAAAAAAACAAAAAAAAAAGCTCATGCTTACTTCTTCTCCAAGAGAAACTCAAACACACTTGGTTCTTCTAAAGAGTGAGTTGGACCAAATTGGAACCCATTTCGAATCAAGTAACCTAAAACTAAGATTAAATAAAGTTAGATTCACTTCAAAAGAACTCAGTAGGAATCAACCAAACTCACCCCCCTCCCCCCAAAAAAATAAATAAAGAAGAAGAAGAAACCAATCTAATCCGAAACTAGTTGAGCTGGTTTGGAACCCCACTATTTTGACCTGTTGCATATGTATACAGACCTATTTTCGGTATCTATTGGATTCATTTTAGGTCAAGCTTGATTTAATTATGATGGAATTTGTTTTGTATAGAACTAATCGAACCTAAGCGGGACTCATTTTGGACCCCACTGCTGTTTGCCACCTGTAATTTTGAATCCCTCATATGTGTGCTTCTCTATTACATGTTAATTCCTTCTCTTTAGCTGTAGAATTATATTGATCAGAGACACATTATTTGTACTCTGATTTAGGTCCAACCAACATGACCATAATTTTCATATGCGCATTTGGGTGGCTCGCAGGTATTAAAACTTTGTGGTCCATTGGAAAGTATTATTTGTACTCTGATTTAGGTCCAACTAACATGACCATAATTTTCATTTGCGCATTTGAGTGGCTCCTCCATACATATTTGTTCTTGTCATGGATGTTTTGCATGGAATACTACAACTCATAAATGAATCCCCAAATTTTAAATTTCATTGGAAATGTGCTAAGACGAGTACATCTATGCTAACCTTCGCCAATGATCTATTGTTATTTTGTAATGCAGATCTTGATTCAATTCGGCTACTCAAGCAAGGCACAACGATTTTTACAAAATTATCGGGATTGAAAGCTAATCCGAATAAGAGTCAAATTTTCATATCAGCGAAAGCTATGAATAATGCGACGACACTAAAGGGAGTGTATGAATATACTAAAGGTTCTTTACCGATTCCATATTTAGGAGTGCCTCTTATTATGTCTAAGCTGCGCCCTGCTGATTGCGCACCATTGATTCAGAATTTGATGGATCGAATAGGGTCTTGGACTAATAAAAGCTTGTCTTACGCGGGGTGATTTTACAACTCATAAAGTATGTTCTATCGGATTTACATATTTAGTGGGCTGAAGTGTTTATTTTTCCTGAGGGAATAATTCAAGAAATGAAAAAAATAATAAAGAAATTTCTTTGGTAGGGTAATAACGTGAAAGTTTCGTGGAGTGATGTTTGCCTTTCAATTAAGGAAGGAGGATTAGGAGTGAAATCGATAAATACTTCTAAGTTCTAACCAAGCTCTTACTCTCCGACATCTATGGGATATCATAACCGAATCGAAAACCTCTATTTGGCTGACTTGGATTTATGCCAACCGCCGAGAATAAATCAATATGGACGATAAAGCCAAGACCGTCGAATCCCTGGAGTTGGAATAAAATTCTGAAACTTAGAATTCTAATTCAATCTAGTGTCCAATATAATGTGGGCAATGGTAATAGCTAGTTTTGATTTTGGAGTGATCCGTGGCATGTTTTAGGAATTCTAGGGGATGTTTATCCTAACGGATCTGCTATGCTTGGACTACCAAAGGATTCAAAACTCTCGGCTATTATTGATCAAGGAGAGTAGAGCTGGTCGCGTTCGAGATCTTTGATTATTTCTGTAATTACGGAGCTGCTACCAAATATCAAAACGAATAGTGGACTCAATAACATGAAAACTTACAGATAATGGTATCTTTTCAACACATTCAGTGCATGATCTATTGCGAGTAAAGGATACCCATAAGGATTGGAGTAATCTGTTAAAAGGGCCACGTAAAATCCCAAAACACAGCTTCAACCTTTGGCTAGCTATTTGTGGTAGACTATCGACAAAGGATAAGCCATGGATTTAGATTTTTAACAATTGTTGCATACTTTGTAATTCGTCTTCTATTGAATCACATGATCATCTATTTCTTGAATGCTCATATTCTTCACGGTGTATTTCTATTCTTCAAGAACGGGTTAAGTTCCCATGGTTGAATATTGCTTGGCAACAAGGGGTCGTACGTGCAGCGCGAGCTTGGAGGGGAAAACATTTGACTACTGTGACATATTGGATTTTATTGGCTACTATTGTGTATTTGATTTGGCAAGAATGAAATGCTCTAATATTGACAGGGAAAGTTACTAACTCGAGAACAGTGGCTTGACATTGTTTGGATATTGTTAGAAATCGGATCTTATATCTTAAGCTAAAAGAGTCGATCCAAAGTGTTGCATTGAGAAGAATTTGAAAAATCGCATGGGAGCAATGATCTTTCTATTTGTGAAGTGAGTGATTGTTACCTAACTTGAGCTTTGGTTGTGTTCGGTTAATAAAACAGTGTATGACCATCTATGCGCGGTTTATGGCTTATGACTAGCAATCTAAGATATGGGCATAATGATCCTGTGTTGGTCTGTGGCTTATATACGCTGAGTAAGTATGTCCTGAGGAGTGTTTTAACACCTATCGCCTTAAAACCATATGGTTTGAGATCTATTGACAGAAAGCTTGTTACATGGTTTATATAGAAAGCCTAAGAGATTGATACATTACACGGATTATAGAACTTTCATTCTTAGGTTATTTTGTCCCAAAGGCATAAATTCACAGGTAGATGGGATCAATTTTTAATATCGATTGTAATCTTTGTTTGCTTGGTTTGTGGCGAGGAAGTTCCTCGTGCACTTATCTTGTTCACTTTTTTTTATAATGAAATTGATTTCTTAAAGCAAAAAAAAAAGGAAAAAAAAACCTTTGTGGTCGTTCCAAAATCATGATAGCATGCTGACTTGGATGGATAACGCCATAATGTAATGCTAGTACGAGTAAAATATCTTATTTAGTGAATTGGTTTAATGTGTTAGTATCAAGTATTATTTATTCATAATGGTTTTATGAATATCAAGTATTATTTAATAATGAATAAATTTGTGATCAATAAACTTTTCACTATTAAAAAATTAGAGAAAGACTCGCACATTAATAATAGTAAAACCAGTGCTCTTGATATTTTAGGCATCAATTTCGTTGGTAAGATTAAGCCTCATTAATAATGGTAAAATATTGAGTAGCTAGCTTTATTTTCACTCTTCTCATTTTATAATAAAAAGAAATTATAAAAGAATTGTAATAAGATTGGACTTTCACTATTCTAATTTTATTATTGACAAAAATAGATATTCTTGTAAAATCATGATAGAATGCTGTCTTAGATGGATAACGACCTAAAGGTAACGTTAGTACAATTTTTTTATTTTTTATTGAATCAATTACATTTATCAATCATGATTATTGATTATCATTTAGCAATTAGTTAAGAAGATTGAGAAAACCCACATATTAGTGGGAGTAGAATCCAAAACATCTAAAATCTGGGGTACATCAGTGTTATCAATATAGCTAGATTTCATTTGCAACAGTAAATTTTTTTGAGTAGCTTCATTTTCACTTTTCTTATTTTATAATAAATAAAAGTTTTATGTCAATAATTTATAACATTGGATTTTATAGAATAAAACAATTAGAAAGTATCTTTTCATTGCAAGTGATACAATTATTTCTTATTTTTCAGTTTTACATTGCCTATGACATGTAGGATTTATATTCACTCCCAAAATCACTACAAGAAAATGGGCCTTTCCCTACACCGCTTTTTCCTACATTTTGGCAACCGCAGGTATTATAATTTGTAAAGCCTACACGAATTTACTAAGCCATAGGCAACAGTTACTAAAGCCTCCGCTTTGAGCCCCCGTAGTTATTAAGTTTTTGAAAACATTGGTATTGCCTGCTCTTTGGGCTTTAATGTAGGGGAATCCATTGATATTTAGGGGTGTTTATCGGTTCAGTTCGGTCAAAAACTGAACCGAAATTTCAGTTCTCCAAAATTCCAAACCGAAAAAATTCGGTTCGGTTTTTAGTTCAGCCGAATTTCTGGAAAAAAAATAAAAAATTATTAAAATAAAATATAAAAGTATATAAAAAATAAATAAAAATAGAAAAAAATTGGTCACTTTCTTTCTTTTCCTATAAGTTGTCACTAGGAAACACATTTTTTATAGTTTTTTTTTTTGTTTTTTATTTATATTATACTATATAAAAATAAAAAAATTAAATAGTAAAAATAAATTCAGTTTCGATTAACCGAACTAAACCTCAAAACTGAAACCGAACCGAAAACTGAATTTTTGAAAGAAAAAAAAAACGAAAACCGAACCGAATTGTTCGGTTCGAACCGAATTTTAGGTTTTCGATTTTTGATTCGGACGGCTAACCAAATTTTCAATTTTTATGAACACCCTTGAACAACCTATTCTTTGGGCTTGTGTAGATATTGGTAATCTATCAATTGAGAGGGCTCTAAAAAATTTCGGGGTCATTCTTGGTGGCACCTGGAGTATAGCTCCAGGCCACTTTCCTCTAATTGCCCAATGGTCCAGCCTTTTCTAGAAATGTTATAAATTGGTCCTCATAGTTTTTAACATTTTTATAAAGGTGACAAATATATATAAAATAAACAGTGTTACCAAATTTTTATTATTTAATGAGTTAAGCATTCTATTTTGAAATTCTCATGTAAGAGGGTTGCTTCATAAATCCGGTTGCTTCATTAACGAAGACTTATAATAGATCTGGAGTAAAGTACCTATCTTACCCTGTTGAATTTTAAAATATAGTCTTAACTTATTTAATAATTTAAACTTAGAAACACCATTATGATAAATAGCTCAAGAAAACCTTTCTGATGTGGAAGATCAGATTAAACTGCGACCACAGAGCATACTCAGAATACTCAAGCTCTGATACCAGTTTGCTTGCACACTGGGGGGAATTATCCTGCACAATTTGTCTCCCGACCAGTAACACCGAGACGGTAAACAAATTCTTCCCAAAGCAGTATCAGATATTATTGGAAACAAAATTTTGTACAGCGGAAATATATTTTTGAGACGATGAAAAGGTAGAATGTTACTACTGTTCATCATCATTTTTTATTTTTTATTTTTTATTTGTTTTTCGAGCATTTTTACTGTTTTTGGATTTTCGATTTTTAATGTTTTTGTATTTTTTGACCATGAGAGAGTTATAACATTTTTAAATAGTAGGGGAATCCCGTCCCTAGGGGTAAACTACTCACTATGCATTTTAATAAAGCATAAAAACTTACAAGAGATTTTTGCACACAAAGTAGATATTTTATTACAAGAAAAGAGGAGAGATTCTCTAGCAACCAAGAAGTGTGGGTTGGAGAATGTCAAGGTGCAATTTTTACAACTGAGGGATGAGGTCCTTTTATAGGCCTCGGACATGAACTAAATTTACAACAAAATGAAGAACAAACTTGGCATCCGAGCTGCCCTTATTACAAACAGTGTTTAAACAGTAAAAAGTACATAGGTGGCAATAGTGAACAGTTAATATGGTACAAAAGTTGCTGAGATTGTTGCTTTGAATTTAGTGCCTTGTTTGATAGCTGAATTATTGCTGCGAATTATTGTCCTTGCTGCTGCTACATTTATGGCTTTTGTCTGGGAGATGCATTATTTTGCTGAAACTTTGAATGCTGTCTTTATGAGCTGTCTCTTTAAATTTGTCTTGTAGCTGAATTATTGGTGCTGCTAACCATTATTGCTGAACTGTTGAAGCTTTTGTCTTCTAGTATGTATCTCGACTGGTTCCTTCTAGATCTGGATTATATTCTGAATCAGGATTATACATATCAGGATTATATCTTGGTGGGTATTCCACTCTTGTCATTGCTCTTTTTCCTAATGTAGTAAGGCGAATTTTGCATCTGTTCTTGGCCGGAATAAATATGCTATGATGAGGTGCCTGGAAAATAAGCTTGAGGTCTGAATCTGAATTGGGCATCATATACTGTCGCTGCGTTTTCCTCCGTATTTCCAAAGCTAATTTGAGCACTTCTATATTGGCTAAAGGATTTATGGCTTCAGGACAATTCCACAATGTTGACATTTGTTCCCATTTTTCATAATTCTCTGTTATCGAAAAGAATGAATGTCCTATTTCGATTCCTGTAGTGTTCCAAATTGGAGGTAGAGATACTATGTCAATCTTGAGACTTTCTGCTGCTTGTTGCTCGAATATAAAATTGACATCGTCTGAAATATGTCGACCTATATGAGTCACTTGTACTGGATCTGATACAAATATTTTTGCTATGAAACCATAGTCTAATAACCTTTGAACGCTGATGAATTCTTCATCTATCCATCCTTCTCTAAAAACTGATGCGTCTATATGAACATTAGGCCATGAAAAATATTTTAGGGTGTAGAATTTTAATGATCCTTCGTGGCGAATAGGTTCTCCCTTCCATTGTAGTAGGCGAGTCTTTGAAATTATTCCTTCTATCTGCTGATTGATAATAATTTGGGCTACTTTTAACATTCTTTTGTAAAAGCTATCTTCTGCTTTTTGCCAAATGATATTCTGAATTTCTTCAGGTAAAGCTAGAACTGTTTGGCAAGGGTTAAAAAAAGTTCGAACAGACAAGAACTGGTAGGATTTATTTTTGATTTCCTTAGGAACATCATTTTGTCTGGGGTTTATTAAATGGGCTGATAACTTTTGATGCTGGGCTAAAAGGTCTTGATAAAATTTGTTAAGGTTGGTAAACTGTTTAGTTATAGTCTCTAAGTCATCTTCGAGTGCTTCTACATCTGGGTTTATGGGTCTCTTTCCCTTTGAAAGTATTTTGGGCTTTGCATTTTCGGCATTAGGCTGTATGTAAAAATTTGGGCCTAAAATTCTTCTTGCTGCTGTTACTGCTTCATGAAAATGTTTAAAGGGCTCCAAGTATCCCTTTGCTACCTTCTGAATGCTTTGTATTGTTCGTTGATAATCTTCAAAGATTCCCACTGGTTCTCCTTTAATAACAAGATAAACTGCTGCTTCGTCTAATGAAAATTTTTGTTTTCCTTTTCAAAGTAATAACAAAGTGCATTTAGTGCTGTTAATTTGCTGGCTGAATGATGAGCTTCCCATAGAGCATTGAGTAAGATACTTTGATCTTCTGTTATATGGGGGGTATCTTTTGGAAGCTTGAAATTATGTCTAACTGGAAGTGCTATTTTGCCAAAGGTTTTAAAAACGTTTTGAGTGGCTGGATTAAATAACTGTGTTTCAACTGCAAAGGCTGGTCTATTCTGAATATTTTGTTGAAAGTTAGGCCTGAAAGCTGGTATTCTAGCTATTTAGTTATAAGCTGCAGAGTGAGGTCTTGTTTGTTGGTTTCCTTGGTTGTTGGATGTCATGATCTGTGACCCAAAATTAAAGTTAATTGTCTGCTTAATAAATCTGCTATGCTATTGTTTGATCCTTTAATATGTTCAAAATCTACTTTATATCCATTACCTTCTATTGCATTTCTAAAATTTAACCATCTTTTATTATTTTGTTTTCTAGAATTTTCATTTTTTATGAATCTAACTACAGCTTCACAATCTGTGACCCAAAATTAAAGTTAATTGTTGGATGTCATGATCTGTGACCCAAAATTAAAGTTAATTGTCTGCTTAATAAATCTGTTATGCTATTGTTTGATCCTTTAATATGTTCAAAATCTACTTTATATCCATTACCTTCTATTGCATTTCTAAAATTTAACCATCTTTTATTATTTTGTTTTCTAGAATTTTCATTTTTTATGAATCTAACTACAGCTTCACAATCTGTTCTGATGGAAAAAGGTTTATTTAAATATAGTCTAAAACGGTCTATTGCTTTAACTATTCCTGCTATTTCATAATCTAGGCTAGTCCAATTACTTCCTGTTTTATTAAAATTACCACTAGAATAAGCTGATATTTTTTCTTCACTTTTTGGAGAAAATTTATGAGGTTTACATTTTAATATTGCTCCCCATCTTTCTATAGAGCTATCTACTTCTATTATGACATAATCAGTACTTAAGGGTAATTCTAAAGGTTTTAAATCTTTAACAATTTCTTTAATTTTTCTGACTAAGTTAATATCTTCCTGATTAAAATGTCTTTGACCTGATTTTTCTGTTTTCTTATATAATGGTCCGACTAATTTACTAAGTTTAGGAATAAATTTTCTGGAGTAATTTAATATTCCTAAAAACGCTTGTATTTGTTTCAAGTTTTCTAGCTTATCTGGGAAATCTAGAATTTTTTGAGCTATATGAGGTTGTAATTTAATTTGTCCGTTTCCTATTTCTAAACCTAAAAAGCTTATTTTTCTCTTAAAAAGTTCCATTTTCTTTTTAGATACTACTATTCCGTTTTCTTCTATTAAATTAAACACTTGTTTTAAATGATCTTGATGTTGCTTAAAAGTTTCAGAAGCTACTAAAATGTCATCTATATACACTAAACAGAAATCTAAATGTTTAAATATACTATCCATAAATCTTTGAAATATTGCTGGAGCATTTTTAAACCAAAAGATAGAACATTCCACTCGAAATGTCCTTCACTACAGCTAAAAGCTGTCCATTTTTTGTCTTCTTCTACCATTTTAATTTGATTATATCCGCTTTTTAAATCAAATTTTGAAAATATCTTTTTATTTTGTATAAGATTAATTAACTCATCTTTATTAGGTATTCTATAAGCATCATCTTCTGTATTATCATTAAGTCTCTTATAATTATATACTATTCTAGGTTTTTCTCTTTTTATTTCTGCATTATTTCTTACTATAAAGGCTGCTGATCTATGAGGACTATCACTTCTTCTTATAACACCGATTTCCAACATTTCTTTTATTTGTGTTTTGAATTCTTTTATATCTTCAGGAGTATATTCTATAGCTGCTGTTCTTATAACTATATCTGGATTTAATATGTTTAATTTAAAAGTATAATTTACTTTGTTTTTAGCTAAATCATCTCCTATAAATCCTAACATTTCCAATTTATGCAAAATTCTTTCATTTTCTAGGTTTAAAACTTCTAATCCCTTTCCTATATCTCTAATTTCTTCATCTAATAGTATATCTATAGTTTCAGATTCTATATTATTTTGTTCTAATTCTTTGAAAAAATCGAGTTCATTACCATTATTACCATGTCCACCACGCTTCGCAGTCAACTCTGATTGTTTAATGTATCTATTAGTCGGAAAAGTATAATTATGTTTGCTAATAGTAATGTAATTTTTTCCTATTAAGATACTACCATTTAATGCACAAATGAAGTTTAACCCTAAAAGGAATTCGTGGCTATATATGTTATCTGGGGCTATAAGGACTTGTCCTAATGTATATTTGCTACTATAATTTCCTGAAAAATCTTTAAATTGTATGCCTATGTTAATTAACTCTTTTGTTATTCTCATTAATCTATTTTCTGCAGTTCTACTAGTAACAGTATAAGTTAATTGTGTTTCAAATTCTTTAGGTACAAGACTAGAACTAATCATACTTTTTGTGCTTCCTGTATCTAAAATGGCTTTAGTTTCAATATATTTTTCTTGATTACACCATATTCGACAATCTAAAAGTATTAAACTACTAGTATAAGGTACCTGTATTTGGGGTTCATGCGCTGTATTTTGTAAATGAGTTTCTTCTAATTGTTGGTTAATTTCATCAAGTTCTTCTATTACTACACCCTTTCCTTTATTTTGATTACTATTTATGTTTTCATTATTCTTTAATTTTAATTCTATTAATTGTAGTCTTAAATCTAAATTCTCTATTTTATGGCTTAGAACTTCTATAGATTCTAGTTTTTTACTAGGTTTAGGCGATATATCTGTTTCTATATTATATACGTCTTTAGCACAAATAAAACAAATTTCGTCAAAACATATATTGCACTGATATCTTAAATGCATATCAGGATATAATCTACAAATACTACAGGCTACACTCATAGTTCCTTTTCCATTTATATATTTATGTTCACATGAATTATTCATATAAGTATATTCTATTATGTTAGGAATTTCTGGTCCTTCTTCACTTACTATACTAAATATGCTTTCATTATCACTTTCATTACCGTCTATACTTACTACATCTTCATCTAATTGTTCTGCTATGGCTGCTCTTTCCATATTAAATTGTCTTTTCGGACATCTGTTAGCTAAATGTTTAGGATCTCCACAAATATAACATGTACATTTTCTTGTTGATGGTTTTTTAACATAATTAGGGGGCTTTCTTCCTTGCCTATATTGTCTAAAACTAGATTTTGGTTTATTTGATTTCCTTAATATTTTGCGTTTTGGTTTAAAGTAATTTTTCTGTCCATATTGTTGTGGGGTGTATATAGCTTTTCTACAAAATTCATAAGATTGCTTTCTAATTTGTTCTCTAATAAATTCTTCTTTACACCATTCCTGAAGTTTAAAGAAAGTATATTGTACTCTAGGTCCTATACCTAATCCTGTAAGATTACCATTAGTTTTTATCCATTCTTCATGTATTCTTTTTTCTAAATCTTGGGGTAATTTCGTAAAATATCTATTACATAATTCTTCATCAAATGCTTTATTAGCTTCTCCTATTAACCTTGTAAAATCCTGACTAAAAGGTATAATATATTTCATATCAGTTATAGTCAGTTGTTCTAGGTTTCTAAGGGCCGTATCTTGTATGAATGTATTTTCTCTTCCTGGATCTATTCCTATTATTAACGTTCTAATAAAACTAGTAAAATTATAAGGATTATTTTCTAAGGCCTTTATTTCATTAATTCTATTAGGATCCTTTTTCTTCTTACTTTGCCAGATAGATAATGCTGTAGGTCCTAAGTATGTTTCTAAAAAATTAAACATATCCATATCTGCTTTTTTATTTATTTCCCAATGTCTTACTACACATTGTTCCCATATATTTATTTCTTCTGGCCACATTTGTGGACTTCCTAATTCAATTACTAACATGGTTCCACTCATGGTTTTTCCTATGGGTTGTCTTGATCCTATATATTTATTTGGCTGGGTTGATCCATATTCATATGTAGGACTTTTCCATTCGGGTCTACCACTCATTTCTACATTTCTGGTTGGAACTTCACTATAATCTGGTTCTACTCTAGTTCTTTTTCCTATATTACTACTAGTACTTGCTTGACTATCTGCCATAAAAGCTACTTCATTGCCACCTTTTTCTTTATTTTTAAAGAATTTTTCAAATTCTATTTTTCCTGAACATATATCATCAACTAATTCAATATTATAATATTGTTTAAATTCTTCTTCGGCTGACTCTAAATTGATATCTAGATTCATTGCTTCAAAATACATTTCATCTACTAATTCTCTTAAATTATTTATCTCAAAATTTTTTCTTAATATTTCTTCCATATTTTTTGGTCTATAATCATTTTTAAGCTGACTTTCTAATTGTCTAATTTCCTCGTCTATTTTTTCTATATTTTCTTCCTCTTCATCTTCTTCGCTTTCTATATCAGATAATATTTCCCAATTTGCAAATCTACTAGTTATTCTAACTTCTTCTTCTTCTATAATATTCATGTAGCTTGTTTCAGTTTCATTATCAATTTCTTCTTCTAGATCTTCAAAATTTTCTTTGGGCTCTTGTTTTTGGTAATTAAGAAATCTAATAGAAGTCTGACCTCTACTATTTGTATACATTACACTCTCTCCTGGAATCTTAACAGTCTCATTTTCTTCTAAGTGTTTGGTTAATTCCCATTCTTCTCCATTTAAATCGTTATTATCAATATTTAAAGGTTTAATCATTTTTACTCCTACTGAGGCTAATCCATCTATTATTCCATCTATATTAATTTTATATTGAGGAAAACTATTATGGGTTACTCTTCCTAAAAACGCTATAGAAACTACTAAATTGTTACCATCATATGTTTCATATCCTCTAGTTTGTAATCCTATAGTAATTTTATTAATATCTTTAATACTTTTCATCATGTTTGGAGCTACATAAAATATTCCTACATTATTAGTCATATTTATTTCCATACTCGCAAATACTGCTCTCCTAGCATCAGACCAACTTTTATCTAATAATAAAACTAAAACCTTTCCACCGGTTCCTTTCTAGTAATCCTTTTATTCCTACAATAATTAATCCTAAATGTATATACTTTTGTTTAATTGTTTTAATTGCTTTATACATTCTAGGCTAACTAAGCTTATATTTTCAGCATTTGTTGTAACTTTACTTCTTTTTCTCTAAATTTCTTGATTAAATGTGTGTTAAAATCCATTTTTCCTACCTTGTATAATGTTTTAGGTTTTAACTTATCTATTCCCTTGTTATTATATAAATTAAGATTTTCTTCTACGTCTATTATCTCTTCTAATTCTACTTCTCTAGCTGAACTTTGACTTCCTGATCCTCTAAACATTCGTTTAGTGAAAGTATTACTTATTTTTCCTTTCTCTTTTCTTTATTACTTGATTCACTTATAGTTCTACTAGTACCACTAAATGATCTCATCATTTTTACCAATATATATATTTTTTAGGTTCCTTTTTAGGTTTTCAGATTCTTCTAGTGCTAAATTTGATAATCTTTCTTCTATACTATCTTGTAAATCTCCTTTAATTACTTGAGATACTGTGTCTATTTTAGTACTTAATTTTTCTAACTTATTTTCTAATTTATCTAACCTTTCGAATATTTGTAGAATTAAAGCGAATGAATATTCCAAAGTTTAGGATAAATTTATCTGATTCACTTATTTATTAATCCTTGATAGGTAGTAATATTCTTCAGTATATAGATATTTGTTTGCTAGTTCAATGACTCTTTATATTCTAATCTATTTTCTATATAGTCATCCGCTAATATTGTTCTATATTTTTTAAGTTTTACTTGTTTAAGGTTTGAGCGTCAAATTTATTTATTTTTTTATTCTTGGTTTAGATGTTTTCTTAGTTTCAAGTTCTAATTGTTTTAGCTATTACTTTTAAGCTATATTTACGCGATTATTTCGTCTTTAGTGGGGACAAAGTTATTATATTCTTGCTATTTTTAGATTTCCACTCAGATTGTTGTTAATATATATTAAAACATTATTATTTTACCCTTCTTATTATCTTCTCTATCTTATTACATACGGTTTCTGTTAATGAATTCTACGTTTACAAAGCTTTAGCCCGTTATTATTTCTAAGTTGATGCTCACACCTGCAGATAAATAAATATGTTAAAATATTTAAATGCTTTATTTTCTGCCAACTGTAAAAGTTGGGCTCAAAATTTGGATTAAAATCCTACACATAAATTTACTGCTATTATCTAAAGAGATTATGTTCTACTAGCTAAACTATGATTCTCAATTGATATTCTAATCTTTTATAAGTAGAAGAGCTATTTTAATAAAAGGCTGCTCTTAATATAGTTAATATAAAAGGTACTTAATATAGTTTCGTGATCTCTTAGTCTAGGAGGTATGTTAAGATATTATTAACCCAGTGTGCTACTTCTATATGACATCATCTTACTTAGTGTAATTCTAAAGTTTTAAATCTTAACAATTTCTTAATTTTTCTGACTAGTTAATCTCTTCCGATTAAATGTCGTGTTGACCTGATTTTTCTGTTTCTTATCTAATGGTCGACTAATTTACTAAGTTTTAGGAATAATTTTCTGGAGGTAATTTAATATTCCTAAAACGCTGTATTTGTTTCAATTTTCTAGCTTATCTTGAAATCTAGATTTTTTGAGCTATATGAGGTTGTAATTTAATTGTCCGTTTCCTATTTCTACACCTAAAAGCTTATTTTTCTCTGGGTAAAGTTCCATTTTCTTTTAGATCCTACTATTCTCGGTTTTCTTCTAGTAAATTAAACCTTGTTTTAAATGATCTTGAGTTGCTTGAAAGTTTCAGAAGCTACTAAAATGGCATCGTTATAGCACTACAAATTCTAAATGTTTCAATATACTATCCATAAACTTGAATATTCTGTCATTTTTTAACCACAAGATAGAACATTCCATCGAAATTCCTCACTACAGCTAAAGCTTCCTTTTGTCTTCTCTACCATTTAATTGATTTATCCGCTTTTTAAACCAATTTGAAAATATCTTTTTATTTTGTATAAGATTAATTAACTCATCTTTATTAGTATTCTATAAGCATCATCTTCGTATTATCATTAAGTCCTTATATTATATACTATTCTAGGTTTTTTCTCTTTTATTTCTGCATTATTCTTACTATAAAGGCTGCTGATCTATGAGGACTATCACTTCTTCTTATAACACCGATTTCCAACATTTCTTTTATTTGTGTTTTGAATTCTTTTATATCTTCAGGAGTAATTCTATAGCTGCTGTTCTTATAACTATATCTGGATTTATATGTTTATTTAAAAGTATTTTACTTGTTTTTTGCTAAATCATCTCCTATAAATCCTAACATTTCTAATTTATGCAAATTCTTTCATTTTCTAGGTTTAAAACTTCTAATCCCTTTCCTATATCTCTAATTTCTCCTAATAGTATATCTATAGTTTCAGATTCTATATATTTTTGTTCTAATTCTTTGAAAAAATCGAGTTCATTATTATACCATGTCCACCACGCTTCGCAGTCAACTCTGATTGTTTAATGTATCTATTAGTCGGAAAAGTATAATTATGTTTGCTAATAGTAATGTAATTTTTTCCTATTAAGATACTACCATTTAATGCACAAATGAAGTTTAACCCTAAAAGGAATTCGTGGCTATTTATGTTATCTGGGGCTATAAGGACTTGTCCTAATGTATATTTGCTACTATAATTTCCTGAAAAATCTTTAAATTGTATGCCTATGTTAATTAACTCTTTTGTTATTCTCATTAATCTATTTTCTGCAGTTCTACTAGTAACAGTATAAGTTAATTGTGTTTCAATTCTTTAGTACAAGACTAGAACTAAGCATACTTTTTGTGCTTCCTGTATCTAAAATGGCTTTAGTTTCAATATATTTTTCTTGATTACACCATATTCGACAATCTAAAAGTATTAAACTACTAGTATAGGGTACCTGTATTTGGGGTTCATGCGCTGTATTTTGTAAATGAGTTTCTTCTAATTGTTGGTTAATTTCATCAAGTTCTTCTATACTACACCCTTTCCTTTATTTTGATTACTATTATGTTTCATTATTTTTTAATTTTAATTCTATTAATTGTATTCTTAAATCTAAATTCTCTATTTTATGGCTTAGAACTTCTATAGATTCTAGTTTTTTACTAGGTTTAGGCGATACATCTGTTTCTATATTATATACGTCTTTAGCACAAATAAAACAATTTCGTCAAAACATATATTGCACTGATATCTTAAATGCATATCAGGATATAATCTACAAATACTACAGGCTACACTCATAGTTCCTTTCCATTATATATTATGTTCACATGAATTATTCATATAGGTATATTCTATTATATTAGGAATTTCTGGTCCTTCTTCACTTACTATACTAAATGCTTTCATTATCACTTTCATTACCGTCTATACTTACTACATCTTCATCTAATTGTTCTGCTATGGCTGCTCTTTCCATATTAATTGTCTTTTCGGACATCTGTTAGCTAAATGTTTAGGATCTCCACAAATATAACATGTACATTTCTTGTGATGGTTTTTAACATAATTAGGGGCTTTCTTCCTTGCCTATATTGTCTAAAACTAGATTTTGGTTTATTTGATTTCCTTAATATTTTGCGTTTTGGTTTAAAGTAATTTTTCTGTCCATATTGTGTGGGGTGTATATAGCTTTTCTACAAAATTCATAAGATTGCTTTCTAATTTGTTCTCTAATAAATTCTTCTTTACACCATTCCTGAAGTTTAAAGAAAGTATATTGTACTCTAGGTCCTATACCTAATCCTGTAAGATTACCATTAGTTTTTATCCATTCTTCATGTATTCTTTTTCCTAAATCTGGGGTAATTTCGTAAAATATCTATTACATAATTCTTCATCAAATGCTTTATTAGCTTCTCCTATTAACCTTGTAAAATCCTGACTAAAAGGTATAATATATTTCATATCAGTTATAGTCAGTTGTTCTAGGTTTCTAAGCTATCTTGTATGAATGTATTTTCTCTTCCTGGATCTATTCCTATTATTAACGTTCTAATAAAACTAGTAAAATTATAAGGATTATTTTCTAAGGCCTTTATTTCATTAATTCTATTAGGATCCTTTTTCTTCTTACTTTGCCAGATAGATAATGCTGTAGGTCCTAAGCTGTTTCTAAAAAGTTAAACATATCCATATCTGCTTTTTATTTATTTCCCAATGTCTTACTACACATTGTTCCCATATATTTATTTCTTCTGGCCACATTTGTGGACTCCTAATTCAATTACTAACATGGTTCCACTCATGGTTTTTCCTATGGGTTGTCTTGATCCTATATATTTATTTGGCTGGTTGATCCATATTCATATGTGGGACTTTTCCATTCGGGTCTACCACTCATTTCTACATTTCTGCTGGAACTTCACTATAATCTGGTTCTACTCTAGTTCTTTTTCCTATATTACTACTAGTACTTGCTTGACTATCTGCCATAAAAGCTACTTCATTGCCACTTTTTCTTTATTTTAAAGAATTTTTTCAAATTCTATTTTTCCTGAACATATATCATCTACTAATCAATATTTAATATTGTTTAAATTCTTCTTCGCTGACTCTAAATTGATATCTAAATTCATTGCTTCAAAATACATTCATCTACTAATTCTCTTAAATTATTTATCTCAAAATTTTTTTCTAATATTTCTTCCATATTTTTGGTCTATAATCATTTTTAAGCTGACTTTCTAATTGTCTAATTTCTTCGTCTATTTTTCTATATTTTCTTCCTCTTCATCTTCTTCGCTTTCTATATCAGATAATATTTCCCAATTTGCAAATCTACTAGTTATTCTAACTTCTTCTTCTTCTATAATATTCATGTAGCTTGTTTCAGTTTCATTATCAATTTCTTCTTCTAGATCTTCAAATTTCTTTGGGATCTTGTTTTTGGTAATTAAGAAATCTAATAGAAGTCTGACCTCTACTATTTGTATACATTACACTCTCTCCTGGAATCTTAACAGTCTCATTTTCTTCTAAGTGTTTGGTTAATTCCCATTCTTCTCCATTTAAATCGTTATTATCAATATTTAAAGGTTTAATCATTTTTACTCCTACTGAGGCTAATCCATCTATTATTCCATCTATATTAATTTTATATTGAGGAAAACTATTATTGGTTACTCTTCCTAAAAACGCTATAGAAACTACTAAGTTGTTACCATCATATGTTTCATATCCTCTAGTTTGTAATCCTATAGTAATTTTATTAATATCTTTAATACTTTTCATCATGTTTGGAGCTACATAAAATATTCCTACATTATTAGTCATATTATTTCCATACTCGCAAATACTGCTCTCCTAGCATCAGACCAACTTTTATCTAATAATAAAACTAAAACCTTTCCACCGGTTCCTTTTCTAGTTAATCTTTTATTCCTACAATAATTATCCTAAATGTATATACTTTTGTTTTAATTGTTTTAATTGCTTTATACATTCTAGGCTAACTAAGCTTATATTTCAGCATTGTTGTAACTTTTACTTCTTTTTCTCTAAATTCTTGATTAAATGTGTGTTAAAATCCATTTTTCCTACTTTGTATAATGTTTTAGGTTTTAACTTATCTATTCCCTTGTTATTATATAAATTAATTTTTCTTCTACGTCTATTATCTCTTCTAATTCTACTTCTCTAGCTGAACTTTGACTTCCTGATCCTCTAAACATTCGTTTAGTGAAAGTATTACTTATTTTTCCTTTCTCTTTTCTTTATTACTTGATTCACTTATAGTTCTACTAGTACCACTAAATGATCTCATCATTTTTTACCATATATATATTTTTTAGGTCCTTTTTAGGTTTTTCAGATTCTTCTAGTGCTAAATTTGATAATCTTTCTTCTATACTATCTTGTAAATCTCCTTTAATTACTTGAGATACTGTGTCTATTTTAGTACTTAATTTTTCTAACTTATTTTCTAATTTATCTAACCTTTCGAATATTTGTAGAATTAAAGCGAATTGAATATTCCAAAGTTTAGGATATAATTTATCTGAATTACTAGTTCCTTGATAGGTAGTAAATCCTTCTTCCGTATATAGATATTTGTTTGCTAGTTCAATGACTCTTTTATATTCTAATCTATTTTCTATACTATTCATCCGCTAACTATTCGTTCTATATTTTTTAAAGTTTTACTTGTTTCTAGGTTTTGAGCTTCAAATTTATTTATTTTTTCTATTACTTGGTTTAGAGTTTTCTTAGTTTCAAGTTCTAATTGTTTTAGCTTATTACTTTCTAAGCTATATTTTAACTCTATTATTTCGTCTTTAGTGGGGAAAAGCTTATTATATTTCTTGACTATTTTTAGAGTTTCCTCAGATTGTTGTTTAATATAATCTAAATTATTATTTTCACCCTTTTATATTTTTCTCTATTTATTAATACGGTTTCTTTTAATGATTCTAACGTTTTACAAAGTTTAGCGTTATTTATTTCTAAGTTTGATGCTAATGATATAAATAAATCTGTTAAACTATTTAAGTGTTTATTTTCTGAATGTAAATTGTGCTTAAAATTTGAATTAAATCTACAAATAAATTTATGTTTATCTAAAGAGATTACTGTTCTATCAGCTAAACTATATTCTAAATCTAGATATTCTAATCTTTTATAATTAGAAGAAGCTATTTTAATAAAAGGCTGCTATTAATATATTTAATATTAAAAGGTACTTAATATAGTTTTCGTGATCTCTTAGTCTAGGAGGTATGTTAAGATAATTATTAACCCAGTGTTCTCCCCTAATTATTAATTGATTTCGTAATTCTAATATTAATTCTGTATTAGTATAATCTAAATTTTCTAAAGTATTAAGACAATCAATAAAAGCACTTAAAATATGAGCAGGAATTGGCATGTATGTAAAGTATGAATACAATAAAAAGTTTTTATGCAGATTTATAAAAGCGGGTTGGGATTCCCTTTTCTTTAAATATGTATAATTATTCTCATGGGGTTAAACAAATTTACAAGAAACTTAAATGGACTGAAATAAAATAAACATAACAAATAAAGGACCTTTTTGCAAAGTCAACAATAGTGGCTGAAATAGTAAAAATTTACACGTGGCAGAATGTGGTGGAAGAGGAGCTTGACTCCAGGAGCTTCCAAGAACCACTCAAAATTTCGCACGTTCTATAAAAATAATTGGGAACTAGAAAATACGCTTAAATATCTCTACTTTTCTTTTTGCTCTTCTCTCTTTTTTCTAAAATCACTCCACAGTAGAGAAACCCAATTCTCCCCCACCGACCTTAAACTCAAAATGAAACCCTCTGGCCATTATTAATGTTTCGATTTTGAGGTAATTTCAAAAAGTTACCTCAAAATCACTCTTTTTTCTAAAATCACTCCACAATAGAGAAACCCAGTTTTCCCCACCGACCTTAAACTCAAAATGAAACCCTCTGGCCATTATTAATGTTTCGATTTTGAGGTAATTTCAAAAAAATTATTATTAATGCTTCGATTTTGTGTCCTGTGAAATATATAGAGATAGAGATAGATAGGTGATAAGATTAATATATAGATATACATTAGCTATTATAGCTAGGTTGAGTCGATCTCATCATCTCATCCGAGGAAGGAGATTTCAGATTTATGTATTACATTAGAGATTTTGTCCATATATATTTTGAAATGCATGAATCTTGTTGCTGCTTCTTTGGTAGTGATGGATATGTAATTAATTTTGTATATCATTGTATACAATTATTTGAGTTCGGCGAAGATGGTGATGGATGAAAATTGAGTGGCAGAATATAACATTTATTTTTTTGAGCTAATAATATTTTCTTCAATTGGTTTTTGTTATTAGGGCTAAATGGTTTGTGTTATTGTGGCAAAATGAATCTCATTTTCTTTAATTGAATTTCTTTAGGTCAATTGCTTAATTTGAAATTTTTTGTAAAATCTGAATTTTTGTGTTGGTTGAAATTTATTTAGGTAGCAATTTCTTGATTCCTTTTTTGTAATATTTTCTCTCATTCAATGACAGCCTTTTTCTTGTCTTGTAGATTTTCTTCATTACTTATGTATTCTCTAACAAATTATCTAAGACGGTAAAACACTTAAGTTGGCTTGAATGTATATATACTTCCATCTGTATAGGTTTTCTATTCACTGTCTATAACCCAAAGTAAACTTGGGAATACAATGCCTTGAAATAATTGAAATGCATTCATAATAAAACTTAGTGCATACCCTGAAAGAATTTTTTTTTTGTTTTGATTCCTAATATTGTGTATTTATGCAGGTTAGGGGACTTAGGATTCTATTATCTCAAGTTATTCTTAGAATTTCAGGTAATACTCTGCGTAATTGTTTCTCATTTGGGTTTTGTGAATAAAAGTAATTTTTTTAAGTTTTTAGTATGAGAAAATAATAATACTTTCGTTTTTCATTAATTAGAATTATTTTGAGGTTTTTTTGCTTGAAAAAAGAGGGTTTTTTGGCTGAATGAAACAGAGGCTTTGAAAGCCTCTATTTTGATAAAGTTTCTACTCGAAACTGAGGCTTTGAAAGCCTTGGTTTGGATCTAGTTTTTTGCTCAAAATAGAGGATTTCGGTTGAAACAGAGACTTTGAAAGAATTGATTTTCATGTGTTCAAATATTCAGTCAAAACCGAGGCTTTGAAATAAGTTGTTGTCTAATTAAAGTGTTATTTAAATATGAGATATAAATTGAACTTGAGAAGTGACCTGAAATATTTAGGTATAGCTTGTTGTTTCAATATTGAGCTCTGCACTTTTGTCCAGAATTGATATGAATTTGATTTGATATATTTTACTTACATATATTAGATACAAAGGATATAATTATAAGCTAATATGAGCAACCCCTCTTCATACAGTTCTTCTTCCATTTCCTTAGTAATTATTTAAGGTTAATTACTGTTTAATAAGTAATTGATAAGGGTTGAGTTAGTTTGCTAGTTACTTGCTGGTATTGCTTACCAATTTGTTGTTTATGGAGGGAACTATTGAACTACTCTCTTCCTCCTTCTCTTGTTTGAATTTGTGCTGATATTGTTGTTAGTTTTGGCATGTTGTGCGTTGTGATGGTGGTACGAGAAGAAAGATGAAACGATCTCTTGTTTGCGATATTTGTAAAGATTTTACTTCTTTTTTGTGTAGTTTTTCATGACTTATAATTTTTTCGGTATTTAGTTGTTAGATGTTTTGATGGGTAGAGCAAGGAAGCATCCTCGTGGGACCATGATGGGTGGAGAGAGGGATGTTGTTGCATCATCAGGTGCCACACGCAACAATATAATGTCGCGTCTTCTCAATCTTCTCGATCAGATTCACAAGTTAACAGTCAGCCCCAAGGACAATAAGAAGGATCTATTGTACCCTCCACAACTACATCTCATGGCTCTACTACCCTTGACACATCATCCAAAGCAGGTATAATTTTAGTAAATAGACATGTATATCATCAATAGTATTATGTTTTTTGATTCATTTTCTTTTTATAGAGTCATCAAAAAAAGGTAGGGGTAACTCCCATTTACCTCCTTTTTGGAATAGTGGTGATCCGGATAAGAGACTAAATGTATCGCTAAATGATCTTGGTTCAATCATTGGCAAGGACCATGCTCAACTGTCCACTGCCTTCGATGTCCTTGCAAGGATGGGGCACCTATTACCTCTAAACTTTGAGAAGTGGTCGGATATGCCAATATCAAGGCATGATACTGTTTAGAACAATGTTCAAGTAATGAAATTTGTCGTGTGATTTGAACAATATTTCATATTTTATTCTTATACTTTACTTAAATCAATATTCTATTGCGTGTAGGCCAATACTACCTTGCCCCTTGAAGCTAGGAAAGTTGTACTAACAAATCTGAATCTAATATGGAAAGATTGGAAAAAGGATTTGAAGGCTCTCCATTATACGCCACATAAAGACAATCCAGAGTACCTTGCCATGGTACCGGATAACTGAGTCGAACCTGTGCAATGGAAAAACTTGTGGACCATTGGAGCAAACCTGATGTGCAGGTATTAAACATCTATTATGTATATATAATATTTTTCATGGAGGTAATTTATTATAATTTTTACAATAAATTAATTTATAATAATTTGAGGTCCTATGATTATTTCAGAAACGAGCTAGGATAAATTCTCAAAATAACAAGCAAACACTTCTACATAGGACGGGCAGAAAACCTTTTTCGGTGATAAGAGAGTCGGTGAGTACAATCTCTAAATATAACTACTAGAGGACTACTAGGGAAGTTTAATTTTTTCTGATTTATTAATCTATTACATATGCGTTATCAGATTAAGTCGATTGTTGGGATAGTTGATCAATCGGACATGTTTTTGACGACCCGTACTGGAGGGGGAAAAATGAAAACAGATCCAAAGACAACCGAAATATGTGTAAGATTCTCTAAACTCCCGAAAATTGAAAAACTCTTATAAAAATTATTTACATTGAGATTACCTGATTTTGGAATGAAGAGGATGAGTTAAGGCAAAAACTCAATGAAGTTCTTGAAAATGAGAGAACTAAAAAGTTCAGAAAGGAGTTGCTTGACAGTGCAGTGGGAACCGATGGACATGGGCGTGTCAGGTGTATGGGCAAGGGGGTTACACCAACACAATTTAGTGGACATTCTTCTACTCCGGACAAAGATGTTATCCGTGAAGAGCTTCGTGGAGAGCTTCATGAAGAGCTTCGTGTTGAGATGCAAGTTGAGGTTGCTCAAAGCGAGTCCAAAATGGGAAAACAAATCGAGTTTTTGCTTAGCTTCCTGCCCCTGACTGCCAGGGAATCCTTTCGTACAACTTTTGGTGATTCCTCTGGTGTTGGTTCCGTCAACGCATCTGGGTCTCAGGTTAGCTTGCTCGGGGTTAGTTCCGGGATTAAAGTTTTTGTTAAGAAAAAGGAGTGTGTTTTCATCTAATATAAATGCAATACTTCATGAGTGGTTTAAGTCCTATGTAAGTGAATAATAATAGTACTTCAATAAATATTATAATAGTTTAAAGTAATATTAAGGTTATGAGTAAGTTTTTTTCCTTCTTTAAAACTAGGTGCATGCTAGAGAAAATATAGATTCCTTTTCAGAGGAAGTTAGAAGGTTGGCTTTCGTACCAATGCCACATGGAGGGAGTTATAATGCACGCATTGTAAACAACTTTCGTTTTCGAACTAAATCTCGTGATGAAAGGAAAGCAACTCAAAATTCAGGTGTTATCCTTCGAGCATCCATGAACAGTTATGCCAGTGCAAAAGATAAAAATTCGCTTTTAGGCCAGGTCCCCTACTATGGCATTTTGACCGATATCATTGAAATTCAATATGCTTACAATATGAAGTTCATATTGTTTAAGTGTGATTGGGTTGATAATGATAAAGGGAGGTTTGATGGAAGATGCGTATCACTTTAAGCTCGTGAACTTCAATCGTTTAATGTATAGGAACAATCTTCCGAATGACGAGCCATTTATTTTATCCAATCAAGCAGAACAAGTGTGGTATGTTAGTGACCTGATGGATACCGAGTGGAACGTTGCAGTAACAATGGCTAGAAGAGATGGTTTTGATGTATACTCGTGCATGTATGAAACAGATCCCTATGGTAATCAAGTGTTTGACAATCGTATTCCTCTAAATGATGATGTTGCTAATTGGGTTCAGGATGGAGTTGAAGGAACCCTAGTTGATGTTAATGATAGTGAGTATTATGACGAGGATGAGGATTGTGATGAAGTAGACTAAGGGCGCTTCCTCTTCTCGCAGAGATTCAAGTAGTGAGGTTAGCATTAAGACATTGATCAATTATATGCATATGTGCTCAAATTGAATATCTTTATTTCAAATGGAGTAAAAAGTTTCATGATTTTTCTCTCTTATCAGTTATCACCATTGTTTTTCCATGTCATTAGCAATTGATAAGTTATTTATCATGTCATCTTTAATATTTGAATTCAAATTTATATATTTGTGTTGTTTCTTGGTTTGATTTTTTGTTAACAGGTCTAGTGTACGTTGATGAAGAAAGTAGATGATTCAGAAGTCACAAATGAAGTGAAGGATCAAGTTTTTTAAATTATAGGTGATTATTCTTGTTTATGTTTTCTTAGTTCATTTCAATGTTCATTTAGTAGAGAATTGGTACAATGCAATGTTATTTTGAGTATGAACTTAATTATTTGGTTAAAAATTTGGGTATTTTGATTGGATGATGAAATTTGTGTAGTGTTTTTTGTTAAAGTGTTGGGTATTTGGATTGGATGATAAAGTTTATGTTTATATATATTTTTGGTTGAAGTGTTGGGTGTTTAGATAGGATGATGAAGTTTGTATTTATGTATTGTTTTTTATAAAGATTTTTGCATTTGTGATTGTTTTATTACTGATTCAAAATTTGTGGGTGAACATTAAATTCAACAGGATAAAAAAATTAGGAATCAAAATAATACCAAAAAAAATAATTTAAATGCAAAATACTATTAACTACGGGACTCTAAACCGTGGGCTAAACCTTAGGAAAATTATTTCCTACCCTAACCAAACAGTAGGCAAATACTATAAAATAATGCAAAACGTAGGTCCTAAACGACAATGCCTACGCTTATACTTACGTAGGCATTCTTAATTTATTTTTTTCACCTTTTGCTACTCTGGTATACACGTAGGGAAAGATAAACCAATTATACCTAGTGATGTCAAAGCGTAGGCATCAGTTCATAATGCCTACGCTTTTGCTTTCGGAGGTACTGTTGACGACCTTTGTCAACAACTTTTCCCACCCTGATAAAATTGTAGGCACAAAGCGTGGTCTTTACATTGACTACGCTCGGCAGACCGTAGGCCATTATTCCCTACCCCTTCATTTACGACGGGGTGCAAAGCGTAGCTAAACCGTAGGCAATGATTCGCACTTTTTAGCTACGGTTTGGCCTCCGTCCTGTTTTTTTTTTTTTTTTTTTCGTAGTGAATTCAAGTGAGAAATTATTTTTCAAGATCCTTTTATCTTTTTGAGCTCCAACAAGTACGACCACAATTTTCATGTGTGTATTTGGGTGGCTCGAAATTATAAAAAAATATGTGGTTCTTGCAAAACCATGATAACATGTTCTTTTGGCAGGATGGATAATGTCAGCTATAGTTGATACGATCAGTGATTTATTTATTTTTAGTGAATCGCCATATGTGTTAGTACTTTTTAAATATCAATATCATTCATTAATGAGTAAATTTGCAATCAACTAAATGACAACAAACAAAACAAATATCTTGAATTCACAACTTCCCTACTAAGCCTACGGCTTGTTGCTAACCAGTAAATTATTTGAGTGGCTTCATTTTCAATCTCCTTATTTTATAAATAATTGAACAATTATGGCAATGGTTTATCGCCATAACATTGGTTTTTATGGAATAAAACAATTATAAACATTGCAAGTGAGATAACATTACGCTATTTGTAACTTACCGTACAAATTCGAGGTCCAAATAGTATTTTAAAAATTAAAAACAATTTTATCGTGAAACTGATAAAAGAAAAAAAAATATTATGAATTCGACTCCTTAAAAATTTTCAGGACAAGAAGGTAGTTGCGGAAAGCCAAAGCTATTGAGTATCAAGACAAGTAACAAATTTGATTGTTTAATTTGTAGTGTCAAGATGTACGTTTCTGAAAATTATGAATGTTAAATCAAACTTAATTACCACTCTCCATGGAATTTGTTTTTAACGCCAAATTGTCGGAACTAGGCCATTTAAGCAGCCATTCATTATTATGATAAGCAAATAGTACAAGTTGTTACATGCACTGAACCAGGCAGTCTGAGCCATTTCAAGTCTAGGCCAGAAGCTAACAATTATTGACTACTAATAGTCATGAGCATAAACACAGAATATGCTCACAAATTATTATTATTATTACTATTATTATACATGAAAATCTCAAATATAATCATCCAACATAATACATATATAGGATCAAGCATTTTGAAAGTCCTATTCCCAGGGTTTGCTCCAAGTATATCACTCCATTGATCTCCTATGTTTCCCACGATTCTATAACTTTCATTCACAAGCACTGTTCTTTTCTTGGATTTATACTCCGCTGCCGAGGTTCCCCAATCAGCTCTTACCCTATATAATAAATATATATCGTAAAGTATAATAATTGTTTAGAAATTCAATCAATAAGAAATTGATTGGTAAACTCTACGAAGATAGCTTGTTTTCTTTCTTTCTATTTTTATTGGGAGGGGTATGAAGGAATATATTGGGCAAAACTGTAAAATCTGTCCTTTAAGGCTTGACAACATTACTCATGAATTGTGGTACATGCAATTTAAAGACAATAACTTTAACTTTTTCAATATTTAAGACAAATTATGTGAGAAAATAAGAAACTGACATGTGCGAGTCACGTGACAATCTAATTTATCTAATTTGGGGGTCTTTCAAATTTAGGGTGAAAATAGCAGATATTGTGCATGTTCAAATAAAATATGTTGTCCCAAAATTGTCATCTTCTCTTAGTTTTTGGGACTAAAATTGCAAATGCACCTGACAAAAAGTTCAATATAGTCCTTTATATAAGTAAAATGACCTTTTTTGTCCTCACATGATAATTTTTCCTCTAAAACTGAAAACTTTTAAATTTAAGAAGGGTATGTCCAGGAAATGCAAATTTCTGACAATGTTTCTGTTTTCACTTAAATTTGTTCTCAATCCGTGAAAATTGAATAAACAGTCTCTCTGAAATTGCCAGTATCAAATTTACTTAATTAAACCTATCACCCTCCACAATTGCAAGACGACTTTTGCAGCTTGGCCGAATATATTATAAGTATCTAGCTCTTAGTGCAATAAGAATTGAAAGGGATAAGGGAGTAAAAAGGTTGAAGTAATACTTGAAAATGAGTTTTTCCCATTTGGTATAGCCAGCTTTCTTTAGATTGATGGCCCTTATGTCTTTGACTTCCTCTCCTAATCCTGTTAAGAAGATGATCTAGCACGGATCCTACTCCCTACTATTTCAGTCAAGAGGATCGATAATATGCACGAAAGTAACGTTCTCAATAATATAGACTACACTCAGATGTTGAGTTGCCTACGTACCCTTTCAGTATCAAGTCTAGACGTAGTTCAAACATGTAGTTAGAATAGATATGATTCGTATTATGACGATCTCTCGTATTTGTATTCTAGGTTCGTGCTCTCGAGTCTCCAATTATTCAAGCTACACGAAGTATGATTCGTAGTATTTATTGCTCAAACTCTCAGTCCCCCAATTCTTCATAAATGACTGTATTTATAGAGTTTTTATTCGGTACTGTAGGGCGAATGATTGACAAGACGTCTTGCCTACGGATTCCCTACACGTGTGTCTGATGGGTGGCACAGATTCGATGCCCATCGGGTCGGGCCATGAACCGACCCTACCCGAATTACAAAAACACGCGGATCTTGGAGTGTAATGCAAATACCAAGGTTATAGGGACCGGGTGTGAAACCTATCTCGACCCTATATATTCCAAGGAATACGAGCTGACGATTATTAAATCTTCTAATATTTTAGGTATATCATTAAGTCCCCCACTTCGTGTAAATACCTGAAAGTTCTTGACCCTTGACTGAAGAAGTACAGTTTTATGCAATTGTTACCTTTTTTGGGCGTTTATTCCCTCGCTTATATTCTTAATTATAAGTCATCCACTGCAATCATTACCTTGCAGCCGTTTATTCTAATTAACTCTGACATGCCGTTTCCCGAGAACCGTGTCTGTGCTGTTGCTCTGTCTTTTCGAATTCTGAGAGACGCAATTGGAATTTGGAACGTCACGTATTTACACCGTTGGATACAACTTTTGATTAAACGATCCGGACCGTTGATTTCAATTTACCCCCCACTATATATATGGAGGACTTACCCTCTCATTTGAATTTTTACTCTTCATCAGCTTGAGTTGACAGCAGTAAAATGTCGCATCGCACCTTCCGGCGTCCTTGCTACTCAGAGATCCTCTTCCGTTCAAAATCCGAATTTTTTCAAGCTGCTAGGTATAAGCTTCATCTCTTTTTCTTTTATTAATCCCATACTTTGCATATATATTTCTTTCTTTTATCACTAATGAGTACCTCCGGTGTGGGTGCCTCGCCCCGAGTCTCCGACAAGGAGAATGAGACCTCCTCGTCTGATCATAGCTGGTCAGATAGTAGTTCTAGTAGTCCCGAGACATCCCCCAAACCCGCTGTGAACGACCCACCCATAGCCCTTGAGCCGGAGTCCCCTGACGTTCCCCCTCCATATCCAAATCTCGAGGGAGACGAGGATGTTAATGCCCAGCTATTTCCTCATATGGATAGGGCTCAGAGGCAAATTCCTTGGCTAGGTTACTCCTCAATCTTGACCGCATCGAATATTGCGGATATTAGGACTAGATATCACATCCCTCCAGAGTATCGTACAATAGTCCCCAACGAGGGTGATAGAATGCATCGTCCACCCCCAGGGTTTCGCACCATACATGTAGCCCATCTTGCATCAGGTCTTAGATTTCCTTTGCATTCTGCCATAGTAAACATTCTGCTATTTCTTCGTTTGAGCCCCACTCAACTACTTCCAAATTCCTATAGATATATAATTTTCTTCATAGTTTTGATGAGGATGTACGGGGTTCATCCAAATATCAAAAAATTTAATGGTTTTTTATCCGTGCATCGAAGCACCCAACCTAAGGAGGAAGGCTTTTTCTTCCTCGCCCCCCAGCGACATTGTCGCCTACAGTCTCGAACTCAATCTTCTTTCGGAGACTGGAAGAAAAGGTTTTTCTTCATCGCTCCCCCGTTAGGCGGACCATAGAATGTTCCTCGTCCGTGGGGTATGGACCTCGTTGACTTGAGTAACGTGGGTCGACCCACTATACCTCGACGAACATTGAAACGCATTCTCAAAAGGCTGTTCAATCCCGAGGTCGTGATGAGTGAATCAATGCTTGTCACGTGTGGGCTAAGTAGCGCCAACATGCCTCCTGTCGAAAATCTTGGTAAATTTTATACTCGTGTTCTATCCATTACAACACCTCGTAACATACTCTATCTATTGCATCTCTAACACTTATTTTTATCCTCCGCAGCAATGGAAGAAAGACAAACTCGGTTGGATAAGAGGGTCGTTATTGCAGCCGAGGTGGCTCAGCGGGTAGCAGCAGCAACAGGTCGAGGTACTGGCCGGGGTCGTGGCCGTGGACGAACGCAGGGGCAACCCTCCCTGAGGATAGGTGAGCCTCAAGGCAAGGGATCTACTCGTGCACAGCCACCACGCACGACTCCAACCGCCCCTCGTCCTCCTCGAAGCAGCAGCACTGCAAATGACCCTGAGACCGAGGAGGGTTCTCTCGTCCGTCGGCGATGCCCCGAGGAAATCGGGGAGCTAACGGGCGCTCCATATGGTCGCCCTGAAAAACGACCTCACCGGGAGGTAATTTCTCAACCCGTTCCCGCCGAAGCCGCAACTACAGCCCCCCCCCCCGTCTAGCACCTCAGACGAGCCTAGTGCTCGTGATTTTTGAACTGATCAACGAGGCTGAGTCATTTCTTCTTAATGACTATCTCGAGTGTGAGGTGACCGAACGTGCGCCTCCACGTCCCGATCAACAGCCCCTCATCCAAGATTGGCATATCTACTCGGATAGCAGCATAATTAATGATCGCAGTGGCAATACTGCGATCGAGTTATACCATCGCACTCTGATGCCCAAGGATAAGGCTCTGATCCTCGACCAGCCTCACCCCGTTGTCGAGAAGCAAGCGGCTCAGTATCTCGAAAAGGTACATTAGTTTCGTCTTAGTGTCTGGCCATTCTAAACCCTATCCTCTTCTATAACCTCGTTTGATCTTTTATCATTTCAGACGAAGCTCTTGATACATCAGCTGTCCCTTACTAACTCGAGCTTCAAGGAAGTCTTGAGGAGAAAAGAACAGGAGCTCACAGATTATAAGGGACAAGTCCAAGCCGAGTTGCTTGCTGCCCAAGAGGATAAGGAAAAAGCCTCTTCTCTACAAGTAAGCTCGACTTGGAACTTAATGTTTTATTTTCACTGCATTTTGCATAAGATGAATCCTATTCTCGTCACTCGCAGACGGAGCTCGATATGCTTTGCCGATCCTACGATGCCGACAAGCTCAAAATGGCTGATCTGGAACAAGCCAATGATGTGCTTTGTCAACAACTGAATGTGCTGCAAGAGGGTACCAAGGCTGAAGGGCGGCGACAATTCAATTTGGGCAAAGCCGCCGGTCGTAGAGAATTCCAGGAGTCGTCCTCGTTCCGGCACCAGCTTGGCGAGGCTCGTCTCGGTGGGGCTCGCGACATGCTACGATCTACCGTTGCTGATGATCGCTTGCTCGATCAAGCCCTAAACGATGTGCAGGACGGTTTCTATAAGGCCCTCGACTACTTGAAAGAGACTGGGAATCTCCCGTCCACTTTCCAGGAAGGCGAGTTCGCCGAGGCGTATCTGAGAGCCCCCATCAGACGACCTTCTGCCACCCCCGCCGAGAGCACTGCATACACCTACTTCCCAGAGTTTGATGCCCTGGTAATCGGGGCGTTTGGAGCTAGCGTCCAGTTCGAACGAGAACTAGAGGCAACAATCGATCAAGGGGGCAAACAAGGGGAAGGTGGGGAAGCAGCCGCCACCGTTGACGAGGCTCAAATAATCGAGGATTGGGTTATATTTATGTTGCACAAGTTTTGTATGTAATGTTACCACATTTTGATATTAATACTAGTTTTTGTTTTATTATCGGATTTCGTTTGTCAAAGGCATCTTGTTCGTTTTATCGAATGTGGATTTATGACAACTGCATTATAATCGCATATCCAAACAAAAACCGAGGTTAATTTACACCACTATGCATAGAATTTTCTCAAGTTATTTACATTCCAAAGGTGTGGTAGGTCTTTACCCATGAGATCTTGTAATCGATAGGTCATTGCCTTCGTAATCTTGACGACCTTAAACGGTCCTTCCCAGTTTGCTTCTAATTTTTTTACATGTCTCGACACTTCCACCCTTTTCAAAACAAGCTCTCCGACTTGAAAAGACCGAGCCTTCACTTTTTTGTTATATGCCCTTGCCATTGTGCTTTTTTGCCTCAATATGTTGGCATACGCCTTGTCTCGTACTCCATCAACGACATCCAACTCAAACTCCCTTGTAGAGCTGTTCTCTTCGGGCTCGTAGGCTCTCACTCGATGAGTCATCATTCTGATTTCCGCTGTAATAACTACTTTAGAGCCATAAACCAGGCAAAATGGAATCTCTCCAGTTGAAGAACGAGGTGTTGTGCGATAAGCCCACAACACGCCATTTAATTCCTCTACCCATCCCTTTCGCTCACCATCTAGTCTGGTTTTCAGATGTTGCAAGAGTATACGATTCGCCACTTCTGTCAAACCATTAGCATGGGGATGACCAACCGAGGTGAAGTTTTGCTGGATCTTCAATTCGGCGCACCAATCAATGATAGCTTTTCCATTGAATTGCGTTCCGTTGTCAGATATCAGTATTCGGGGTATACCAAACCTGCATATTATATTTTTCCAGATAAGAATTACATTGTCGTTAAGGTTTATTCGATAGTATGTGGGTTAATTAACCTGCATATTATATTTTTCCAGACGAAGTCAATGACGACTTTCTCTGTGATGCGAGCTACCGCTTCTACCTCTATCCACTTCGTGAAATGCTCAATTGCCACAATAACAAATTTCTTTTGATTTTGAGCTGGGGGAAAAGGTCCTGCATACCATTTAGTCTGTCAATCATACACTTTATCTCGTTTTATAATGTGTGTGTAACATGTGTGTCGATGAGGCTTTACCAACCTAGGATATCAATTCCCCATTGATCGAATGGATAGGAAATTTTTATTGCCTCTAAAGGGGACCCTGGCTGAGGTATCTCGTTAGAATGCAATTGACACTGCCGACACTTTTTGGCAAATTCATACGCATCTTTTACCAAGGTGGGCCAAAAATAGCCTTGCCTCGTTATTTTTTGAGCCAGTGCCCTTCCTACAGAATTTCCACAACTTCCCTCGTGTATTTCCCATAATACATACTCCGACTCTGATGGAGTCACACATCGTAGCAGCGGCCCCCCAACTGACCTTTTGTAGAGCTCTCCGTCCATCATTACAAATCGAGTTGCTCTTTAAACAATCTTTCTGGCCTCAATCTTATCACTGAGCAGCTCATCCTTGACCAGATAGTCGGTAATGGCATCCTTCCAGGAACTCTCAATCGAGACTGGTAGGACCGATGTCAATGATTCTATTTCCGAGTGTTCAGCCACCAGCAGAGTGACTTTCCTGCTTTTCAACCCTACAATCTGATTTGCAAATTTCGATAAAGCATCGGCTCTTTCATTTTCATCTCTAGGGATTTGATGCAACTCAACTTTTTCAAACTCTAGCATCAATTCCCTCACCTTCTTCAAATATCTTACCATTGTTCGTTCCCTGGCTTCGTACGTTCCGGCGACTTGCCCAGCCACTAATTGCGAATCTGTGTAGACCATTAGCATCTTTACCTCTAAGCTTCTTGCCATCCTCAAACCTGCAATAAGGGCCTCGTACTCCGCTTCATTATTTGTTACATCGAAATTTAACTTAATAGCAAATTCCATATCCAACCTATCTGGGGTTTGCAACCAAACTCCAATTCCTCCCCTCTTCATCATTGATGAGCCATCCACATGTAAAAGCCATAGCTTTACTGACTCCACTGCAACCACTCCAAGGACTGATTCCGCTGTCATCTCAACGACAAAATCGGCCACTATCTGCGCTTTCGCCGCCGTGCGGCTTCTATACTCAATGTTGAACTCCCCCAATTCAATGGCCCATTTTACGAGTCTGCCCGAAACATCAAGTTTTGCCAACACCTGCTGTAGTGGCTTGTTCGTCAGAATGACTATATGGTGGGACTGAAAATAGGGTCGCAATTTGCGAGCAGAGGTCACTAGAGCGAGTGCCCATTTTTCAATCTCCAAGTAATTTAGCTCAGCCCCTTGAATTAACTTACTAACGTAATACACTGGTTTGTGTTCGTTGTCGACCTCTCGGACCAAGACTGCACTGATGGCTGCCAAAGAAACAGCTAAGTATAAGAATAGAGGTTCCCCGAAAACAAGTTTTGTCAACAACGGGGGTGATACTAAGTTTTTTTTAAGCTCTTGAAAGTTTTTTCACATTCTTCAAACCATGTGAAATTTTTTACCTTCCGTAGGATTTTGAAAAATTGAAGTCATTTATCAGCCGATCTAGATATAAATCTGTTCAGGCTTGCCATTCTTCCGGTCAGTTTTTGAACTTCCTTCACATTGGAGGGGGATTTCTTATTCAAGATGGCTTCGATTTTTTCAGGATTGGCCTCAATACCTCGTTCGGTCACCATATAACCTAAAACATTTCCCCCTCGAACTCCAAATGTACATTTAATAGGGTTTAATTTCATCCCGTATCGTTTCATTATTTCAAAAGAATTCATCAAGTGATTTAAGTGGTCCGACTCATCCACAGATTTGATGAGCATATCATCAATGTACACCTCCATGGTCTTCCCTATCTCATTCTCAAACATCGTATTGACCAATCGTTGATACGTGGCTCCTGAGTTACGAAGGCCAAAAGGCATTACATTGTAACAGTATACACCTCTGGCCGTGACGAAGGAACTCTTCTCCCTATCTTCCTCCGCCATCATTATTTGATTGAAACCCTGATAGGCATCCATCATGCTCAACAAAGCACAACCTGCAGTAGAATCTACTAATAAATCAATACGAGGTAAGGGATAAGGGTCCCGAGGGCAAACTTTGCTTAGATCAGTGAAATCGGTACACATGCGCCATTTGTTTTCGGTTTTAGGTACAAGGACTACATTTTTTAGCCATTCAGTAAATTAAATTTCATTTACATAACCTACTTCAAGCAGCTTCTTCATCTCTTCTTCAATGATGGCATCTCTATCAGGCCCGAAATTTCTTCGTTTCTGACGAACCGATCTTGCCTCGGGGTCAACATTCAAACGATGCACTATCACCTCTGGGTCAATGCCTTGAAAATCCGCAGCCTTCCAAGCAAAAATATATGTGTTTGCCTTGAGAAATTTTATCAATTTCGACTCCATTGTGGGACTCAGTTGCCCCCCAATTTTGGTAGTTTTCTCTGCATCGTTTTCAAAAAGTTGAATAGTTTTGTGCTCCACAGGCTGCACCCTCATATCAATTTTCCTTTGTCTCTTATCCAGCTGCTCCATCAGCATGGCTGCCTCCTCATCCACGACATTTACCCTCGTCACTTCCCTTTTCCTTTTCTAGCTCGAATTAGGCACTAACGAGGTAGTGTAACAGTCTCGGGCTTCCAGCTGATTTCCCTTTACTTCGCCTATCCCATCTCTGGTTTTGAACTTCAATTTCAAATGAGGAGTCGAAACAATGGCTCCAAACATATTTAGCATCGGCCTCCCCACAATCATATTATAAGCAAAGGGGGTATCCACAACCAAAAAGGTCACACGCAATGTCTTTCTCTTCGGAGCCGACCCCAGCGAAACGTCGAGCTCCATCGAACCTTTCGGCATGATTTGTGACCCAGTGAATCCCATTAAGGGAGTACTCACCGCTCGTAAGTTCACCCTCCCCAAGTCCATCTTTTGTAAAACATCCCAAAAGATTATATCTGCTGAACTGCCAGTATCGACCAACACCTTATGTACAGCAAAATTTGCGACATCCATTGTTATCACCATCGGATCATTATGGGGAACAATCATGCCCTCGTAATCCCTATCGTCAAAAGTTATTGGCTGGTCATGATTATGTACAAAAAAGATCTTCGTAGGCTCCTGACGATAGTGATTGCCACGCATTTCCCTCTTATGCCTTTTTCTCGCACTGGACGAATCACCTCCAGCTGGTCCTCCCGCGATAGTGTGGATCTCCGCCCTGACTACATTAGTATGTTCTTTACGTCGATCACCCTGACGACTGTTATCGTTGCCCCTTTTTTCATCATTGCGTCGATAGTTGTCACTTCGACGATGTTCATCAGTTCGGGGACGGTCATATGGGCGACTGTCCCAGACCTGATGTTCATACCGGTCTCCATCCTTTTTATAACGGAAACGATCGGGCGATCGACTACGCGATCGTTGCATCTCTTTTGTGAGATTGGCTTCCGGAGCTCTTACTTCCGCAAGAGTACAATCGATAAAGTCGTTAAGAACACCATCTTTAATCAGACGTTCAAGTTCATCTTTCAATTGATAACATTCTCCAGTATCGTGGCCATTGTCTTTGTGAAACTGACAATACTTATCCGAATTTGCTCTGGATTTCGATTTCATTGGCTTGGGCCATCGAATTGCATTCATATGTTGCACTGCCAGTAGCACTCTTCCTCTTGATGCTTTCAAGGAGGTGTACTGCTCGTATTTTGAGTATCGTGGGGGTCGTTCGTGGTTCTTTTCAGACCTCGACCCTTCCTACCAATAGCTATTGTCTTTTCGATCTCTTCAATCGTTTACGGGCTTGCAAGCCTCAGAATCTTTTGATAGGTTCATTTCCTCCTCGTTGATGCATTGCTCTTCCAGTTGCATCAGCTCTTCTTGATCTTTAGGTGCACGACGAGCAAGGGCAGAGGCCAAAGTACCTTTTTTCAAAGCCAACAAAAGAAATGTTACCACAAGATCATGAGTTAATTCAGGTATTTCTAAAACTTCCTGATTAAACCTATGAACAAAATCCCTCAGACTCTCGCCCGGACCAGCTTGAACCCCATCATGGATGACATGAACTTCCTGGCCTTCTTGTTGGCGGCAAAATGATTTTCAAACCTCTTATTGAGCTGTTCGTAGGACACTATCGAACCGGGCTGCTGACTAGTGAACCAGTCTTAAGCCCGTCCGACCAAAGTCGTCACAAAAACCCGTGCATTTATGGCATTCGACTGATGATACAACGACATCAGCAGTTCAAAAGTAGTTAAATGTAGCCCCGGAGCACCCGTCCCATCATACGTAGGCAAAAGAGGAGCTTTGAATGAACTCGGGGGTTCTTCAAACATTATACTTTCACAAAACGGTGAGTTTCTAGCCATCAGTGCAGACGGCTGCCTATTTTTTGAACGAGGTGCCTCCAGTCTACGACTCGCCCTACCAAGCTTTTCATAAATATCATCAATTTCTGTCCTTGACAAGGCTGGCTGCTCCCTCTCCTCCTCCAAGGGCTGCTTCCCCCGTCGAACCTCCCCGCGCGCACTAGCCCCGCTGTTGACCTCCTCATCGGACTGTGCTCCTTGCTCGACCCTCTTCCTACGCTCTGGATTCAAACCTTCATCTTCAGGGAACAGCTTCCTAGGCGCCAGGGGAGCCCCCAGAGTCTTAGGTATGCTCGGAGTTACCGGCCCCGACGCCATCAAACGACTCAGAACTTCATCCACCTTCTGCTGAACCATCTTCTCCAACTCTCCCTTCGTCACCACCATCCTCTCATCATCATGCTCACCACCGCTTCTTCCCGGAGTTGAGGATACTGAATCCTCGATGCGAACTCGCTTCTCTTTCTAACCATCTCCTTCCATCCTGATGCCAAATTCAGCGACTCTCGAGTAGTTTCCCACAGACGGCGCCAAACTGATCTAGCACGGATCCTACTCCCTACTATTTCAGTCAAGAGGATCGATAATATGCACGAAAGTCACGTTCTCAATAATACAGACTGCACTCAGATGTTGAGCTGCCTACGTACCCTTTCAGGATCAAGTCTAGAAGTAGTTCAAACATGTAGTTAGAATAGATATGATTCGTATTATGACGATCTCTCGTATTTGTATTCTAGGTTCGTACTCTCGAGTCTCCAATTATTCGAGCTACACGAAGTATGATTCGTAGTATTTATTGCTCAAACTCTCGGTCCCCCAATTCTTCATAAATGACTGTATTTATAGATTTTTCATTCGGTACTGTAGGGCGAATGATTGACAAGACGTCTTGCCTACGGATTCCCTACACGTGTGTCTGATGGGTGGCACAGATTCGATGCCCATCGGGTCGGGCCATGAACCGACCCTACCCGAATTACAAAAATACGCGGATCTTGGAGTGTAATGCAAATACCAAGGTTATAGGGACCAGGTGTGAAACCCATCTCGTTTCCTCGTATTCGAGGTAGTATATCAAATATACGACCCTATATATTCCAAGAAATACGAGCTGACGATTATTAAATCTTATAATATTTTAGGTATATCAGAAGACAGTCTTGATCCCTAGAGATAACAATGTCTCATACAAATGCAGGACCCCCGGCATCAGCGGAGCCGAAGCTTCCCCCATCCAATCGTAGAACTTTGTGCGATTGTATGGCTTTCAGGCTTTGCCCTATTTATAAAACAACAAAGTTAGAAATAAGCCTTTCTTCTCAAAGTTAAAGCTATTGGTATGTTTCTCTACGTGATATTATTATGAATTTTCCAAACTTCAATCTTCTGGAATAGCGCAAGACTCACAATCACATATGGTGGAATCCATTGTCTCCGCTCTCGGCTCGGAAACATCCAAGTGTATTGTGAAAAATGGGTTATCAATCATAGGGCGAGTGTAATACACTCTCCTTGTGAAATACACTTGGGTATGCCGAGCCGGGATCGGGCAAGAATTTTCCTTCAAATGTTTAGGTGAAAATGTTTCTTTTGCAAAATATTAATAATAATAATAAAGTAAACATGCACATAAGTACTACGTACCCAAATAGGACATCGGAGTGAGCATAATAAGGCAAATTAGAAAGCATAGTTTCATCGATATCAAACACCCAAACATCCTTTCCGACTTCCGTCGCCGGCAAGTTTGAGGCTCTTTGCATATTCAATGGCGGCAGGGACGGATCCATGATTGACTTCTTGGGGGGGCCAAAATGCATTGAAATAAAAAAAAAATTACAATATTTATGAGTATATATTTAAACATAGTTTATTTTAAACAAATAAATAAAATAACAATTATCATGCGTAAACAAAACTAACTTTCAATAAATTTGTAGTAGTTTCGAAATATAAAACAATTCTTTAAAAAGTTTATCGAAATTGTACACGAATAAAGTTATTATTTACTAAAACTCTTTTAAAATTATAAAATAATGTATTGCGATTAGTTCATACCTTGTGGCGTATAAACTCTGAATAATCGAATGATGATCGACCTTTTCTTGTCCTTAAATGTGTTGATGTTTTGTATATTATTCCTGCTCAACGATCCCTTTATATAGTTTTTGGGAAAAGTTTTTATTAATTCTAATTCTAATATGTGTAGAAGAGAGGTTTAAAAAAAAAGGTTTTATCAATTCTAGCCCTAATATGTAGAGAATTGAATTTCAAAAAAGAACATTAAAGCTATTGCCAATTCAACTTTTATTTTTATGGTAATTACCTTTTTTAAAATTAATATAAGAATGTTATATGATAATCATGCCTTATATGACAAGTGAGAAGAACCGTCCACTTTCAATTGAGAGAAAGAGTTTATAAATTAAAAAAGACAGAAAAAAGAATGACAGAGATTCAAACCATGCACCCCCATTGCTACATGTTACTTACCACCAAGCAACCCACCAACTCGGCCAAACCTGCTTTTGGGTTATGGTTAGCACCGAAAATATATATTATTGGGGGGCCGTATTATAAAATCCTATATACCCTATAGAAAAAATTTATACGGCTCACCGAGCATGTAATTGCCGATATAGTTCTGACAAGACGCAGGCACCAGCTTCCAGTGACAGAGGTTGTTTGTCTCCACCGCCAGCGTAGACAGTCCACTCCCTCGAGGCGGAGGAGGTGGATAGGGTTGAATTCTTCGAAGTTTGCATGGCAATTTGATAGTAAGGTTGCTAAAACAAGAAAGAGTAAAATCCTCATTTCTTTTGTTTCAACTTTTATTTCAAGGATGGAACAAAAATGAGTGTCGGTGTGAACTATGATGGGCCGTTGATGTCTTTAAGTAATTTGTCACCAATCAAATTAGCCTTTGTTTTGCATAAAATTACCAAGGGCAATTGTAGCCTCCACACACAATTGTCCACACATACTTTGTGTTCCTGGTGCACCGGAGTTGCTCTAGCAATTTAAAAGCATGGACATCGTTTTATTACGCTCTTAAAATTCCTACATCCCGTATTAAAAGTTGAAAATTCACACTTCAAAAATAAGAAAGATTCCTCATCTCGTAGCTGATATCTCACGCTCATTCAATGGAAAGTTCTATTAGGGTGAAGATAAGTGAAAAGAGAAGCATATATGGTAAGGAAGAATAAAACAGGAAATATAAATTTTGTTGAGATGCAAAAATTTTAAATTGCTACTTGTAACATGAAGTTTGAACGATAGAAATTCTTTTAATAATCGTATTATTGTCAAAATACTTAAATGTCTTAAGTCCATTAAAAAAATTACATTATCGAACTATTTTGAAAATTTATATGGAAAACATGATTATTATTGGGGGAAATTACTCTTTTAGTCCATTAACTTGGTCTCTCTTACGTTTTAGTCCTTTAAATTGCATGTTGTAAAATTAGTCCGTTATCTTTTGCCTTTTTGTACTTCTAGTCCTTTTATACTTAAAAAATTGGTAAATTTAGCTTGTCGATACCCATCAATACAACCATCACACATTATTATTAGATATCACCAATTAGAAGCCAAAAAGCACAAAGTCACAAAACCTTTATTGTATGAAGGAGATAACTTTACGCATTTCAAAACTTAAAATTGCAGTGAAAATCTACCTAAACAAATTTTTCAATTTTTACTAATTGACTATGCCACTGACTAAATCGACGGATTAAATTTACCAATTTTTTAATCACAAAAGGACTAAAATTATAATAAGTCAGAAGATAAAGGACCAATTTTGCAACGCGTCAACTTAAAGACTAAAACACAAGGGAGGATAATATAAGTTAACAGACTAAACAAATAATTTTTCCATTATTATAACCTGAACTTACTATATTAACAAAATATAATTTTGACCAATAATTTACCATACACTCTAATTTTTATCTTGTTAACATACAGCGACATTTCTGCTTTTAAAAGTTCTGAATTTTTTACTTCTCATGATGCTTTTGGCTCACGCATGACTCCAGCTTTACGTTATTGTTACCTACATACCCAGGGTCTCAAATAATATCAAATAATCCATCAAAGGGAAAATTGTATTTTCGTTTCATAACTTTCCCCATCTTAATTTCAGTGTCATTCTTCACGAAGTTTTTCGTATTTAGTCCTATATCTTTTAAAATATTTCATATATAATCTCAATCGAATTTTTCATTCAAAATTTAACAATCAACTATGTAATACATAGAATGTGTTCATCACAATGCACTCACACACAGATTATATTCAATATCACAATGATTTCATTAAATATCATGTGTCACTCACTTACACAAACAATTCCTAGCAAGTGTACTAGGTTGTACAGGTAATATAGTGGATGTGAATCTGGATTATCGTATACGAGACAATTGTATCTAAGTACTGAGATAAATGTGTTATCTAATTCTAAGTTAAATTAATTGATATAGCTGTGAATTATGAACAAAATTATGAAGGGAAAATCTCACTTTTGGTCCCTCAGTTACATCTCTCATCAAATTTGGTCCCTCAGTTATCACTTTTTAATCAATTTTGGTCCCTCAGGCAACTTTTGGAGTCAATTAAAATATCAAAAATTGCATTTTGAATCCCAAAAACATGAATTATGATAATTTTCATCGCAAAAAAGAATAACTAACGAATTTCACCCTTTTATCATATTTTTAATTATGATATATTTACATATTTTTTAATTTTGCATGAAATAAGTTACATGTTAAGATATATTATGAATATGTGTATGTATATATATATATATATATATATATATATATCATAAAATTACACATCTTGTTCGATTTCACAATGGAGAGAACAAAACCCCATTTTTGTTCATTATTGCATGTCTTTTGCCCAGCAAAACCCCAATGAAATCCTAACTGTGTGTGTTTGTGTGTGTGTGTGAAACAAAATAGAAGAGTTTGAGAGAGAGAATAAGTGGGAAGGGTAATTAATTAAGCAATAAGAGAAGAAATCTAGAAGCTAGGCTGTACATATATATGTGTGTGTGTGTGTGTGTGATAAGTGCAATATTTATATATTTTATTACCTCTATCTTTAGCATTTTATTGTGATTATATGGCCATTGGAACTGATTTTATCTCATTTTGTGATTTGGGCAAGAGTTGAAGTGCAAAATATCAATTTCAAAATATATGTTTCGGAAATATTAATATATTACACATCTAGTTGGAAAGTTAAGACAAAGGCCTATATTTCGAATTTCAGGGCTCGAAAGTGTTGAAGAATTTAATGAAATTTCTGTTCTGGACTGGAGAAAGCAAAACCCAGTTATGTGTCATTTTTGAAATGAAAGCTCATAAAGCTACAAATGTCTATTCAGCATGTCTTTTGCCCAGCTTTGATGTTAAAGGAAGAATAAAACCCCATTATGTCATCTCATTGCCTATATAATGTCTTGCAAGAGTTGAAGAAGGACAACAAAAAAGAAGAAAACAAAGAGAAGAGAGTTAGAAAAAATTTCAAGTTTTATCTCAATTATGAGTAGCAATCTCAAGGGACATTTTGACACATGTTGTGAGACACGGAGCTTCATCTATCTACTGTGTGTTTCTTATTCTTAATGTTCATGCTTGTTTGTGCACATTGTGATTATCTATTACAATCTATTGTGTGTGAAACAAAATAGATTAGTAAATTAAATAGTTGGCGCTTGCTTAAACTTTGTTTATCCTTAGTCGCTTCTAATTCTTATGCTATTATTAACATGATTAGGAGAGAGAGAATAAGTAACCGGGTGCTGGGCTTTGGGAAGGGTTAATAGGGATATAAATAGCTGGTTATTTATGTTCTTGGCTAAGTAATCAATAAGAGAAGAATGCTTTACTAGTCATTATTAATTCATCAAACAAAAATCTCTATGTACATATATATGTGTGTGTGTGTGTGTGTGTGTGCATGTATATATCGAGTAGAGAGAGACAGAGAGTTATTCTAGTGCCGATTGTTTTTGAATCTTGAAGTAAAACTTGGACACGGAGAGAGACAGTTTGTGTAAAAAGTGAGCAATTTTTAAAAGAATTTGTATGTGCATGTTGAATATATCAAAGAGTCCAAATCAATGTTATATTAATATGTTATATATTTTATTATTGATGTGTAGTAATTTAAATCATTTGGTTTTTAACGTCGAGTTTATACAATAATTTTTCAACAATTTTTGTAACTTGAGAAAGAGTCTAATTCCAAATTTTCCTATAAGAATTAATAAAAGTAAATTTTACACAGCTTTATATGTGAAAATTATCTGGATTGAAATGAACCAGCAAATTTATTTTCCAAAACATAAGGTTTAATTTTAGTTTCATATGTATATGCATTCATGATTGATATAAATTTATACATTTGATATGTATAAATTTAACAATGTGTGTAATTTTATGGTATCCATATACATTTATAATATATCTTAACATGTCTTATTTTATTCATAATTAAAAAATATGTAAATATATCATAATTAAAAATATGATAAAAAGGTGAATTTCGTTAGTTATTCTTTTCTGGGGTGAAAATTATCATAATTTATATTTTTGGGGTGCAAAATGCAATTTTTGATATTTGAATTGACCCCAAAAGTTGTCTAAGGGACCAAAATTGATTAAAAAGTGATAAGTGAGGGACCAAATTTCATGAGTTGTGTAACTGAGGGACCAAAATCGAATTTCTTGTAAAATTGGGGGACCAAAAATGAAATTTTCCCAAATTATGAACAAAGAAGTACCAACTGATGAGAATAATTAACCTTGAACTAATACCAATGAGAAAAGTGACTATGGCACACGATCCAACCAATTTTTTAATTTGACTATGAATTCTACCTTACCGCATTATTAGATTGTTTAGGCTAAGGATAAATTCCCTGAATTATTCACTACCCAATCTTTTGATGTAGCAATTTTATTCTCATTGATGACTCCCTGTATCTCTATATGAAAATCGAATTAACGAAAATACATTACAAAGATCTGTGGAATTTCCTATTTTCACGAAATGCACACAAGGAACTCGAACCTATCTCTTGTCAACTTTAAGCTGTGATGTTTAATGCCTAGGTTAATCCCTAGTTCATCTCCTCTTGTCTCAAAACTAAACAAAAATTCATACAATTGGTAGCTAAGCAATCATTGGCATTAAGAACAAATATTAAACACATAGCTCAAAATAAAATTAATCCGAAAAAATAAAACTCACAAATCAAACATAGTTAATTGACCTTCACATTGTCTCAATCAAGGGAAATTAATTCATTCATAAAAGAAAAGCGATAATTCATATTGAAAGACTTGTTTGATGAAAACAAATCTAAAAAGATGAATTTAAAACTCCATACTAACATTTTTTAATAGATCTTGTTTGAACTTTCCACCTTCGTGAACAAAGATGGAGTATCCGGACGTTTTTCTTCTTTCCTGCTTCAACCCTGTTGGTGCGTTTCAAAATGTTAAAACTCTCAAAACATTTACCTGTAGGCCTCGTCCAATAAAAAGTTTGTTAACAATAAACTAGCTTATTTGAGGTTAATTAATTAATCAAACTATTTTATGGAGTAATTTTATTTTCAACTAATTTTAATGTAAAACGAATTATGCTCGTAAGTTATTGTTTTTTTTTTTTTTAATTTAGTATTAGCTCAATGCGTATTTTATAAGAGTGTACTAATAAGCCTTTTTTTTTATGATACATATGTGAAACTACCTTTGTAGATTAAAATATTATTTATCATCTGAACCAGGTATTTGTACTAGGTTAGAGTATTAAATTTGAAAATGCATTAACTTTAAAACTAAAACTTACTTGAACACAATTTAAATTGAAAATTGTAATAAATAGATTGAAATGGTTAGGTAATATATAAAATTAGGAGTTTTATATGTTTTGTCTGATAGGAAGAAATTTATATAGAATATATATGAAATATATTAACTTATCAATTAGAATGTAATGGCAAGAATCGAGTGTTCTAAACTAAAACAAAAAGAGTTGAGCAATGGGGTTTTTGATATTTACAATCAAGTGCTCTAAATTAAAAACGAAAGGAGATGAGCAATGGGGATATTGGATTCGAACCTTGACCGAAAGGCCAGGCCCAACTGCACTACACTCTCCGTTTGTGCATATTAACGAAACATATTGGTGGTATTATTTGTTTTTCTTATTGCATACAGAAGGGTGAGAGACCCGAATGAACTATCCTGATAGATCTGGGATTATAATCGTTTGTCTTAGCCAAGTAAGGCCATTCCGGTCTTGCTCCAAAATAATGCTCAGGTCTGGACTCAGGAATTGCATGATACGAAGGGTGTGTTCAAACCCTTCTTGGCCAATTCGCCAGCCACTTGATTAGCCTTTCTTTGCAGCATGTTCAATATCAACTTGCTATCCAAACTTAGTCTGTGCCGAATTTGGTCGATGAGTTCAAAGTGTCAATGCACCACAATGCCATCTCTTATACTTGCAATAGCCTCCCTATTATCCGTTTCAAGTGTCACTTTATTGAGTCTCAAGTCCCAAGCCAATATCAAGCCTTGTAAAATCGCTGCTAGCTCAGCGCCCAGGGGCATGGATAAGCCCATGCAACCACTGAATCCCTAGACCCAGTGACCATGATGGTCACATACAAGTCCTCTGACATGCTAGATCGGCTTGGAGTTCATTCCCCTTACAAAATGCGCCGTCCACATTAATTTTCCATTTTCCTATGTCGGGCGGAGACCACCCTACTCGAAGAGTAATTTCATGTTCATCAAATTCAATTTTTTTGTACGTGACACGCTAAAACCTCACGTGTTTGCACAGCAAGTGGACTGGTCGTGTGTAGTAATAAAGTGGACAATTAAGTCCGGATGTCGAACCACAGGGACTTGTATTTTAGTTTATGATTTGCAATAAGAGAAAAGACAATTAAAGTAAAGTAAGAGTAAAACAATTAAGTAAACAAAGAACAAAAGTAAGAAGGTGCAATAGATTGAAACTTCAAGTGTTAAAGACGACTAAGGCGCATGTTAGGGCTCAATTTGAACCAATATCTTTATAACGTGAGTTGTCGAATCATTAGACCTATGTTGCGATGGTGAAAAGTTCCTTAAATAATTACTACCCGATGTCTCGGTGATAATAATCCTATGATTAATTGACGGTCCTCAAAATATCTCTATCCGAGAATCTAACCAACAATCATGCATTGAAGCTCTAGAATTTCCCCGAATTAATCCGGCTAACTGCATTCGAGAATATCTACCGTTTGTCATTTAACGGGCAATTCCTCATTGTTTACGGATTATGTTGTGAATCTCTCGAAACATTCACCTAGGTAATTTATCGAACACATGGTGATCAAGCACATGTAAGTAGAACAAGAACATACTCACAACACATAGCAACACATGAATTTATTCAAAAACCAACTATTATATAGATACTTCACAAATAGTCCTTCACATGGCCTTAGTCTTATAGATCTAGTTCATCATCAATGGTACAACAAAATCTAAAGCAAACATGTATATATTCATAGACAAATATATAATGAAAGCAATGAAAAACTCCCTAATACACTTGGTTGATGATGAAATCAAGTTGAAGGCTTCAATCCTTTGCTAATCCTCCTTCTTTGTCCTCCAAAATATGATGTATATGGGTAGTTTTAGTCCCAAAAGGTCCTAAAAACCGAGCCCCAAAGCTTTTTTCTTCATTCCCCTTGAGTTTGTATTTATAGAGCTCAAAAATAGGGGTTTCGATGCCCAGGCGTGGATGAAGTGGCGCAGGGGCGTGATAGAGGTGGCTAACCACGCACAAGGGTGAGTCAAATCATGCACAGGCGTGCATCAATCCACATACGGGCGTGCATCAAGCCACGCACAGGTGCTACAGACAGAATCAGCCGTTTTCTTGTATTTCAGCGCAACAATCGTGTTTCCTTCATAAAGTTTTCCACAGACCTCCGATTTGGATGATTCAAGTTACCACGTGAATCTAACACATAGATATACAACTTTGTTGAAGGAAACGTTCTCAAATTCGTCCTCTAAAAATACATAAGTTCTGTGTTTTCGTGCATTATTCCTCAATTGCAGTGATTTTCCACCTTTACTTGATAAGCACACAAATTAAACGCATATGTGGTATAAATCATGCATATACTAATATAAATCCAATAAATATGAGGCTCTAAAACATATAAATTCACACCCTATCAGTATGCGAAGAGTTTCCCTGACACGTCATCAAACCGCTGCAATATCATCAAGATTATCAACCTCATTTCCATGTACAATGTAGTTTCAAACCTGCCACAAGAAATTAAGTGCTTCAGTAAATGTGATATCCCATTTTTTGCATCACACATACATATTTGCTGACGCCGTGATGTTCCAGTCGAGCCACGCCCGGTTAAGTAACGAGAAGAATGTGGCATGGTGATGAGGTGCCACCAATTTCCGCAAAAGCCCGTGGACAATCGCAGAGTGCATGGAGTACGGTCTCCTCAACTTGATTGAAAATAGAGCATTTTCCAGTCGAGGCAATACCTCATATGGCCAGAGTATGATTGGTGAGGAGCTTACTGTGTGGAGTTAGCCAAAGGAAAAATTTCCTACAGTAAGCCACGTTCACCTTCCACAACAGGTTCCATGCTTTCATATCGTCAAAAGTGTTTTGGGATTGCTCATCTACGAGTTGATCATAAGCACTTTTGCAAGAGAATTTACAACTGGTTTTTATGCTTTCTCACATTTGTGTCCTCCATGTGGGATGTCTCGTCTAAATTATAGCCAAGGAGTTCCAATTCAATCTCTTCCAGTAATTCAGCTAATTCCAACCAGTTCCATCCAACTGAAGTTGTCCAATAGCTTGCCATGGTACAAGTAGCATCTTCGACCGAAGGTATCCAATTCAGCCAGCATACGAGTAGTTCTTGGCCCATCCAGAAGTCGTGCCAAAACTGAATCTTTCTTCCATTTCTAACTCGCCATATCATGCCTGATTCTAGAGCTAGAAAACCTTTTGGATACTCTTCTAAGTGTGTGAAGTAGCGTTATGGGATTTTGTGCATTTTCGATATAGATAGTTATGATGTAACACCTGAGCCCAAAGTCTTGTTTCATATGTTAAAATTTGCCAACCGGGCTTCTCGAGAAAGGCCTGATTAACTACTCGAGTTATACGTAATCCCAAACCACCATGTTGCTTCGGCCAACACACTTTATTCTAGGCAACTAAGTGAATTTTTCGAGCCTCTTTCAAACCACCTCATATGAATCTCCTATTTTCCTTGTCAACCGCTTCATAGATGCCAACTGGGATCAAAGATGTATGCATATATTATGATGACATAGTAGATTTTACTGCATTTATCAGGGTCTTCCACTCGGCCATGGACAACTGGTTTTGTTTCCACCCCTTAAGTCATTTTTGGACCCTATCCACAAAAAACATGTAATCATGTTTCAAGACCCGGCCATAATGCAATGGTGAACTGAGATATCTGCCTAAGTCTAGCATGAGACTCAAATTGGCCATCTGGCTGATGATGCGAGCCTGAGACCACTCCACGTTGGCCGAGAAGAAGATTTTTGACTTTTGAAGGTTGACAACTGTTGGGTTTCGTTCAAAAAAGCATAAACGCAGCGGAAGGGATTTCAAAAATTAAAACGAAAACCCAATTGGTACTCTAATTCGCATAATTGAATCTAAAAACGTATAACGAATAAAACTTACTCGTTAATCTGAATATGATGATGGAGAAAAACTTCTTCTTCTCCAAATTCGAAATATTGAAGCTTCCAAATCTTCAATCCTTTGGTTTGATTCTTCAAACTTGAACTTGATCCGAACAATGAAAAATACGTCGTCTCTAAATCATCACGCATGGATCAACAAACGAAAAATCCCCTTTCTTCTTTCTCTATAGTCGACGGCTAGGTATAGAGGAGTGGAGGAATATTTTTCTTTCTTTTGAGAGTTATGAGAGTTGTGTATTCTCTTCTTCTTTGTTCTAAGTCAGAGAGTCCTTGTATACCTCATGACTTATTGAACAAGTCAAAACAAAAGAGCCCTAATATATGGTCTCTCAAAGACGCCACTTTGAGGCTTAGTAGGCGTCCAATTGGACTCCTTATTTGGCCCCGGGATTTATTTTGTTAAATTAATCTCTTATTTCAATTAATAATTTATTATATCCAATAAATAAATAAATTAATTAAATAACCAAATTAATAGATAAATTAATTCATTAATATATTTCACAAGGAAATTAATCAATGATTAATCTTATTATTATAATTAATTACTTCATCTAATGAATAATTAATTATTTAATTTATCCAATAAATTAAAACTCCCAGAAGAAATAATAGAAATTCCTTTTTCTTCATTTTTCTTTGTCAACCCTTTAGCACGACTCTTTTGGTTCGTTTCGTTTGGCAATGAGAGGAAACCAAAGGAAGTGGGTAACACCTAGCCAGCTGCGTGGCCCATTTCGTAACCCAAACGAAAACGAATGATAGGATCATTCCAAAACCTTCCAATCATAAATACCGTATATGTATAAACCCTTTGTTCACGTTCCCCGGTCAAGTGAGAGTCATGGTTATGTCAAACACACTGGACTTGACCATATGTATAAATCATAATAAATACGAGATCATTGAGATCGATTTAGTGCCAAACACAATCTTCTCGTTTGCTTTGGCCAAAAACTTTGATCTCTATTTATCTATAATTACATAAGGTACATACTCATTCACTTATGAGAGAACAAATCTGATATTAGATGTCTGCTAAGATTACCACTTATCCATCAAGTCCGCATTTCGAGGTTGACCCCACCAAAGGGCGAATAGGGTCTAACTACTTTAGTGAAAGACTTGACGTCACAAGTGCATTTTCAGTCTGATACTTCAGGTCAAAGGTTCACATATACCTATTACGCATAATCATTTTTGTCATTGATAGTCACAGAGTGAAAACCCTTGTGACAGAACCGATGCGAGTCGTGTTCGAACATATCAGTTCCACTGACGTGTCTACAATCTTAATCTCCTATCATCCCATGATACCAGACAGGCACTCCTATGTCGGAGCTAAGATTGTATAAGTATTCGAAGTCATTAATTGTCCATTAAAGACTTCATATAACTTGCAAACTTATTTTAGTAATCCAGATCGATCTCTATAGTGCCAATCTTCCTATCCCATAGGAAGTAGAGGGATTGCACTGAAAACATGGACAAAACGTTTTACATGACTTATAGATGCATATAAGAATTAAGTGAAAACTCAATAATGCCTTTTATTTAAGAAGATTTTAAGTTCAATACAAGATATATGCCCTATACACTCTATCCTCTATGGCATCTGAGGGCATAATCCTAACAACAACTTGACCCACATCATGCAATACGAGTGAAGCGTCTGACTGATCACATATGTCTGAGACTTGGAGGCTTCCCCAAATAGAATTAAGTCATCTGTAAACAATAGATGGGACAAACTCGGTCCCGTGGGGGCATGTAGGGACCGAATGCCAGTGTCTTCTCTGAAATACTTCAATAATCAAGGGACATAATTTTTCTACACAGAAAACAAAGAGGTAAGGAAACAGGAGATCCCCTTGTCTCAAGCCTCATTTTGGATAGAACTACTCTGTTCCTACGCCATTCCAGAAGAGGGATAGCTTAGCTGTGATGGTGTATTCCAAAATAAGGCATATCCAAGACAAGAGAAAATTCATTTTGCCCAACACCTTTTCCAAAAATGTCCAATCAATTCTGGCATAAGCCTTTTCAAAATCAATTTTAGCATTAAAAAATCCATTTTTGCCTTTCATCACTCGCAAGTTATGAATAACTTCTTGAGTGATGATAATATTATCAATAGTTTGACGACCCTTGATAAAACCACTTTGAGTTTGTGGAATCAAACTACCATCATAGGTTTAAGCCGATTAGCCATGGTTTTAGTAATGATTTGGAGAATGACGTTACTAAGAGGGTGTTTGGCTAAGCTTATAAGCTCCTCTAAACATCTTATAAGATGTTTTAGAGGTTATAAGCTCTATAAATTTGTTTGGTAATTTTTTTTAAAAAAAACAGCCTATAATACCAAAAAGTAAGATGTTTGGGTCTTATAAGCTGTTTTTAAAAAAGTAATTCAATCCCACCTTTTTTTAATCATTTTATAAGATGTAGGAGCTTATAAGATATTTTGGATAAGCTTAGCCAAACACCCTCTAAGACTTATTGGTGGAAAATTAGTTAAAAGTGTTGGGTTACTTTCTTTGGTGATTAAAACGATAAGGGATTCATTAATGCATGGATCCATCGTACCTGTACGAAGCACCTGACTTACCGTATGAGTCACTGTATCTTCAACTGAGTCCCAGCATTTTTGAAAAAAGATCGATTGGATTCCATCAGGGCACGGTGATTTGGTAGGATGCATGTCCCACACTGCCTGTTTCAGTTCGGCTTTAGTAACACGAATTTTGAGAGTGTCAATCTGATGAGTGTTGAGTCTCAGAAAAGTGCTGGTAAACCTGAATTCACTCACTGGCATCCCTGTTCCATACAACTCTCTGTAAAATCTACAGCCATCTATCTCAAAGCATGTTCCCCCGTCTCCCATTCTCCATTTTCCCAAAAAAGCCCACGAATCTTTGCTTGTTCTGTTTAGTTGTGGCGGCAGTATGAAAAAACTGAGTGTTCAAATGACCCGACTAAAATCCAACGGATATGTGATTCACTTCCTCTTGCCTAAGTGTGTCGTGGTAATGGTTCTTTAGTTTGGTTTCAAGCTTTTAGTGATATAGATTAAAGTGGACCCGTTGGGCCCGTTGGATACCCCTAATAAGTGCCACCAACTCTCGTTTCTTGCGAAAAATATTATTGAAAGCTACTTTATTCCAATTCGTTGGATACCTCCAATACAATTGCATGATTTTTTTTTTGAATATAAATCGGTTTTAAATATTATATTTGAATTAATGCATGAACATAGATATGTGGATTTGAAAAATAACTGAAAAAGACGTTTTGGAGTCGCTGGCATCCACCGTAGCAGGAGGTTGTGCGCATGACAGCCCGCCGCTGTGTGGGCCACGGGGCGCCCACACGCTGTTGGGCAAAAATTAATTTTTTTAAATTGTGGGTTTGACCCGCCGGTCAACCCACAGGTTTAACCGATAGGTCAACCCAATTTTAAAATTAAATAAATTCTTTATTTTTAAAATAGTTTTAAAATTAAATAAGAATAAAATTTCTTTGGTAATTAATTTTATACTTAATTTTAAATTGTATTTAAAATTAAATTTAATCCTAGATAAATGAATTTATTTTGAATCAATTGTTTGTCAAATCAATTAGAAATTGCTTTTTTGAATTTAAATTTGATTTAATAAAAAATAAGATTAAAGTTGAATCAATTTAAATTAGATTTAAAATTAATTATTCTAAATTTTCAAACCACACTTAATTAAAATTGAGTTTTAATTTATTCCTTTTGAAAAGAGTCCAACATATTAATTGCCATTGTTTTATTGCTTTGATACTTGTTTATTATGGGATGCATTTCATGGACTAATTTATATCTTGGGTTTTGTTTTCTAGGTTGTATTGGATCTTTTAGTATCCCCCCGACTTGTATTTTATTATTTCATAAATTTATATATAGGTTGCATCTTTCAATGTATTTATTAGAATAGAGCCTTTTTGGAAGAAGATCTGCGTGAAGCCAAAAGATTTGAAGTTAGACATAGGTTAGATCTTATAGGTGTTGGGATCACGTGGTCCAACCTCGGGGATTCCAGTCGCAGCAGAAGCACGGAATTTAAAATTCAAATAAAAACGTGAGGCATCCCCTAAACAAGGTTAGGCAGACATGGTACCATTGGATTCAAAAACTCACAAAAGAAGAGATTTCTCATGTTTACCTCTTGAAGAACAAATCCGCAATGGTCTTTTTAAGCAACTCCCTGCTTCACCTCTCCAGATCGATTTGCTCTAGCGCCCCAAGTGTTGCGCTCTAGGTGTATCCACACCTTAGTTCATATCCTTGATTATCTCCACCAGTCTAGCCAAGAGAATATCCAATAATTGTTTATGAGAAAAGGGTAGCAATATATTTTTAGTGTTCTTCGTACTCAACACATGAGTTGAAAGAATTACTTGTGAAAGAGGTGGAAGAGAAAATAAGAGACAATGCAATCTACAACTCTTATTTGGGATTAAAGTTGAATTAAGTAATCATTTAGAATTTATATACATATATATATATATATATATATGTATAGGGTGTGGATCAAATACATCCCTATAGTTTAGGTAAGATATATGACTCAATCTAGGCCATTTAAACCATTTGATCCCAAGGTCCATATTTAAAGCCATTATTTCGGATTTTATATTTAATTTAATGATGATGGGGGCATTTTGGTCAATAGGTCTAACAAACTCATGCAAATAACATGCAAGATCAAATCAAATCCCACTATATCCGCCCATAACAGATTTTTTCCCCCAATTAATTCTCTTCTTCCCAATTAAAGAATGTAAATTTTTTACAGAAGTATTGATGCGTATTGACGCAAAGAATGCAAATAACATAAAATTGATACACAAAAGTTAAAGATTGAAGCACAGAACTCAAGTAATCATCGAGATCGATTCAACATCATAGTCAATTCATCATCCATACAAGCTCGATTCATCATTTCCGGAAATTTGCATTTTGTCCTCCAGAACATAATATCTTAATAATAATGTTGTATTCTCCAGAACATAATATCTTAACAATACACATGTTGTATATTGTTAAATTAGTTGGTGTAATGTAACTGTATGATATGCAAACACACACTGTATAATTGGTTATATGATGTTGTATACTGGGTTATAGGATAATGTATAATGGTTTATGAGATTGTAACTATATGATGTATACTCACACTGTATAATTAGTTATAAGACACTGTATATTATCCTATAATATACTGTATATTGGTTTATATTATACTGTATAATAGTTTGAAATCACTAATTGTATGTACATAAATCAAATCCCCCTTACTTACGTTATTTATCATCAAACTCAAGTAATCATCAAGCTCGATTCATCATCATCGTCAATTCATGACCATCGATCGTGAATACAAAATCTTATGCAAAAGATTTCAACTTTGTTATGTGATTCCTCTGTTTTTTCACAGGCATCCCAATTTCAAATCATTTTTTTTTTTGGTTCTTTTAATTTAAGTAGTAATGGCAATTTAGAAAGATAGAGTAAGGTTCAATGTTGGTGACCTCCGCAGAACATAGGAGCTATACATTCCCACAAACATCCTGAAAAAATTGTTGTACAGAGAGGCCCTGTTATATGGCCTCATGGACAACCTGTTATACAGCAAATATTAGTGTATTATACACTAAAAACTCAGTATACATTAGCTTGTAAATCACAAATACACCAACATACAGTAGCTTATAAATCGGAAGTGACAGAGTGGTTTTATCCAAAACGAGGATTAAGACAAGGGGACCCCCTTTCCCCATATCTCTTTGTTTTCTGCATTGAAAAGTTGGGATCTTTGGTGAATAAGGCGGTGAGAGAGGGTACTTGGACCGCGGTTCCCACTTCCAAACACGGACCCCGAGTATCTCACCTTATGTTCGCCGATGATCTCATACTTTTCGGTGAAGCAACTAACTCTCAGGTGCAGGTAATTGGTGCTACTTTGGACAAATATTGCAGCATGTCGGGACAACGGGTCAATATGAATAAATCAAAAATTTGTTTTTCGGCTAATGTCTCAAGACAGTTGGCTCGGAATATTGGTAATCAAGCGCATCTCCAAATAACAAAAGATCTTGGTAGATACTTGGGTACCCCGCTTTACCACACCCGAGTGTTGAAAAAGGATTATCAATTTCTTGTGGATCGAGTGAAAGGTCGCCTGAAATGATGGAAACACAAGTTTCTTTCTATCGCCGGACGAACGACTTTGGTTAAATCAGTCACCGCTACTATCTCGACATACCATATGCAAACGTCTAAGATTCCAGTGGGAATTTGTGATGCAATTGACAAGGAAAATAGGCTTTTCTTATGGGGGCAACACAGATGAGAAAAGTAAGCTTCACCCAATCTCATGGGATCGTGTGTGTCATAACAAAGAAAATGGTGGGTTGGGTCTCCGTAACACGAGGGCAGTTAATATCGCCTTTCTTGGAAAACTAGGGTGGCAACTGCTTAAAGAACGCTCTAAGCTTTGGGTTCAAGTGATTAGAAGCAAGTATGTAGCAAGGCGAAGAACAAGAGTAAGGGGTGCTACATCTCATACTTGGCGTAGCATCCAAGCCGCATTTCCCATGATAGAACGAGGCATAGCTTGGAAGGTTGGAAAGGGTGATGATATTAATTTTTGGACGGACCAATGGGTGGGCGAATCCACTTTGATTTCGTACGTGCAGCAGCAACCAAGTGAAGTGGATTTGGATCGATCACTGAGCAGCTATTGGTCTACCTCTCACGGCTGGATTTGGGCAGATTTGGATAACCTTCCGAACGACGTTAAAACCATGTTGCATGGAGTCAACTTGAATGATAGGGCAATGTATGAAGACACTCCTTACTGGAAACACACTAACAGTGGTATTTATTCGTGCAAGAGTGCTTACGAGTCGATGATGAAAGAAGTGCAAAACGTAGGGGACGCCAAGAATTGGAAGCGCATGTGGAGGGTTAAGGGTACTTATCGTCAAAAGTTTGTGACTTGGCTGCTCCGACACAACAGATTGTTAAACAAGGCTCATTTGAGACAACGAAACATTACGCCTGATGCAAATTGCAGGATATGTGGTCACGACGAGGAATCAAACATTCATGCAATAAGGGACTGCGGTTGGGCTAAGGCAGCGTGGAAAGAACTAATTGATCCTAGATTTCACACAATATTCTTTTCTCTTGATCTTAAGGAATGGATGGATTGGAATTTGAAGACGTCGGCAAACAGGTATGATTGGTGTGATCATTGGGATATGTCGTTTATTGAATGTGTAAACTTGTTTTGGCAGGGACGAAATGAGGCTATTCACGACGATGAGGTGATACAACCTAGATTCGATATGGAAATGGCACGACGGCGGATTTTGGAAGCACGTAGAATGTTGGACAGGAACATTAAAGCAACGGAGACAAGCATCTACGTGGGCTGGAGTAAGCCAAAAATGGGCATAGTCAAACTTAATGTTGATGCTTCTGGGTCTTGGAATTCAAGGCACGATATGGCTGGAATTGGTGGAGTTTTCAGAAACCACTAAGGCACCTGGATTCAAGGTTTTAGAAATCAAACCAAGGAATACACCACGCTCGGTGCTGAACTCAAGGGAATTTTGGAAGGCCTGACTATGGCTTGGAACATGAAAATCATGAAACTTAACGTGGAAACCGATTGTTGGGATGCATGGAAGGACATTAACGAAGCTTCCTTCACTCACCGTAACTTCGATTCGATAGTGCGAATTAGAGACATGCTAAATAAGATGTGGTTCGTCACCGTGGATCTCATACCGAGGGAGGCGAATCAAGTAGCTGATTACTTAGCTAAATCCAGTAGCACACAAGACATTGAGATCATTTATGCTTCGGATAACAACTTGCGACAACTGTATGAACAAGACCTGCTAGGGGTCAAATAGCTTAGAGTTATGACTACTAATCCGGGTTTGTCGGATTAAGTAACTAGGGTATCCCCTTCATTTGATCACAAAAAAAAAAGGAGAAGTCTTTTATTTAAGCACTAGATGTTTAACTAAAATCAAAACTTTGTCAGTTTTTCATCTTAGAGAGTGAAAAATAGTAAAACACAAAATCCTTTCTCCCTTCACATAAACTCTAAGTCGTCCAACATAGTCTAACGTAGAGGAGGTCGAGCTTCAAGAATTGAAGATCATCTTTCTCGTGATTATCTAGAGGAAGGAACAATCCGTTGCTTCTCAAAAAGCTGGGCTTTGAAAATTCATCGAGGTAATTAGATTGCTTCTTATTCCTAATTTCAATTTATGTGAATATGAAACCATCAAAATATGAATCGAATCCGGACTTTGTGAATCGGAAATTTTTTTTATCCGCTGGTTCGATTCACAAAAACGTCAATAATCTCATGCCCTTTCAACTAGGACCCCAAAAATCTCGCAATAATCAATGGCGTAAAATATTTTTTGTTATTTGCATTGGCTATATGGCCGAAAATTATTCCCCTCCCCACTCTCCTGAAAATAAACCGGACCCTACTTGGATACGATTAGATGTTAAAGTCCGTTCTTCTTTCTTTTTTTTTTCAACTTTTTCTTTTGATTTAGTATCAACTGTTGTCAAGAAAGGAAATTGGGCTCATGATATTTGGTTAAATATTGAAAAAAAATTCCAAGATAATAAAGTTGCTCAGTCTATACAACTTGAAGAGCAATTTCGCACCCTTAAGAAAGGCTCTATATCCATTCATGACTATTGTTGAAAACGAAGGAATTATCCGCTAATCTTAGTAAACTCGAATCTCATCTCAAATAAGGTCCTAGTTTTACAAACTTTTTGGTTTATCGGATTCTTTCGAAAGTATTGTCACTGTAATAACTCACACTCAACCCTTCTCGTCTTTTGATACCATCTGTTTTATGCTCCAACTTGAAGAAAACTAACAACTTAAAAACTCCCCAAACAATTCTCTCGACTCCTCCACGGCCTTTTATGTACATCCCACCCAAAATCCTTCCCCTCACTTTTCTCAAAAAGGTAACGGTGGTAAAGACAAAGGAAAAGGTCACAGGAAACACTATGGTAAAGTGCATGGAAGAAATGGGTCCTCGGGGATTTTGGGTCATGCACCAAATAATTTTCTTTATCAGATTTCGACGCTTTTTAGCAATTTTCTAGTTCAGCACCTACCAAACCCATAGCAAAATCGGTCTAATTATATTAGTTCAGCACAGTTTACAGCGCCTTGGGCTTGGCTTGGTCAGCCAGGCGATTTTTGGTGGCCCAATCCACTCCAAATTTTTTTTCGCTCCAACAAGCACCATAAACTACAACACAAGCGGCCCAATACTCCAATCAACACTCCAACGCCTTTCTCCCAACGGGTCATCATCCGGTTTTGGGCCATGTTCCCTCTCACAATCCGAATGGGCCAGTCTGCCACATGCCCAATTCAACACTCCAGCAACCCCAATGCCCCACTAACCCACGAATTTATCCCATCTTTTTCAAACAATGACCTTTCAATCTCCTGATTCAAATTGGTACATGGACATCGGGGCCATTGCTCACATGACTTCTTCGACAGGTACACTTAACTCGTTCACGCATTATAATTCTAAATCAATTATGATAGGTAATGGTGCTCATCTTCCTGTTAGTTTTATTGGCTCTTCCGTTTTAAATTCTAACCCCAACCCCCTCGTTTTTAATAATATTTTCATTAGTCCACATGTAATTAAGAATTTAACTTCTGTTCGTTAATTCACTATGCTCTATTGAATTTGACCCTCTCGGTTTTTCTAAGAAGGACCTGCAGACCAGAACTCTTCTGCTCAGCAGTAATAGCTCCGGTGATCTCTATCCCTTTTCTCCATCCACCGTCCATGTCACTCATCCTTCTGACCACTCATTTGCTGCTGTCGACACAACCATCTGGCACCGCTGTTAAGGATACCTTGGAGCTGCTATTTTTTCAGTTTTAAACTCAAAACATTGTATTTTTATATAACAAGATTTTTTTTGAAAATTTATGTCATGTTTGTCAATTAGGCAAGCATCGTAGTCTTCGTTTTCATTGATCATATTTTGTGTTTGTTGCTCCTTTTAAATTAATTCATTCAGATTTATAGACCTCACTCGTTCCTCACTTAAGTGATTTTCGTTATTATGTTTTATTTTTAGATGATTTTTCATATTTTTTTGGGGTCCTTTACTCAATAAATTCGATATTTTTCACAATTTTCTTAACTTTCGTGCTTATGTTACAACTCAATTTAAAATTGAAATACAAGAATTCCATTGTGATCATGGCAATTTGACCAAGCGCCATTTCATTGTTTTCCTCTAAAAAACACGGTATCATCTTTGCTTCTCCTGCCCGCATACATCGCAACAAAATTGCAAGCCGAATGAATTATTCAAACCACTAATAATATTCTTCGCACCTTACTATTCCAAGCTAGTCACCCTCCTTCTTTCTGGGTCGAATCTCTCCATATGGCAGTCCATCTTCTCAATCTTCTTCACCAAAACACTTTCGTTTAAAACTCCTTTTGAAATTTGTTAGGAAATTTCATGTTAGATGTTTTGATGATGACAAGAATAGGATTTTATATTAGACTAAAAAAAATGTAAGTTTATGCTTTCATAGAACAATTGTATAAGCGTTTGAAAGTATTATTATTTGTTATGCTTGTAATTTTTATCTTTATAGATTTTATACTAAGTATTAGATACCGAGTCGCTGATAAAATTCTAGATGAGTCTGTCACAGATGAAGTTGAAGATCAGGGTCTAAAGTAAAGTGAAGATGAAGATTTATCTTAAGCGTTTGTCAACGGTAAAGGACTGTTTCAGGAATATTGAATCAAGCGCTCAAATACTCAAGCGATCAAGGATTAGATTCACCTGAAATAAATTCTCAAGTCATGAAGGACTTAAATGCAATCATCAACGGATATTTATTTCCTACGGGAAATAAATTCAAAACCCATTAAATGCCTGCTAAGTGCATTAAATGTGATAAGGCATTATGACTTGTGGACAAGCTACCTTTTGACTAGATTGTTGGGATTCAGAGTTCAAAGTTAGCTTATATCCAATCGGTAATAGTAAAAATTCATGAATGTCAGAAAATGGACTATTTACGCGCTGTGTGAGAGACACGCACCTGCATGTGTCCAACGGTCCCAAGAATTCTCTATAAATAGTACCCTTCCGAAAACCCTAAACATACACGTACATGCACAAGAAAAGGTCTAAACTTTGATGAAAATATTCTTGAGAAAAGCTTATAAACTCCATAGCCAAAATCCTTCAACTTTTTCATATACATTCCAAAGACAGTCACCGATATCTCAAACATCTTCATAGAAGAACCCTACACTCTTATTGAGATATCCTAAGTTGTTTAAACTTTCTAAAATCAAACAAACTCGTGAAAAAAATCCTCAACCTCTTTCATTTGAGTGAGAAAGTTGTTGATCTACAAGCAACATTTCTGTGTAAGAGAAGCTTGTTGAAGATGATCTTCATTGGAGCTGAAGTTTGTGTGATCAAGGAGCTCAAGATCGTCTTCCCTTTTCTCTATTTTGTAGAAGCCTCTGTGTGATCTTTCGATAATTAACTTAGTGGAATTCCTCCAAGTGTAATGGGGAAGAAGGACGTAACTGGGATTACATCACCCAGTGAACCTTATATATCTTGTGCTATTTACTATTTTGTTGCTTTACTTTATTTTTCATCATATCTGTGAAAAGGCATTTAAAACGGTTAAGCTACTATTTGGTTAAAGAGAACGCTAAGCTTAAAAATCATTTCCGCTGTGCTAACCTTGATTAAGAGATTGAAGCATTACCCTACTTTGGTAACTGCCTAAATCACTAAGTCTAAGTTATCTTATCTTTAGCGCCTAACCTAGCGCTTTGCTTACTAAGCGTTCAAAATCTTAAAAAGTGACGCGAAATTTTTAAAGTCGAAAAAGACTTCAAGGTATATTCAACCCCCCCCCCCCCTTCTAGACCTATTCGTATAGAACTTGGGACTACCAAGTGGTATCAGAGTGGTTGAAGTAGAAACCTAAGCATTTCTGAGCGTAGCTGCTTGTTTAGATCCATTTTTCAAAAAGTTAGTCGCTTTATTTTTTGAAAAATCTCATATCATGGCTTTTAACAAAATGCTAAAGTTGATTGAGTCAAACTATGACTCATGCGATAATGAGATGTGTGATGCAATTACAGATGGCTCCATTCAAATCATGAAAGTTATAACTCGAGCTCCGGGAGCGACTGAAGCTACTCCAAATGGTTATGTCGAGAAGCCAAAGTTCGAATGGACGCCAAAAGATCATAAAAGAGCTAACTTAGATAATGTTAGATGAAGTGCTCTTTACTCAGCGTTGGTAGACAACGAAGGATTGTTCAACAAAATTAAGTTATGTAAGACTTCAAAAGAAATTTGGGATAAGTTGGCCTCTGTGTGTGAAGGATCTGCATAGATGAGGGAGAACAAGCTCTCCACATCCATGCAAAGGTTTGAGCATTTGAAGATGCAGCCTAACGAGACTCTAGATCAATTGGATGCGCGGTTTACTTCGCTTATTACAGAGTTAGCATCATTAGATAAGGAGTTGACCAACAAGGAAATGGTCAACAAGATTTTTAGAAGTCTTCCAAGCAAGTATTTGATAAAGACTATAGCAATGAGAGAATCACAAATGTTGGATATTGTAACTCCAGAATATGTGTTTTCAGAGCTAAGGGCTTTTGAATTTGAATTGGGTGAAGTCAGCGACACATCGACTGAATCAGGAGCGTTAATTGCCACTACCAAAAGTAAGGGAAAAACAGTCAGTGAGGTGAAAGCGACAGAATCAAACGAGGAAAAAGAAATGGCTTTATTGGTCAAGAAATTCAAGAAATTTCTAATATATTAAAAAAGAAATCCTATTGGACAGACCTCAAACCCCTCCCCTTGCACCAGCGCCTCAGTATCAAGAGCCAGTGTATTCTGCCCCTCAGACTCTAGCGCCAGTTCAATATCAAGTGCCTCTATCTCCAAATCAGAATCTCTCAGCGCCAGTAGTTTCCAAAAGGTTAACAACTGAACAAAAAATGAAAACTAATCTTTGTTACAATTGCAGGAAATCAAGGCACTACCAGGTAAATTGCCCTTATCCAAATATATCTAAGCCCACAAGGCAAGATCGTGTGGATAGAAACCAATTTAGGAGGAACCTTCGCCAACAAGGTTTGCTAGTGGAATCTGAACCATTCTCCGCATCTGAAGAGGATTTAGAATCTTCAAATGAAAGTAGCAATGATGAGCCATCTAATGACTCAGCCCTAATTTGTCTCATGATAAGAGATGAAGAAATGTCCGATGACTTGCTATCTGATGTATCCACTGAATTATCTCATCCTCTTTCTTATTAAGAATTACTTGACAAAGTCAATAAATATTATTAAGATTGTCAAGATGCCGCCAAACTATATCAAGAACACATTGATGAGATCTCAGTGATTAAAAATGATAATGTGACGCTCAAAGCCAAGTTTCTAGTTCAAGAATAGTGCATTGAGAAGAACAAATCGCTTGAGGCAGAGATCGCTCAGTTAAAAAGTGATCTTGATATGGTAGTCAAGAGAGAAGCTGAGCTGATCGCTAAGCTTGCCAAATCAGAATAGCTTGTCTCTTCATTATCAAAAGCTTCTAGAAAGTTGGATAATGTGACTGAGGTAACCATACTTTTTGATGAAAAGACCGGTTTAGGTTGTGATAAAGTTGGTCATAAATCAAAAGCGTCTAAAGTTACGGCAACTAACAAAGCAAAAGGTTTAGTCTTTGTTGAGAAGAGTTCAAACAGTCAAACGTTGAATAAACCAAGAGACAATGGTAAGAGGCCAAATGAGAAGGTCAAAGCCAACTCAGGCAATAAGGAGAAGATGCAATTGAAAGATTCACAAAATAAGGTCTATCCAAACGCTCAAAAGGCTAAGGAGAAACCTTCTACAAGTGAATCAAACGCTAAGCGTCAATCGCCAAAAGTGACTCCTAAGCTAGTGCCAAGGAAATACCAGCGTCAATATCCTCAGAGATCTAGATCATATTATCGATACTATGATGATTATGATTATGACTATGACTATGATTATTATTATGATCAAGGATATTACTATACACCTAAAAAACACACACAACACAAACCAAAACCCGAAAAGGCCAGTCCTCCCGTAATGAAGACAAGGCAAATATGGGTTCTGAAGTTTTAATTCAGACTAACGCTACTAATGTTGAAGGACCCAAGTCAAAATGGGTACCTAAAAAGAATTAGAACTGCCCTTTAAATGCAGGTACCTAGATCCAACACCGATACATCAATTTGGTACATTGATAGTGGGTCGTCAAGGCATATGACAGGCTCAAAGGATCTCTTGATCAACTATCGTACAACCAATGGTCCTCAAGTTATATTCGGTGATAACTCCAAAGGTAAAACTAAAGGTGTAGGTATCATGCATAGGAAAAATGTCATGATAAGTGACGTATATTATGTTGAGGGTCTTAAACATAATTTATTGAGCATTAGTCAATTTTGTGATAAAGGCTTTGAAGTTAAATTCTCTAGTGACTTTTGCTATATTAATGACGCTAAGACTGGATCTACTAAATTGAAAGGAAAAATAACACACAATCTTTATATGGTTGATTGGGGTTCAATAGTTGATAACAACCCTACATGCTTTGTTGCAAAGAGTCAAAATAAATTTGGTTGGCTATGGCATAAAAAAATGAACCACCTCAACTTTAAGGCAATCTCTCAATTAATATCGCTAAATCTTATGGAGGTATTACCTAAGGGTTCCTTTCAAAAAAATCGCTTATGTGATGCATGTCAAATGGGTAAACAAGTTAAATCATCTTTTAAGAAGAAACCGCATCTACCTACTTCTAGAATTCTTGAACTATTGCATTTAGATTTGTTTGGTCCTATTCAAATCATGAGTGTTAGTGGTAAAAAGTATTCGCTAGTGATAGTTGATGATTTCTCATGCTATACATGGGTAGAACTTTTAGCGTCCAACGATGAAACTAGTGTCAAGCTCACAACACAAATTCGTCAATTACAAAGTTCAAAAGATCTAAAAGTGACAAGAATTAGAAGCGATAGAGGAGCTGAATTTACTAACCATATAGTTGAGAAGTTTTGTATAGATTTTGGAATACTTCATGAGTATTCTGTGCCTAGAACACCTCAACAGAATGGAGTTGCCGAGCGACAACACAGAACGCTTAAAGAAGCTGTTAGGACAATGTTAGCCGAGTCCAAGCTTCCTCAAAGGTTTTGGACTGAAGCAATCAATACTGTTTGCTACACTCAGAACCGGTGTATGATCAACAAGCAATAGGAAAAGACTCTATATGAGTTGTGGAAGGGACGTAAGCCTAAGTTTCTTATTTTCATGTATTTGGTTCAAAACATTTCATTCATAACAATGGATCCCACAATCTAAAGACATTTAATCCTAAAGCGGATGAGGGAATCTTTCTAGGCTATGCCAAAAATGGAAAGAGTTTTCGCATCCTACATAAGATCAAATCGAAGGTTGAAGAATCCATTCATGTTATGTTTGATGATGCTAACCAAGAATCGAGTAAGGTTAATATTGATGATGTAGGAATTGAAGATCTTACCCAACAAACGTCACAAATCAATCTTGGTAATGATATAGTGATGATGATGAGGATGATTAGATCTTTCTGCCCAACCCTAAGGTTACTCGTGAGGTTATCAATGATGATATTGAAAGAAACGCTGATGATCATGAAGAGAATGATCATCTAGAGCAAATTGGAACTGTGAATAATGAAGCGACTGCGCAAGACACAAATAAGGGTCAAGCAATTGATAATCAAGAGTCTCTCAACCCCTTCCAACCAAATCGAAAATGGCTTAGAGAACATCCACCAGAATTCGTAATTGGAGATATTAGAGCACCTGTAAGAACTAGGGCTACTACACTTAATGAGGCCATGTTCGCAAGTTTCCTATCTCAAATGGAACTAAAGAAAGTGGAAGAAGCACTTAGTGATTCAAGTTGGGTAGAAGCGATGTAAGAGGAGCTTAACCAATTTGAGTGTAGTAAGGTTTGGACGCTAGTACCAAGACCAACTCACCAAGGAGTTATTGGGACTAGATGGGTTTTCAGGAACAAAATGGATGAAGATGGTATTGTTATAAAAAAACAAAGCCAGATTAGTCGCTCAGGGTTATTGTTAAGAAGAGGGTATTAACTTTGATGAAACTTATGCTCCAGTAGCCCGTCTTGAAATGATTCAGATGTTCTTAGTGTTTACCGCATTCAACAAGTTCACAGTGTATCAAATGGACGTGAAGAGTGCTTTCCTGAATTGTAAACTCCAAGAAGAGGTATATGTGCCAGGACTCATCAACAGCCATGGCAAAAGTATGGTCAACAAATTGGATAAAGGACTCTATGGCCTTAAACAAGCACCAAGAGCATGGTATGACACTCTCTCTATCTTCCTTATAGGTAAAGACTTTTCAAAAGGCAGCGTTAACACAATGTTATTTAAAATTACTCCTAATGAAGATATTCTCTTAGTCCAAATTTATGTTGATGATATTATTCTCGGATCTACTAATAAGCAATTGTGTGAGAAATTTTCAAAAATGATGCAAGATCAATTTGAAATGAGCATGATGGGTGATTTAACTTTCTTCTTAGGATTACAAGTTAAACAACTCCCTAATGACATATTTATAAACCAAGCTAAATATATAAAAGATATGATTGAGAAATTTGGTATGGAAAATGCATCATCTTCAAAAGTTCCAATGAGCCAAACGCTTAACTTAGATAAAGATGAAAGTGGGAAGAAAATTGATATCACTAACTATAGAGGTATCATTGGATCACTTCTTTATCTTATCGCTAGTAGACCTGATATTATGTTTTCGGCATGCATATGTGCACACTTTCAAGCTGATCCTAGAGAGTCACACTAATTGCTGCCAAAAGAATTCTTAAATTCCTAAAAGGCACCCAAAATGTTGGCTTATGGTATCCAATGGACTCCCCTTTCGAACTAATTGGTTATTCAGACGCAGATTTTGTAGGATGCAAAATAGATAGAAAAAGTACTAGTATTACATGTCAATTTCTAGGTGATAGATTGGTTTCATGCCATAGTAAGAAACAACAATCCATAACGACTTCTACCGCTGAAGCCGAGTATGTAGCTGTTGGAAGCTGTTGTGCACAAATCGTTTGGATGAGAGAACAACTTAAAGATTATGGAATCCTCTTAGGTCCTACTACAATCCATTGTGATAACCAAATTGCTTTAGCTATGACCCAAAACCCAATCCTTCATTCTTGAATTAAACTCATTGACATTCAATACCATTTCTTGCGTGACCATGTTCAAAAGAAAGACATCTCCCTGCATTTTATTGGAACTGACAAACAATTGGCAGATATCTTCACAAAAGCGCTCAACGAACAACGTTTTCTCACTTTGAGAAGTGAATTAGGTATGATTAATTTAAAGGCATAATCATGAAGCATCAAACTTTTATAGGCATATAATTTAGGGGGAATTCATTTTATTATAATGTTTAAAGTGTTTTCAAAAATTGAAATGAGTTATCAATTTTAGGGGGAACTTTAAAATTGTACTTATTCCAATTGGTATGCGACTATGATCAAAATGACTTTGAAAAATTGTATGCATTGATCATTAGCGTTTTCCTTTATGCATGACAATTTGATTGCTAATAAAATAAAAGTGTCATTTCTCAACAACGATTAAATGTTCTTTTTTTAAAGAAGACTTCAGCGTTAAGAATATTCTCACTTTAACGCTAAATAACTTTTTCTGAAAATCATGCATTGATTTCATCACTAAAGGTAGCCTGTGGATAAGCCCAAAAGATTAGATTTCACAACTGCCCACACGTTCCTGTCACATCAAACTGACGGTTAATAAATGGGCGGTTCAGTATTTGTACATGACTGGGTACGTGTCAGACTGTCAGTGTACCAACAGGAGCGTGCAATTCACGCTAAAAATTTTCAAAATCTCAAACGTTTTTGAAAAGTAACTGCGGACTCCAAAATTATATATTTACAGCAGTTAACCTAATTTTCGCACCTTTTACATCCGTCTTTATGATTAAATGGCTCATATTCAATGTTTTTCATTTTTTATTAGCTGCATTCACACGTGGCTTTTATCAAAGAAATTGAGGAGTTACTTTTTGCCATCTATTCAAACCCTTCAAATTTTTGCAGAATTTTTTTTATCACTTTCATATTCTCCTTGCTGTAAAAATTCTCTAAAGGCAAAAAGTTTTCTTCTTCCTCCTCAAAAAGCTTATCACTTTCATCAATGGCGCCACCAAAGTCTTCCACATTTGCTGCCAAAAAATCTTCCAAAATCATGGGTTTTAATGCGGGTTTCCTACTTAACTGGGAATACCTTTTCGAGAACCAAAACTTTCCGATGAGATAAATCCTTTCTCTCATTGAAAAATCCAGTTTGAGAACCCTTCTCACCTCTCATTCTCTCATTCATGAGGATGAAGTTAAATTTTTCTTTGAGAATGACATCATTTCTGACGATGGCAACTTGATTTCTTGTTCGTTTCCATCTGCTGAAACCCCATTTGTGCTTTCTTCACAATTGCTAGCTGATTTACTGAAACTACCTACTGATGGGTGTGAAGTTGAAGAAGTTGCAATGGGTGCCTCTACCAAAGTCTGGGAACAAGTTCGTCTTGATGAAGTTGATGCTGCTGAAAAGTCAAATTTCAAGAAGAATGACATGAAGGGAGAATATGTCATTCTGGCCGATATTTGTGCAAAGATGATTGGGTGTCGGAAAGGATCATTTGATAAAGTCCCTATCGTCTAGTACAAATTGATGATCGCCGTTTTGACCAAGCTGAAGGTCAATTGGGCTTTGTAAGTTTTTAATCGCTTTAAGACAGCGATGCAAAAGTCGGTGAATCCCAAGCCTTATGGGATTTTGCTTAGTTTTATTTTAAGCGCTTGTGAATATGTTACTTCCCAAGGATCCAAAGTTCCAGCGACCAAATTTACGGGAAGAAGATGATCAAAGAGTTGCTAAACCCCAAGCGTCTGGGTGGTGCAGCTGTTTCCAAAGAGGAGCGTAAGTGACTCCTGGCTGAAGGCCTTGATGAAGGCAAAGTTCGTGGTGATGATGAGGATAGAGCGATTTCCTCATCAGATGATCCAGAAGAAGTCATGTTCAAGCGAACAAAGAGAAAAACTGCGTTGAAGATCGCTGAGCCCTCCAAGCCATCGAAGCAACAAAAGAAGGAAACCAAGAAGAAGAAGAAGTCTCCCTCCCCTCCTCTAGCGACTGCTATATCGTCAGAGACAGAAGAAGTGGAAGTGCCGCTTGCCCCAAAGCGTACGCCGTGGTCTACTCCTAAGGGATCAACAAGCACTCCAGCAGAACCAGCGCTTGAGGAACCCGCTGGTGCCTCTTTTCCCACCCCTTCTGAACCTATTCTAGAGCCCGGCGCTAATCCTCTTTCGCAAGATTTAGCTAGCAATCAGGGTAAGTACTTGAGCTAAACAATGTACATTATCCTTTCCTTATTGTTTTCTCTTTTTAACGCTAGGATCAAATTTCTTTCAGCTCATAGGGAATATAACGTTCAGTATGTTTTGAATTCATTGGATGCGTGCAATATCCCCATTCGTGCTGATCCCCTCACTTCCTTACCCATTGAAGATGAAGAAGTCTCAGAGCCTGAGGCTATGGAAAGTGATGTTTCTAAAGATCAAGCGACTGATGTAGTCGAAGATAGTCCTCAGAGTAAGCGTTTCTATCTTTTATATCTCAAATTTCTACTTAGTATAAATCTTTCTTGTTTCTAACGCTTGCATGTGTCATCTCAAAGTGTACCAGACGCTGATGCACGTCCTCTTCTAGAGGTGGCCGTAGAGTTGGACGTTGACTTGTCAACTGTGGTGGAAATTGCCAAATAAGTAGAAACATTCCTTCCGGAAGCTAAGATCTCTCCAGCCCAGGAAGGGATTTTGGATGTTAAGCAGTCGATAGAAGTGGCCCCGATTGTCCCCACTCTAATTGGTCCTCCTCGTCCAGTGGTTAATTTCTTTCCAAGAGGCCATGATGAAGATCTTAAGTACTATTATGCCTGAAGAGAAATGATGCTTAGACAGATGATTGAGATGGAGCTCACTTTCTAGATGACTCTCCACGATCCGGCTCTTTCAGACGTTAAAAAATCAGAAATATTCGAAGTGCTGGCAACACTGGAATTGAAGTCCAAGAAAGAGATTGTCGCTCATCTTGAGTATCTTGAGACTCCTCTCAGCGATCTGGCAAAGTTTGAAAGCAAGCACTTTCAGGAAGTCGATCGAAGTTTTGAACGCAACTATCCGTTCCTACGCACTCATGTCTAAATCAGAAATCCTCACATGGGCGATTGGGAGAAGAACCCCGATGAAGAACATTTGAATAAAATGGGTTATCCTGCCCTGCTGAAGGTCGTCCATTCAGCTGCTAACAAGTTTTCACCAAAACCCTTGCTTTTATGGAAAGGAAAGGGTGCAATGTTCCAATAACAACCCAATCCAATCAATCTATGTGTTGAAGATGAAGTCCGAGAATTTCTTGCCAGAGTTTGGACCGATAGCTTTGAAGTTGAGAAGGAAAGATTCAAGAAGCTACTCGAGGCCAAGAAAGACAAAGAGTTGGCTGAGAAACTCGGAAGACGCTGGATGTTGGATACATCTAGGTGGTCTGAGGATTTTTTACTTCACTTTCATACAATTGAGGAGATGATCAAGTATCCCTTTCTCTTCAATTTTGAAATTAAGTACCGACGTCGAGGATACGCTCTGTTTTTACTGCAAAGGTGCGAATCGCTAATGGGATCAGTGAATGCCTTGCCGTATTCCAGAAGAGGCATGTAAAGTTTTATTCGTCATCAACTTACTCAGATTAGTCAGGGAGAACGCTATGTTTATCATCCATAACAGAATTTTGCTCAGCGTATTCAACTTGATCTGAATGAAGACGCTTCCACCAGCAAGTGTGATGCCTTTTTGAGCCTTAGCGAAGCGCATATGCATTTGACAGATGACCATCTAGAGTTTCACAGAGACAGAAGAGCGATTGTTGAGAATGCTCAATCGCTGGATATCACTTTTAACTATCACTTTGGTTTTAGTGACTTCTGTGGTTACAAACTTCTACCTGTCTTGTTTTGTGAGCAGAGCATCTGAGTGGACAAGTTCCTTTTTCTTATCCGTTCTGTGGATCGGGCGTTAGCTCAAGCGCTGATGCCTTTGTTGACGGACTTCATAAATTTGTACACATCTGGAGTAGAAATCCCGAAAGACGTTGATCTAGCATTCAGTTCTGAAGAGTGCGAAGACACTTTGTTTTTCATCCCGAGAACTTTCTACCAGAGTCCAAGGCATGTTCTAGAAGCGATTGGCCCAATCTGGGTCATCCCTGTGAAAGGACAAGTTTCTGTGGAGATCACAGAGTTAAAAGTGGATCAGGATCCTACTATTGAGGACGCTGCAATTTTAGACGCTGATATTCAGATGGCAGAGGCCCCCGATGCTCCAGTAGTTGATACGCCACTTGTTGATGAAGTTGCGTAGATTGAGGCTGCAACTCAATCTTTCAATCAAGCGATTCAGGAAGTACATGATGAAATTGCTGAAGATCCAGAGGAACCTTTCATCAGAGATAAATCAAAAGGAAAGGCAGCAGTTTCAAGCTCATATGGACTCATTCCATCCCTTGAGCATCCTTTTTCTTCCTCAGACCCAGATTCAGATAGTGATCAAGATGCAAAGGATTTTAGAAAAGCAGTTAGGAACTCGCTCCACAACATTGAGGGTTCCTGCTCAAAGATGATAGCCAATGATGAGATGCACATCAGGTTTGTCTCGGATACTAGAAGCCGTGATATATCTAACGCTGCGACCAAGAGTGCTGCATCAGTATTGGATCGCATGGTTCCTTTAATCACCGGCCTATTTAAAGAGTTCAATTGTTCTCTCGCTCAAAACGTTTCAGCAGATACTGAAAGACACAATACTTCTAATTCCGTGAGTCAAAGTATTGTTGAACAATTCACTTTACTAGTTAATGAAGTTAAATTACTCCGGCGAGATATCGCTGAGCTGAGATCTTCCCTTGATGAAGTCAAGAAGGGGAAAGAAAAAGAAAATTCAAAAGATCAGAAAGCCAAAGGAAAAGCCTCGTAGCCAATGTCCAAAACCGATAACAAAAATTGGCGCTCCATGTTTGAAGAGATTGCGAGCTTGAAAAAGATGCCCACAAAGAAGCGAAAGCCAAGATACTTCAGAGGCAGGCATAGGCTTCTTGATGTGGATGCTGAATTTCTTGAAGGCATAGGTTTTCATCTTTACACTGAACCCTTATGGAGACCTCTTAACTGGAAACCTTCTAATGATCGAGTCCAAGATCTATACCATGATCTTATCCGGACGCTTGGAATTTCCAAGAGATTGGGTGGAAAGGTTGTTAGAGCTCAACCAAAGCGCTAAAGAAAGACGTGAGGACTACAACGAGGTCTATCATACAACAATGATAGACATTGAGAGAGTTCTCTTAGATCTAGCGAATGAGATCTTCTAGGAAGAGATGTCCAAAAATCGACAGAGAAGATGATTACTTATCTTTCTTTATTTTTTTGTATCTTTTGTTGCTTTACATTTTCAGTGTAATCATGCATGCTTCAATTCTCTATATGAATGAATGATTAAATGCTGGAACATCTTGTTGAAGCTAATCTAACATTATCTAACTCAACTAACTTTCTAAGGCTAACTTTTATCTTTTGGCTTTTCTTCAAAACTCTTAAACTACAAAAGAGTTAAGGTCTTAACATCATAAAAAAGGGGGAAATTGTTAGGAAATTTCATGTTAGATGTTTTGAGGATGACGAGAATAGAATTTTATGTTAGTCCCCAAAAGAATGTAAGTTTATGCTTTCATAGAACAATTGTATAAGCTTTTGAAAGTATTGTTATTTGTTAGGCTTGTAATTTTTATCTTTATAGATTTTAGACTAAGTATTAGATACCGAGTCGCTGATAGAATCTAGGTGAGTCTGTCAGAGATGAAGTTGAAGATCAGTGTCTGAAGTCAAGTGAAGATGAAGATTTGTCTTAAGCGTCTGTCAAACGCTAAAGGACTGTTTCAGAAATATTGAATCAAGCGCTCAAATACTCAAGGATCAGATTCACCTGAAATAAATTCTCAAGTCATGAAGGACTTAAATGCAATCATCAACGGACATTTATTTTCAACGGAAAATAAATTCAGAATGCATTAAATGTCTGATAAGTGCATTAAATGTGATAAGACATTATGACTTGTGGACAAGCCACCTTTTGACTAGACTGTCAGGATTCAGAGTTCAAAGTCTGTTTATGTCCAATCGGTAATAGTAGAAATTCAGGAATGTCAGAAAAGGGACTATTTACGCGCTGCGTGAGAGACACGCGCCTGCATGTCTCCAACTGACAAATCCTAAGAATTCTCTATAAATAGTATCCTTCATCAAACCCTAAACATACACGTGCATGCACAAGAAAAGGTCTAAACTTTGCTAAAAATATTCTTGAGAAAAGCTTATAAAATCCATAGCTAAAATCTTCCAAGCTTTTCATTTACATTCCGGAGTCAGTCACCGATATCTCAAACATCTTCATAGAACAACCCTACACTCTTATTGAGATATCTCAAGTTGTTTGAACTTTCTTAAATCAAATAAACCCATGACAAAAACCCTTAACTTCTTTCATCTGAGTGAAAAAATTTGATCTACAAGCAGCATTTCTGTGCGAGAGAAGCTTGTTGAAGAAGATCTTCATTGGAGCTGAATTCTGTGATCAAGGAGCTCAAGATCATCTTCCATTTTCTCTATTTTGTAGAAGCCTCTGTGTGATCCTTCGATAATCAACTTAGTGGAATTCTTCCGAGTGTAAAAGAGAAGAAGGACGTAGTTAGGATTACATCACCTAGTGAGCCTTATATATCTTGTGTTATTTACTGTTTTATTACTTTACTTTATTTTTCATCATATCTACGAAAAGGTGTTTAAAATGGTTAAGTGACTATTTGGTTAAAGAGAACGCTAAGCTTAAAAATAATTTCTGTTATGCTAACCCTGATTAAGCGATTGAAGCATTACCCTACGTTGGTAACTGCCTAAATCACTAAGTCTAAGTTATTTTATCTTTAGCGCCTGACCCAGCGCTTTGCTTACTAAGCGTTCAAAATCTTAAAAAGTGATACTAAATGTTTAAAGTCGAAAAAGACTTCGGGGTCTATTCAACCCCCTCCCCCTCCTTTTAGACCCTTTCGTATGCTAATTGGGACCACCAAAATTCTTTTTAGAAAAGATCCCACCAATGATCATCACAAGTTTTTTGGCTGTTTAAGCTATCCCACCTCTCCCTACTGCCTCAAATGAATTAGATCCCCACTCCACTGCTTGTCTTTTTCTTGGTTATCCTCCAAATCCTCGCAGTTTTCATTACCTTGATCTTTCCTTTAATCGCATCATAATTTCTCAACATGTCATCTTTGATGAAAACATGTTCCCTTACCCATCCTATCACCAACTCTCTTCCTCTAATGATCTCCCTTATGCTCGTAACTTTCCTACCGCCCCTACTGCAGAAGATACTCTTCTTAGTCCTGTCGTCGCTGTGGCTCCTCCTTCCCAGCCCTCGATGACATCCTCTCATCCTATGATCACTCGAACCAAGTCTGGCATCTTTAAACCTAAACAAATCCTAAACCTCACTGCTTCCTCGCCATCTCTCTCTCCCCTTCCCCGTTCTTTTCCCAAGCCATTCGTGACCCATGTTGGACGGATGCCATAGATGCTGAGTTATCTACTATTCATCATAATGGCAAATGAGAACGCATTCCATGTCCTCCAAACCTTAACGTCATTGGCTCAAAATGAATCTTTTATCAATAATTTTAACTCTAATGGATCTCTTGAGAGCTATAAGACTCATCTCGTCGCTCAAGGACTTACTTGGCAACCCGGTCTTGATTATGATGACACTTTCAATCCCTTAGTTAAACATACCACCATTCGAACCATCCTCAGCCTTGCCTTCTCTCGCTCCTGGCTTATTCATCAACTTGATGTTAAAACCGCCTTCCTTCATGGTCACCTCTCTAAAACAGTCTATATGAAGCAACCTCCCGACTTTGGCCATTCCTTTTTCCCACTCAATGTCATCTCAAGAAAGCCTTTTATGATCTTAAACAGGCCCCTCGTGGTTGGCACCATCAGTTTGCCTCTTTCATCTCCTCCATTGGCTTTGTCTGTAGAAAAGCCAACACATCTCTCTTTATCTATCACCATGGTCATGATACTGCCTTTTTCTCTCTTTATGTTGACAACATTTTGCTTAGGGCCTCTTCATCATGTCTTCTCTCTCATGTCACTCATCTTCTCTCCTCCGAGTTTGCAATGACCGACCTTGGCTCTTTACACTACTTTCTTGGCATATCTGCTACTCGCTCTATCTCCGGCTTCTTCCTCTCTCAAGAAAAACTCGCTCACTCAATTTTTGAGCAAGCTAAAATGCAACACTGCAATCCGTGTCTCAGACTGGTGGACACCAATGCCAAGCTTTCTAACTCATTTAGTCCTCCAGTCTTGAATCCCACTTTGTATCATAGTTTAGTTAGTGCTCTTCAATGTCTAACCTTTTCTCATCCAAACATCGCTTATATTGTTCAACAAAATTGTCTATTCATGCATGATCCTCTCGAATCTCACCTTAACGTATTCTTTGATACATTAAAGGCATTATTTCTCAAGGTCTTCTTCACCACCCCTCTTCCACTAATGGTCTTACTGCTTATTTTGAAGCTGATTGGCAAGTTGTCTTGATACTCGTCATTCTACCTCTGGCTATTGTGTCTTCTTGGGACACTACCTCATTTCTTGGTAAGCCAAACACCAACCCACTATCTCTTGCTCTAGTGCGGAAGCCGAGTATCATGTTGTTGCTAATGTTGTAGCCAAAACTTGTTGGCTTCTCAATCTTCTTCTCGAGCTACATTCTGCTCTTGCCGACGCTACTATCATTTATTGTGACAATATTAGTTCAGTTTATTTATCTTCTAACCATGTACAACACCTACATACTAAAAATATTGAATTAGATTTACATTTTGTTCGCGAAAAAGTGGCCTTAGAGGAAGTACTTGTTTTGCATGTTCCTTCCCAATATCACTTTGCTGACACTTTTACAAAAGATCTTCATTCACCTCTGTTTACAGATTTCAGGTCAAATCTCAACATCTGGGATCCTCCAGCTTCGATTGCAGGGGCCTGTTTGATAATATTTTTTGTGTATCTTTTGTATATCTTTATTATTATGTGTAGATTAGAATATCTTATGATTTCTTTATTTATTGTATAGGTTAAGATCTTATTTGATTCTCTTGTGACTATCTATTTCATTTAATGAGAATCTAATCTATAAGGGGAATTTCCACAATCCTACACTAAAGCTTCCAAGGCATTCACATAAATGTAAAATTCATCTTTTTTGTGATATTATAAGGTAAGTTTATCAATTAATATTCCTTCATTAACATGACAAAATGAATCTCTTGTATCTGTAGAGAAGTATTTCTATTATGGTTTTCTATGATATACATGTTTATTTACATGTATAAGACTAAGAATTTTCATTCAGATGACAAAATGAATCGCTTGTATCTTTACAGAAGTATTTCGATTATGGTTTTCTATGATATACATGTTTAGTTACTTGTATAAGACTAAGAATTTGTTTTTGATAATATTCTTTGTTAATGCGTTATTTTCCTCTTTTTATCTTCAATCTGTTTGAATTGTATTAGATTGTTCGTATTTTGATACTTTTACTTGGGCATGAAGATTGTGCAATCTATATATGCTTGTTTCCATATTATGCATTTAATATCAGTTGAATCGGCAATGAATTTGAACCATAAACAGCGAGTAATTAACCGAGAGATAGCCATCTTCTGAGGGTTGAGAATAGAGAATTTTGAGGGAGAAATTGCATTTTTCATAAGCCGAATGAAAGTGCTCGCCGTTTTAGTACAATAAAAGGGATATTTTTAATTCTCATACAGAAAATGTCAATTTTTGGCAATTTTGGTACAAATCATGCCAGAAATTTGAAATTCGCCAGAAAATATCTCGGGAAAATTGACTTGATTTTGGGTTTTTTGCATTTGGAGGGAAAATTAACCTTCAATTTGGGGATTTTTGCATATGGAGGGAAAATTCACTTCTAATTTGGGAATTCAACTCAAATACTTTCTATTTCTTTTTTAACTTATTTACATTTTTTGAAAATTTTAATTCAACTATTTTCTTTTGATTATTATAACTAAAGTTTCTATAATTAATATAAATTTTATTAAAATTATAAAATGTTTTAAACTAAAAAATTACAATATTATATTATGATTTTTACTAATGTTTTTCCTTATTATTTTCTATTTTTCAAAATATTTTAATTTTAATTCTAATTTTGTTTTCCTTTTCAGGTTATTTTCAATTTTTCTCTTCCAAATTCTAATTTTTTTAAGATTTCAAATTTTTCAAAATATAATATTTTCATTTTTTTTCTTATTATATTATCATTTTACATAATTTTCCAAAAAATAAGATCTAAAGTTTTATTTATATATTTAAGTTTTTTTTTCTTCTGAGTTTTTAATTAATTTATTTTTGTCAATGGAAAGAAAAGTGGCCATTAAAAATAATTTCTGAGTTGAAGATTGAATTTTTAAAACTTTTTGATTTTTTATATTTCTTTAATTTTTTAATATGTTGTAGATAATTTTTTAATACTTTTCTAACTATATTCGTATTTATCGTATTAAACTATTTTATTTTTTAATAAATTTTTAAAACTAGAAAGAAGTTTGAAATATACTGTTAGGAATTTCATGTTAGATGTTTTGATGATGACAATTAGGACTTTTTGTTAGACCCCAAAATATGTAAGTTTGATTTTAGCTTTGAAGCATTAGATTTGTAATAGACTTTGTTTTATTTTTATTCTAGATTGCTAGGTTAAGTTGTCTTAGACTGAGCGTCTGATATGTTCTGAGTGAAATTATCAGAAGTAAAGCTTGAAAACTCAAGCGCCTGAAGTCTAAATAAAGATGAAGTTTCCAAGCGTCTAGAATGACCAGCTACATCAAGCGTCACCATATAGGACATAAGTGATTCAAGGATGAACAAGCGTCTATCAATGACTGATTTCACCTGAATTTATTTCTAAGTCCAGAAGGAGTTTAATGCAAATATTCTCAATGCATTAAGTGCCAACGGGCATTTAATTCAAATGCATTAAATGCTGATAAGAGCATTAAATGTGATAAGCACTTTCAGACGTACGGAGAAGCCACCCTATTGGACTGTCAACCTTTCATAGACTGCAGCACCAACTTTGTGCAGCAGATTTTCAGGAAAAAGGACAAAAGTTGTTCACTCGCGGAAGTGGGAGACACGCGCTCGTGCATGTGTCAAACGGACACTTTCTCCAAGAATGCCTATAAATAGGACTTCAACAACAAGCCAAACACACAGAACGATTGATTTCCAAGCTAAATTGCTGTTGCATTGAAGTCTCATTCCTTAAACTCTCAGAAAAGCCAGAACATTTAAGAAAACATCCTCTTTGCTTTTCTTCAATTCCTGAGACAGTCAACCAATATCTCAAACATTCTTTTCAGAGAAACCCACATTACTACTGAGATATTCCTAGTTGTTTGAACTTTATCAAAATCAAACAAACCTTTTAGAAAAAACCCTATCTAAGCCTCGCGATCTGTGTGAAGTCGAAGTTGGATACTTGCAGTATTTCTGGGTGAAAGAAGCAAGGGGATTGAAGTGATTTGGAGCAAAAATCTGTGTGATCAAGGAGCTCAAGTCATCGACATCCATCTCTCCCTAATTTGTAGAAGATTCTGTGTGATTCTTTGAGAATCATTTTAGTGGATTGCCTCCAAGTGTTCAAGCAGAAGAAGGACGTAGTTGGGATTACACCACCCAACGAACCTTACAAATATTGTGTTCTTTACTTTACTTTCAGTTTTCATATTGTCATATCATAAACTGATCAAGTAAAACTTAATCAAACGCTAAGCAACTAAATATACTTTCTGTGACTCTAAAGCTTTTAAAAAGAAGACTACAAAAATCATTCCGCTGTGCAAACACTGGTTAAAGAACTGAACGCTTAAATCTACTTGGTTAAATTATTCAAATCTTGAAGTCTAAGTTAACTTTCTAAAAACAGTCTTCATCATACGCTTAGCCTAAGCGTCTATATTTTAAATAAACGCTCAGTCAAGCGTCTACATTTCAAACTTTTTGAAGTAGAAAGAGACTTCAGGGTCTATTCAACCCCCCCCCCCCTTCTAGACCCTTTCGTATGCCACTTGGGACCAACAAGTGGTATCAGAGCGGTTAAAGTTGAAATTTTAAAATTTCCAAGCATAACTGCTTGTTTAGATCCTTTTCAAACTTAGTTGCTTTAGATTTTAAAAAAATGGCATTTGCTAAAGTTCCCAAACTAACTGAGTCAAATTATGACACATGGAAAGTCAAAGCATTTACATATCTTTGTTCTTGTGATGATGACATGTGTGATATTATTTCAGATGGGCCAATCAAAATATATAAAGTTATCTCAAGAGCGCCTGGAGCCACAGAAGACACTCCAGATGGTTACGTTGAAAAACCAAAACAAGAATGGTCTCCAGATGAGCGTCGAAGAGCTAATTTGGATAATGTTGGTCGCAACGCTCTATATACGGCTATTGGTGATAATGACAACCTATTTAACAAGATCAAATCTTGTAAAACCACTAAAGAAATATGGGATAAGTTGGCTACAATTTGTGGTGGTTCAGCTCAAATTAAAGAGAACAAACTTTCCATTGCCACAGAAAAGTTTAACGGATTTAAGATGTTACCCAATGAAACTTTAGATCAATTGGACATAAGATTTACAACTCTGGTTACAGAACTTACATCGTTGGGAATGGATTTACAGAATCGGAAAATGGTGGTTAAGATCTTTACAAGTTTACCAAGTAAATTCTTGATGAAGACAACTGCTATGAGAGAATCAAATATGTTGGATCTTCTAACTCCAGAAGACGCCTTTTCAGATCTCAAAGCATTTGTGTTTGAGTTGAATTCTGCTAGTGATGTTGTGAGTAGTCCGGTGATTGAATCTGGAGCGCTTATAGCATCAATCAAAGGTAAATCGGGTAATAAAGGAAAGAATTTAGATATCAATGAGGAAGAGGAGTTGGCTCTGCTGAATAGATTCAGGAAGTTCTTGAGATATGAAAAGAAAGGAAAAGGTTTCAATAATCAAGGACAAAGTTCATATCAAGCGCCTTCTCCGGTGCAAGAACAACTTCAAGCGCCTCAGTATTCTGTTCCTTCACCCCAAGCGCCTGCTCAATATCAAGCGTCTACTCAAAATCTCTCAGCTCCAGTGGTCTCAAAACCACACATTGCAAGGTTAACAAATGAACAAAAGATGAAAACTAATCTTTGTTATAATTGCAGGAAACCAAGGCACTACCAGGTAAATTGCCCTTATCCAAATGTATCCAAGCCCTCAAGGCAGGATTACTTGGATAGAAACCAATTCAGGAGCAACCTTCGTCAACAAGGTTTGCTAGCGGAATCAGAACCAGCATCCGCACCTGAAGATTTAGAATCATCAGAGGAGAGTAGTGATGATGATGAGCCATTAGATGACTCAGCGCTCATATGTCTCATGGCCAGAGATGATGAAGCGTCTCCTGAGGTAATCAATGAATTATCTATTCCTCTCTCTTATGATGAATTACTTGACAAAGTCAAAGAATACTACAATGAATGTCAAGAAGCTGCCAAAATATATCAAAACGATCTCGCTATTATCTCATCACTCACAGGAGATAAAGTAACGCTCAAAGCAGAGTTGAAAGTTCAGCAACAATGCATTGAGAAGAACCAATCACTTGAGAGTGAGATCATTCAATTAAAAAGCAATCTTGATATTATAGTCAAGAGAGAAGCTGATTTGATCGCTAGACTTGCTAAATCAGAGCAGCTCATCTCATCATTATCAAAAGCTTCTAGAAAGTTGGATAATGTGACTGAAGTAACTAGATTATTTGGTGAAAAGACCGGTTTATGATGCGATAAACTCGGTAAACAACCTAATAAATCTAATGTTACAGCGAACAACAAAGGAAAGGGTGTTATCTTTGTTGAGAAAAGGTCAAAAAGTCAAACGCTAAATGAACCTAGCGACAATGGTAAGAGGCCAAATGAGAAAGCCAAAGCTGACTCAGGCAAGGGTAAGGCTAAGGCAACTGATTCACAAAGACGGGTTTATCCAAACGCTCAAAAGGCTAAAGATAAGTCTGACCACTGTGAATCAAGCGCTAAGCGTCCAGCACCAAAAATGCAACCCAAGCCAGCGCCAAGGAAATACCAGCGTCAATATCCAAGACAGTCAAGATCATATTATCGATACTATGATGATTATGATTATGACTATGATTATGATTACTATTATAATCGAGGATATTAGTATACACCCAAAAAGCACACACAACACGATGTGAAACCCAAGAAGGCCAGTATTCCTACAATGAAGACTAGGCAAATATGGGTTCCTAAAGTTCTAATTCAAACTAACAATGGTACTAATGTTAAAGGACCCAAGCAACAATGGGTACCTGAACAGAAATAGAACTTCCCTTTTGATTGTAGGTACCTAGAGCTAGAGCCGATACATCTGTGTGGTACTTCGATAGTGGATCGTCAAGGCACATGACTGGTTCCAAGGATCTTCTGATCAACTATTGAGCTGCCAATGGTCCTCAGGTTGTATTTGGTGACAACTCCAAAGGTAAAACCAAAGGTATAGGTACTGTGCGTAGGAGGAACATCATGATAAGTGATGTTTATTATGTTGAGGGTCTAAAGCACAATTTATTAAGCATAAGTCAATTTTGTGATAAAGGCTTTGAAGTCATATTCTCAAGCGACTGTTGCTATATAAATGACGCTAAGACTAAGTCTACTAAATTGAAGGGTAAAAGAACAAACAACGTATATGTGGTAGATTGGGGTTCAACAATTGATAACAACCCAACATGCTTTGTTGCTAAAAATGAATCTAAAATGGGTTGGTTATGGCATAGAAAAATGAATCACCTCAACTTTAAGACAATCTCTCAGCTTATAAGTCAAAATCTTGTAGAGGGATTACCAAATGGACCATTTCATAAGGATCGCCTTTGTGATGCTTGTCAAATGGGTAAACAAGTTAAGTCATTGTTCAAGAGAAAACCTCATCTATCTACCTCTAGAATACTTGAACTACTTCACATGGATTTGTTTGGACTTGTTCAAACGATCAGTGTAAGCGGTAAAAAGTATACTTTGGTGATAGTAGATGATTTCTCTCGATTTACTTGGGTGGAATTTCTTTCATCCAAAGATGAGACATGTGACAAGTTAACAACGCTTATTCGACAACTTCAAATATTGAAAACTCTTAAGGTTGCAAGAATAAGAAGCGATCACGGTACTGAGTTTACTAACAAGATTGTTGAGAAGTTTTGTGCAAAGAATGGAATACATCATGAGTATTCTGCTCCCAGAACTCCCCAACAGAATGGTGTTGCTGAGCGCCAGAACCGAATGCTCAAGGAAGCTACTAGGACAATGTTAGCAGAATCCAAGCTTGCTCCTAGGTTTTGGGCCGAAACGATCAACACTGCATGTTACACTCAAAACCGTTGCATAATCAACAAACAGCATGGGAAAACTCCATATGAACTATGGAAGGGACGTAAGCCAAATGTTTCATATTTCCACTTCTTTGGTTCTGAATGCTTTATCCATAATAATGGATCCCAAAGCTTAAAGACATTTGATCCTAAAGCGGATGAGGGAATCTTTCTAGGCTACGCCAAGAATGGAAAGAATTTTCGCATCCTAAATAAGATCAAATCGAAGGTTGAGGAATCTATTCATGTTGTTTTTGATGATGCTAACCAAGAACCGAGTAAGGTTAATATAAATCATGTAGGAGTTGAAGATCTATGTCATCAAGCGTCTAAGATCACCATTAACGATGACAGTGACGACGATGATGAGATCTCAGTGCCACATCCTAAGATTACTCGTGAGGTTACTGTGGATAATTATGTAAGAAATGCTGATGATCATGAAGAGAGTGATCATCAAGAGCAAACGAGGATTTGTGAACTTGAAGCGCCTACGCAAGAGGGTAGTCAAGCGTCTGATCGTCAAGCGCCTATTCAACCTCTTAACCCTTTCCAACCAGATAGACTATGGCTGCGTGATCATCCACCTGAGCAGATTATTGGAGATATTGGAGCGCCTGTAAGGACTAGAGCCGCCACATTCAATGAGGCTATGTTCGCAAGCTTTCTATCTCAAATGGAACCTAAGAAAGTGGATGAAGCGCTAAGTGATCCAAGTTGGATTGGAGCCATGTAAGAAGAGCTTAATCAGTTTGAACGAAATAAGGTTTGGACGCTAATGCCAAGGCCAACTCACCAAGGAGTTATTGGGACTAGATGGGTTTATGGAAACAAGATGGATGAGAATGGCATTGTGATAAGGAACAAGGCCAGACTCGTAGCTCAAGGATATTGCCAAGAAGAGGGTATTGATTTTGATGAGACATACGCTCCTGTCGCCTGTCTTGAAGCAATCTGCATGTTTCTAGCGTATGCAGCGTTCAACAAGTTCATGGTGTATCAGATGGACGTGAAGAGTTCTTTCCGGAATGGTAAACTCCAAGAAGAGGTATATGTGGAGCAACCACCGGGATTCATCAACAATCATGGTAAGGGTATGGTTTACAAGCTAGACAAAGCACTTTATGGGCTTAAGCAAGCACCCCGAGCATGGTATGACACTCTCTCTATCTTTCTTATTGATAAAGGCTTTTGAAAAGGCAGCTTGATACAACGTTATTTAAAATTACCAATAACGAAGATATCCTCTTAGTCCAAATTTATGTTGATGATATTATATTTGGTTCTACTAACAAGCGTCTGTGTGAGAAATTTTCGAAAATGATGCAAGAACAATTTGAAATGAGCATGATGGGTGAATTAACTTTCTTCTTAAGATTACAAGTTAAACAACTCCCTAATGGCATATTTATTAACCAAGCTAAATATACACGAGATATGATTAAGAAATTTGGTATGGAAAATGCATCATATTCAAAAATTTCAATGAGCCAAACGCTTAAGTTAGATAAAGATGAAAGTGGAAGGAAAGTTGATATCACTAATTATGGATGTATCATTGGATCACTTCTTTATCTTACTGCCAGTAGACCTGATATTATGTTTTTGGTATGCATGTGTGCACGATTTCAAGCTAATCCTAAAGAGTCACACTTAATTGCTGCCAAAAAGATCCTAAAATTCCTAAAAGGCACACAAAATGTGGGCTTATGGTATCCAAGGGACTCTCCTTTTGAACTAATTGGTTACTCAGATGCAGATTTTGCAGGATGCAAAATAGATCATAAGAGTACTAGTGGTACATGTCAATTTCTAGGTGATAGGTTAGTTTCATGGCATAGTAAGAAACAACAATCCATAGCTACCTCCATAGCCGAAGCTGAGTATGTAGCTGCAGGAAGTTGTTGTGCACAAGTGTTATGGATGAGGCAACAACTTAGAGATTATGGAATAATCCTAGGACCAACCCCCATTCATTGTGATAACCAAAGCGCTCTAGCCATGACTCAAAACCCTGTTCTTCATTCCAGAACCAAACACATTGACATTAGATATCATTTTCTTTGTGACCACGTTCAAAAGAAAGATCTCTCCATGCACTTTATTGGAACTGACAAACAATTGGCAGATATCTTCACCAAAGCGCTCAACGAACAACGTTTTCTCACTTTGAGAAGTGAATTAGGTATGATTGATTTAAACGCTTAATCATTCTGCATCATACTTTATTAGACATATAATTTAGGGGGAATCCACTTGATTTATGTCTAAAAGAAGTTTTTTTTAATTGGTACAAGTTATCAAATTTAGGGGGAACCTTAAAGTTGTACTTGACCATAACTGCAAGCGTCAATGATCAAAATTTTCAAATGCATGATCGTCTACGCTCAGTATTACTTATGCATAATAAATTGGATGCTCAAACATAAAAAGACTTTTCAATCCTAAGCGTCTAATTTTCTAATGATATATCAACCAGTGGTATCAGTTAAGCGTTGAACCAATTCCATTCAACACTTAATATAAAAATGTTTTTAAAAAGTTATGCATAAATTTTACAAACTTCCTGAAGAAATGGGTAGACTCAAAAGTCTATTTTGTACTTTACTCGCACGCTTCTATCACATCAAACTGGCGGGTAATCAAATTTTTTTTAAAATGACGGTTCAGAGATAGCACGTGTTTGTGTACGTGTCAGTGTACCATCAGGCGCGTGTGCTACACTCTGAAAATGCCAAACGTTTTTCAAATTTTAACTCGGATGTCAAATCTTTATATATGGGAATTACCAAATGTAACTTCTCTCTCTTACACAAAACTCGCGTCCGCAGTTAATGAATTTATGGCTGAGATTAAAATAACTTTACACGTGTTTAAACCTTGAAGATATGAGAGAACAGAAGTTTCAAAATTTCTTTACTGTGTCATTTAAAACAATCTCTGCAGAAAATTATTCACATTACTCAAAAATTTCTGCAAATTTTACTCTCTCTCTCTCTCTCTCAAAGCAAAAGAAAATCTCAGTTCACTCTATTTTCAAAAATGGCACCAAAGAAAGCTTCATCTACTTATGCCTAGCCTATCATCAAGGTTACTGAAGGCCTTATTGTGGACTAGAAATTTCTGTATGATCAACCCCAGATCAACCTGCATGACATGATGGACAGTGTTACACAGGCCGGGCTTAAGAATTTCTTAACACAATATTCATATTTCTTTCCGACGGAGGTTGACACTTTCTGGAGGACTGCTAAACTCTCGGAGGACAAGAAGTCTATCTCTTGTCTTCTTCCTATGACCAAGAAGGAGGCACCTAGGGAATTTGTGTTGTCTGCTGCATCCATTGCCAAGAACTTCAATCTTCCCAATGAGGGTGATGCACTGAACAGTATTACTCTAGCACAAGTCAAGGAAGTATGGACGATTATGAGGGCCTATGAGGATGTACCCTACACCCAGTACTTTGAAAAGAAAGATATGGTATCACAATACCTTCTGTTGGCTAATTTCTGCAGCAAGATTATTGAATGCAGAGTGGGCACTTTTGATAGGGTCAACCCCACGCAATTTCAGATGATGACAGCGATACTCTTCTCTATTCAAATCAACTGGAGTGAGTACATCTTTAGAAGGTTTAGGGCTGTCTGAACACCCCAAATAAACCGTATGGGCTTGTTTTGAGTGACCTTCTGTACAAATCAGACTGTGTTTACTCATCTGGTCTCTCTTTGAATAAGACCAAGTTTTTGGGAAAAAGGATTCTGACCAATCTATTTAATCCTCCCAAAGTTGGTGGTGCCGCTAAACCACTTTCTGAGCGTCAGACTGTACGTGAAGCGTCTGATAAAGAGGCTGAGCGTCCTATTCAAGATGAAGTCATGAAGTGTCCAGCTGCTACCAAGAAGAGGGCTCCTAGAAAGCCCAAGGCACAAGCTGTTCTTGCTCCTCAAAAAGATGATGAGGAAACTGATGAGGATGCACAGGACAAGTTACCTCTCAAGCGGAGGAAGCTGGAAAGAATTATTAAACAAATTGAATTTGATGAACTAGCTGCTGCTCCTTCCGCTCAATCGCTCAAACTCGTTGAAGGAGTCAACGTGAAGAAAAGTTTCAAGCGTTCCAAGACAAGCAAGCGTCGAGCTGCTCCTGTTCCTAAAGAGCCTGAGACTGTTGAGCCAAGCGCTCAAGTTACTGTTGAGACAAGCGCTCAAAGTATTGCTGTTGAGACAAGTTCTCAGGGTAAGTTTATTTCTTCCCACAACATTTCTATTCCTACATCTGTAGAAAATCCTGCTCTTATAGAGGATAGTTCATGTGTTACAGCTTTAGTTTCAGCTGCTGCTGAAGCAACAACCGACGTCAACCTAGATGTTGTGGCTATTGCCAAAGATGTTACCGCAGAAGTTGCTGCAATTGAAACTGAGGAACCTGCTCCCAAAGAGGTTCAAACATCAATTGCTGTTCCGGCTATAACAGAGGCACGCTCAGAAGATCAGAGCGTTGCTGAAGACGTTACAAAGCCAAGGCACTTCTTCCAACTGGACACGCTGAAGACGATTGATCATTCAATCAACTACATGCCCCAAGCGCTCGAAGAAGATTTCATTCCTGCAGGCTATAATGAAGAAAGATATATTGCTGCTGAGAATGAGATTGCCCTGCTGATTGATATCGACAGTAAAATTAGGGATATAGTGTTTAACACTGAACTGACAGAAATTGAGAGGAAGTACTATATGGCCATTCAACTAAGAAAAACTCCTGGTCAAATACCGTCCTCTCTCATTCTTCAACAAGACAGACAAGGAGGAACAACTCCTAGATGTGATGTGGATCTGGCATATTATCTCGACTATGGCCACAGCAAGCCTACATGTTTTGCTCTCAGAGACTACAATATTCGTGTGTATGAGCCTCTTCGCCCTAGCTTTCTCAATCTATCAGAGGCAGTCTTGAACAAAGAAGGCTACACACACTTTCCTCATATTGCCAATAGTCCTGAAAATCTAACTTCGGTCAATCCACTCCGCCTATGGAAGAATAAAGCAGTTCATGCCGGTGAGCGTCTCCAATCTATCATAGATTTGATCCAGACTGAAGCTGATGCATACTTTGATAGCGTCTGGAATGCTAACTATCAGACTGATAGATATCGCTTTGTCAATGCTGGCACAGACTACTGTATGAAGGAAGTCAATTGGATTGAAGCGTATTTGGATCATCAATATACCTTCACAGAGTTAGTTCAAGCTCCCCATTTATTTGGCATAGGCATGCATGACAAGAAGCGTCATTTCGCCAAGTATTGCATGAAGAAGCGTCAACAGAGAGTTGGACATGTTCTCAAGATCCCAATCATTAGACATCAAATTAAGCAATGTCTGCGTCAAGAGCTTCACAGATTGTCCATTACTCCTCTACATTTTAACGCTCAAGCGTCTACCAGTGGCAGTACTCACATTACTAACTTAAATTTCGCTCCAAGCCACTGTGAAGATTATGACTCCCTTATCTCATTTCGACAAAATCTTCACTGCCAATCTCAGACAATGGAACGGCTCAGTAATCAATTCATTTCGAGGATATCCACTGCTCCCTTCTATCTGCAAAGAGGTACTCAATCATTATGAGTTTGTCCTCTCACTGCTAGAAAGAAATCAGGGACTGGCTCAAGCGATCTATCCATATTTAGAAGAGTACTATGCTGCTTATGTGCTTGAAGATCAGCGTCTCAAGTATCTTCCTTCTGACTGCTTGATTGGATTTTCCAGAAATTACTCACCAGATTCAATTTTCTCTATCTGTCAAGCGCCGTCCAAAGTCTTTCCGCATCATGTGCTTGATATCATTGGTCCCATGCACATCTGGGCCATTGATAGTCCCCTTCGCACATTCATTTCCGGTACTTGCATTTCTAGCACTAGACTCATTGAACTCTTGGAAGCTGTGTCCACTTCTTATGCCGATTTAGCAAATTAGAACTTCCAATTCGATGACTTTCGCCAAACAGAGTCAGCGCTTGAGGAAGCGCCTGCTAAGTCAGTTGAAGGGTCCTCTTCTGAAGTTGAAAGTATTCCAGCATCTGCTGAAGAACCAGTTCAAGCGTCTCAACCAGAGGATATTCCTGACGCTCCTGAACTCGTTGCTGATGATATTGCTGAGGATCTTTCTCTTGACGTACGAGGTACTGTCTTTGATCCCGCGTATCAAGTTCCTATTGACTCTCTTAAACACTCATCCAGGTTCAAGCGACCGGCTCCTCAAGCGGTTCAATCAGATTAGAGTCAATCTTTTGGTCCTTTGCTCAAATCCGTTTTGGAGGATATCAGTGCTCATGCTAATCAGAACGAAGAATCTCTCCACTGGATTAAAAACGATTTAGCAAAGATTGAGTCTCAAGTTATGAGCGCTCAGATTGCTCATATGCGTAGTTCAGCTCAAGCGGCTGTTGGTGAGTGCAGACAAGCTTTTCAAGAAATGCATGATGCTACTCAAGCCAACCAACTTGCTATAAAAGAAGAGTTTGAAAAGCGCCTCGAAACCCTAGAGACATCTCTGAATGATGCTACCAGCGCCAAGCTCCTCGCACTACAGGAATGCTTCGACAAGCGTCTGGACGACATCACAGACTCTATGTCTCAGATTGCTCATCAGGTAAGTTTACTTACAAAACATTTTCTAAAGTCTGATGATGGCAATAAGGGGGAAGAGAAGAAGAAAGGAGAAAAGAGGAAAGCGTCTAGTTCAAGAGCTCAAGAGCCTCCACCTCCTAAGCGTCAAGTTTTACCGTCTCCTTCTGCGCTAAATCTCCCTTCTTGGATAACTGCTGTTGGAGTAAGTGATTCTGCTGGAGCGCCTAGTAGAACGCTAAGAGAACCTCCACAAGCATTATATCCAAATCTACCAATACCTTCTAGAGCACGGTTTGAACAGTTTGACATCTCTCTTCAAAGAGCATCTATTCCAGAACCTTCAGATCCAAGAATTTTAGCTGGAGAGAGGCAGATGTCTGACTTCATCCGAACTTTCAGAATTTGCCTAAGGTATATTGGTATTGACCCAACCGATTGGGACAAACACTTTACTGCTTTCAAGAAAAGACAACAAGAAGAAAATAAGCTCATAATCAACAAAGATCGTGAAGCGATGATGACCTTGGAAGATAACCTGACTGAAGCTATCCGAGCTGAAATGCCTAAGTGATACAAAGTTAGACTAAGTCGTTAAAGCTTTTTGATTTGCATTATCTATATTCTTGTCTCTTATATTTTGCTTGTTTAGTTGTAAAAATGCTTGTAATCTTTGATATATATAAAATGCATTTTTCAGCTGAAACATCTCGTTGAAGCGTAACTAACTTTAACTAACCTTATCTAATCAAAGCGAACTTTTATTTTGGCTGTCTAACTCTTGAACTATAAAAGAGTAAGTATTGCCATCATCAAAAAGGGGGAAATTGTTTGGAATTTCATGTTAGATGTTTTGATGATGACAATTAGGACTTTTTATTAGACCCCAAAATATGTAAGTTTGATTTTAGCTTTGAAGCGTTAGATTTGTAATAGGCTTTGTTTTATTTTTATTCTAGATTGCTAGGTTAAGTTGTCTTAGACTGAGCGTCTGATATGTTCTGAGTGAGTTTATCAGAAGTAAAGTTTGAAGACTCAAGCGCCTGAAGTCTGAATAAAGATGAAGTTTCCAAGCGTCTAGAATGACCAGCTACATCAAGCGTTACCTTATAGGACAGAAGTGATTCAAGGATAAACAAGCGTCTATCAATGACTGATTTCACCTGAATTTATTTCTAAGTCCAGAAGGAATTTAATGCAAATATTCTCAATGCATTAAGTGCCAACGGGCATTTAATTCAAATGCATTAAATGCTGATAAGAGCATTAAATGTGATAAGCACTTTCAGACGTACGGAGAAGCTACCCTATTGGACTGTCAACCTTTCATAGAATGCAGCACCAACTTTGTGCAGCAGATTTTCAGGAAAAAGGACAAAAGTTGTTCACTCGCGGAAGTGGGAGACACGCGCTCGTGCATGTGTCAAACGGACACTTTCTCCAAGAATGCCTATAAATAGGACTTCAACAACAAGCCAAACACACAGAACGATTGATTTCCAAGACAAATTGTTGTTGCATTGAAGTCTCATTCCTTAAACTCTCAGAAAAGCCAGACCATTCAAGAAAACATCCTCTTTGCTTTTCTTCAATTCCTGAGACAGTCAACCAATATCTCGAACATTCTTTTCAAAGAAACCCACATTACTACTGAGATATTCCTAGTTGTTTGAACTTTATCAAAATCAAACAAACCTTTTAGAAAAACCCCTATCCAAGCCTCGGGATCTGTGTGAAGTCGAAGTTGGATACTTGCAGTATTTCTGGGTGAAAGAAGCAAGGGGATTGAAGTGATTTGGAGCACAAATCTGTGTGATCAAGGAGCTCAAGTCATCGACATCCATCTCTCGCTAATTTGTAGAAGATTCTGTGTGATTCTTTGAAAATCATTTTAGTGGATTGCCTCCAAGTGTTCAAGGAGAAGAAGGACGTAGTTGGGATTATACCACCCAACGAACCTTACAAATATTGTGTTCTTTACTTTACTTTCAGTTTTCATATTGTCATATCATAAACTGATCAAGTAAAACTTAATCAAACGCTAAGCAACTAAATACACTTTCTGTGACGCTAAAGCTTTTAAAAAGAAGACTACAAAAATCATTCCGCTGTGCTAACACTGATTAAAGAACTAAACCCTTAAACCTACTTGGTTAAAGTATTCAAATCTTGAAATCTAAGTTAACTTTCTAAAAATAGTCTTCATTAGACGCTTAGCCTAAGCGTCTATATTTCAAGTAAACACTCAGTCAAGCGTCTACATTTCAAGCGTCCAAAACCCTTTTAATACGAAACTTTTTGAAGTCGAAAAAGACTTCAGGGTCTATTCAACCCCCCCCCCCCCTCCTTCTAGACCCTTTCGTATGCCACTTGGGACCAACATATACAATTTCAATATTCTTCTAATTTCTTTTTGCAATTTTATCCTCACATGGGAGTTGGGGGTAATTTGACGTTTTCCCTCATTTCCCTCAAATTTTGGGTGCCAATAAGCAATTTTTCCTCCAAACATGAAAATCCCCAAATTTGTGTGTCATGTGGACATTATCCGATGGATTTCAAATTTCTAGCTGATTTGTACCCAAAGTGCCAAAATATGGCCTTTAGTGCACCAAAATTAAAAATGTATCCTTTATTGTCTCAAAACGACGAGCACTCCCCTTCGGCGTATGAAAATGCAATTTTCCCAAATTCTGAGAGTCACGAAACTCCATTGCAATTGAGAAAATATTTGAGGGCTATATTTCTGAGTTTGAAAAAATCATTGTGATATTTCCATTTTGAAATATACATATTTACAAATTTGTGATTGCAATTTGGACTGGTCATCAACTTAAAGTGTCATGTTCTGGTAGTATTTTCTTCGTTTGGACAATATATATTGCTAAGTTTAATCAATTGAGGGTCTTAAAAAATTTAAAAAGGATGTTGGCAAGATCACCAAACCTTTTATGAAATTAATCTTATAATGATTATACTCTTTTTCATTGTCGTATTAGTAGTTGATGTTTCTCATGTTCTCTTTCAGAATGGAAGAGCTTAAAAGGTTAGGATAGTTTACAATGGTGAGCCCTAAAAAGAGATAAAAGGTTTGGAGCCGTCTCATTAAATCCAAGACTATTAAAAGAGTAGTGTATGCATGTCTAGAGTATGCATGTCTAGCCGTCTCATCTTCTATAAATTATACATATGCAACAAACATGGACTTTTTATTACAATCAAATGTATAGAGTTTTCAGTCTCTCCTGGTTAGAATTATTCGTTTTATGTTATACTTTTTATTTTTTTAAAGATGTACTTCTTAATTAGTCATCCCTACTCGAGCATTTCTGATTATTTCTAGGCACAAGGCTCTCAAAAACATAATTTCAGAAGCATTGGAAATCAAAAGTCTTTCTCAAATATCATATCTAAAATATATTCCTCAACTTTTTTCAAAGGTAAAATATTTTGGTTTATATTGTTAGGAGAAATATTATTTGGATAACATTTTCTTTTTGTTTTATGGAAGTCGTTTATAATTACTTTGAAACTCCACACCCAAATTCATCCTGAACTTATTCTACTGGGCCAGTTCATAGCCCTAAGTAAGAGAATGTTCAATATTAATACATGTATGAGTTTTAAATATTTAACCCATTATTCTATTATTTGATTGAGATTTGAATTAATTTATTAGTGTATTCAAATAATTGCTAATTTAAGATTTTCACTTCTTTTTGCAGCGAGATAGATTGGAGCAGGGGAGACTGATAGCTTGCATGTCGGGGTGTAAATCGAAAACCAGAATTTGCAAATTTTACATAATTTCAGGGGGGTTTACGCAATTTTTGACTAACAATTTTTGTCAATTTTTTAATCAGGATTAAATGTGCAGTAAAATTTCATCTTTTGGGACTCAATGTGTAAGTCTCGTAAAGTTTGATAGAAATAGTGCGCACCTAATTTTTTTTACGGGACTAAAACTGCAATTTTGCCTACAGAGTATGTCAAAGTAGACATGACAAACATTGAACTTCAAACGAAAATCACTTCAATTTAACCGCATACGTATGAGCACCAAACCATCAATTTATGTAGCTTATTATAGAAGTCAATCACGATTTAGGCATATATAAATGCTAAAAAAAGCCTAATAATATAATAGGAATTATTATTATTATTATTTAATCTTTATTGTTATTATTATAGTGATGGTGATGATGTCAATGTAAGAAGTAGATAATAATATCTTAAGTTGTATATAAGAAACAAAAAAGTATAAATAAATTTTATATTTGAATGCCCAAATTAATAATAAAAGATTTATATTTAACGCATCACCTTTATGTTCTGAAACTGCTAGATTCGTGCTTGCATACATGTATGTATCGTTCAATATGAATTCATAAAACAATTACCAGGAGAAATTATTGGAGAAATTCTTATGAAAAGTAAAACATATACGGAATTCATTATTCAAAGGCATATTTATCTTTCAAATTCTAGCAATTGTTTTTTAAAAAGTTAAAGTAAATGGGCATTAATATCATTTGCCTAGAGAGATAAAAAAAGTGCAGGTCCTATAGTATTTTGTGGAACTCCAATATCAATTTCCTGACATAAAAAACCTCTATTTATTTTTGTTGACTCTGTGATATTCTAATATATAATACTCCCTCCATCCCAAAAAGGATGTCCTCTATTCTACTTTCGTTTGTCCCAAAATGTTTGTCCCTTACTATTTATGTATGTATTTATTGTCTAATCTGACTATATCACCCTCCATTTTAATTGAAAAATATACAATTAATTCATTTTTACTATAAACTACAATTATATTTAAGGAATGTAATTTTATACATGGATAGAAAACAATAACAATAAATCAAATTAAAAGCATGACAGGTTTTAGAAGGTAACGTTATTAGTTGTCTTTTGTTTTATGGAAAGGGTACTATTGGGAAACAATGAAAATTTGATAATTCCTAAGAAAAATCAAACGGGACATTCTTTTTAGGACGGGGGAGTAATATTTATTATTTTGTCTCATACTATAATAGTATCATTGATATTTTAAAATATAGCTTCTACGGGATTAGTGAAAACATGTCGAGATTTTGTGTGCTTGATTACTCAATAAATATAATATAACATTCTTTATTGATCTCAAGGTTAACTTTAACTAGATAGATTCATATCAACGTTAATAATATAACAATAAAAGAATTCTACCTTTAAAAATAAAAGTAGAGTAATCGACCTATAATATCACTTTGAAAAAACTATTTTCATAAATAGTATTTTTTTTATAGGTAAAAATATAATTATTGAATGAAAAATCATAGTGCGAAATAGTTAAATTATCATACCTTACATTAGGGGTGTAAGGCGAGCCGAGCCGGCTCGATTAAAGCTCGGCGAGCTCGAGCTTATTGGTGAACCGAGCTCGAGCTTCCACTTAGGTGTTCATAAGCTCGCGAGCTGGCTCACAAGCTTCTACTGCTAATTTACATATATATATATATATATTTTTGTTTACTTATTACATTTTAAATTATACATCATTTTTAATAAAAAATAATACTGAATAAATACTTCACCTGCTAAGTGTTAAAAGCCAACTTTAATTTGTGTTATATATATACTAATAGTATTGCAATAATAATAACTTAAATCACGAAATAATATATTTAAAAAAATTGGAAACGTACTTTTACATCCAAAATTTTCATTCTTAATTATAATATTTCATCCAATCCGACTATTGTCTTTCACATTGTTCATAACGAAATTTATAATAATACGCATATATTTTTGTAAAGAATTAATTAACTTGAAGATAACTTAGTATACGCATATCGAAATATGTAACCACGTTACATAAGCAAGATTTTATCCATTTTTTTTTCTGAACTATACTGAATAACTACTCAAATTGTGAAATCTAAGACTTGTCGAGTTATACTAAAATTCTAATTTTGTTACGATGATTAAGCAAAAATAGGAAAATAAATATAAAATAGAACCCTAAACCTTAAGTCCTAAACCCTTTACCCTAAGTCCTAAACCCTAGGCCCTAAACTTAGAATTGGAACGCTATATAAAAATACAAAGACTCAAAATTAGAACTTTTCATTTACATGGTATATTTTTATTAGCCAAAATTTAGCTCGAACTTGAACAAGCAAGCGAGTCGAGCTCGAGCTTAAATGAACCAACGAACCGAGCTCGAGCTTTGCTCGTTTGTCCAGAGCTCGAGCTCTAAGAAATGGGCTCGCTGAGCTCGAGCTCAAGCTCAAATTATTTGAGATGAGCTCGACCTCGAGCCTGTAAATTTTACAAGGCTCGGCCCATTTACATCCCTACCTTACATAGTACTTAAATCAGTAGTGATGATAATTTTTTAAAGCTTAATTGTTGGCTGATATGTTTAAATCATCTATTTGATAAAAACATCTATTTTTCCATATAATTGTTTAAAACATCTTCTTCATTTCAGGATTCTAGGAAATCCAAAATTTCGACCAAAAATTTGGTGTTTTTATAGAAATTCAAGACCATGACATCCACTTTGTTGAATTGTTTGTTTTGTTTATGTTACTTCTGACACCTCTGTCTCTCTTAAATCATAGCAAATCCTTAGATTTACCCTTACCTTATTTTTAATTAAAATTGTTAGGTAGGTGAAATTAATACTTCCTACACCTACAAATTGAATTTAGAGGGTGTTTGGCTATAAGCTTATCCAAAACATCTTATAAGCTCCTACATTTTATACAATATTTTAGGAGCTTATAAGGTGTAACATCTTATAAGATGTTTAAAAGAACGTGAGGTTGGGTTACTTTTTTAAAAATAGCTTATAAGACCCAAATATCTTATTTTTTGGTTTTATAAGCTGTTTTTCTAAAAAAATTACCAAACAAATTTATAGAGCTTATAAGCTCTAAAATATCTTATAAGATGTTTAGAGGAGCTTATAAGCTCGATAAATTTGTTTGGCTAAGCTTATAAGCTCCTCTAAACATTTTATAAGATGTTTTAGAGTTTATAAACTCTATAAATTTGTTTGGTAAATTTTTTTAAAAAATAGCTTATAAGACTAAAAAATAAGCTGTTTTTAAAAAAGTAACCCACCCCCACCTTTTTTTTTAAACATCTTATAAGATGTTACATCTTATAAGCTTTTAAAACATCTTATAAGATGTAGGAGCTTATAAGATATTTTGGATAAGCTTAGCCAAACACCCTCGATATGTCTTTTGTCAAGTATTGTTGATATATATATATATATATATATATATATATGGGGAGAGAGAGAGAGAGAGAGGAGAGTCCAATTTGATTATCATAACCTATCAAAACACTGGGAAATAAGCTAGAGAGAGAGAGTGAGAGTCCAATTTGATTATCATAACCTATCAAAGCACTGGGAAATAAGCTAGAGAGAGAGAGTGAGAGAGAGAGAGAGAGTCCAATTTGATTATCGTAACCTATCAAAACACTGGGAAATAAGCTTAGTTCCTTTAATCAAACATTAGAAGTCCACTATCTATTAGCAACCTGTGATACACTTGTATAATAAGTAACCAGCAGAATGCAAACTTATAACGTTCATGTAAAAGCTATAGACATTACCTTAATCCACGGTGCTAGTGGTAGCTATGTAATATGCCTCCATGATCATTATATAAGCACATAGGAAAAATCCAAAAGAATACATAGCTCAAGAAAATTTGATTATTTTCTTGTTTATTTAAAAGAAAAACAAGAATGGATTTGCACATGGATATGTTGTTACGCTGGAGAAGTTTGAAAAAACAATGAGATTTGACAAACAATGTTTCTTAATTATGTTCCCATAGTATCTTTTGATCAAGCATGTGAAACATGCATTATATATATATATAGGGTCAAGATCTAATATACACCATATATTAGATAAGATATAAGACCCATTCTACACCATTGGATCCATTAAATCCAACAGTTCAAAAAGGAAGCAAAAAACAGACTGGAAAATTGATTCCAATTGGATCAGGGGTATAATAGTCAAATGACGTCAATATACAGTATCTATATATGAAAAATAACTGCACAAAATCTCCTTAAAATCTCTCAAATTGAAACGCACAAAAATCTCTCCTACAATCTCTCAATTTCTTGCCAAATTGAAATCTTCAACAATATAATTAAAATTCAATCTTAAATCAAATTCTAAAAATTCAATAATGAGAGAAGGCGCAGATGAAAATGGAATGAATTTCAGTGTACCAAGCACCAATCGTGCAACTCCATGTAAACTGGAGTAATTTTGAGAAACTTGGGAAAAAAGAAATCAATAAGAACTACGCCTGCGGAGTATGATGAGATGCGACGGATTAGGGCAAGAATTTGCAGAGGATAATTCAATTGGAATGAAGAAGATTAATCATAGCGTGCATGAGAATAGTGGTGATAGGAAGAATGATCAGAAGCTTGATTTGTCTCTTCATTTCTAGACTAGTTGTTGATTGGGGTCGATTGGGGTCTAATAATGTGTTTTTGTTGATTTTAGTATGCATATTTGTGTAATAGATGTTGTATATTGTTAAATTAGTTGGTGTATTGTAACTGTATGATGTATAAACACACACTGTATAATAAGTTATATGATACTGTATACTGGGTTATAAGATACTATATAATGGTTTATAAGATTGTAACTATATGATGTATACACACACTGTATAATTAGTTATAAGATACTGTATAATGTGTTATAATATACTGTATAGTGGTTTATTAGATATTGTATAATGGTTTGAAATCACTAATTGTATGTCACTAATCACACACTGTATATCACCATTGTATTTACTGTATATTTGTTTATTAGCTATTGTATAATGGATTAATTAGCTATTATATAGTGTTTATTAACTATTGTATTCACTGTATAATTGGTTATATGATACTGTATATTGGTTTATATAATACTGTATACTGGGTTATAAGATAATGTATAATGGTTTATAAGATTGTAACTGTATGATGTATACAAACACACTGTATAACTGGTTATAAAATACTGTATAATGTGTTATAATATACTGTATAGTGGTTTATAAGATACTGTATAATAGTTTGAAATCACTAATTATATGTCACTAATCACACAGTGTATATCACCATTGTATAAACTGTATATTTGTTTATTAGCTATTGTATTCACTGTATAATGTGATATATGATACTGTATATTGGTTTATATGATATTGTATAATGGGTTATAAGATACTGTATAATGGTTTATAAGATTGTAACTGTATGATGTATAAACACACACTGTATAGTAGGTTATAAGATACTGTATAATGTGTTATAACATACTGTATAGTTGTTGTTTATAAGATACTGTATAATGGTTTGAAATCACTAATTGTATGTCACTAATCACACACTGTATATCACCGTTGTATTTACAGTATAATGGTTTATAAGCTACTGTATAATGTGTTATAAGCTAATGTATAATTGTTTAAAATCACTAATTGTGATATCCATCAAGTTAATCTCCATCAATATCATCAAGTTATTCGTGTTTCTCCATCAAGTTAATCTCTTCCTCGACTGACTCATCATTCTTATTGTCCCTCTCTTCCACTACAATATCAATATCATCATCATCATCCTCCATGAAATTTAATCCGCCAAAAACCTTCTTTGCAAATTCACCGCCTACAATCCTAGGAGACTCCAAATCCAAATCATATCCTCCACGTTCAGGTGGGGTTTTTTCTTGAATTGAAGAGTTAAAATTCAAACCGAAATCGGAATTGGAAATGTTCGAATTCTTTAAATTAAGAGCACCATAAAGAATCTCCACGTTGTCTCTGCTGACGTTCCGATCGATCGGCCATGAAAACGTATTGACTAAAAATCGGAGGAAAGAATGAATTGGAGAAAAGAATGAATTTGTGGGGAAAAGAATTTGTTATGCGCGCAAAAAGTGGGATTTGATTTTGATCATGGATAATATTTGTATGAGTTTGTTACGTTCATTGACTAAAACGCCCCTGCCCATCATTAAAAAAATTATAAAATCTGAAAAATGGAGTTAAATTCGGACCTTAGGATCAAATGATATCCATGTTGTAAATTGGGTCTTATATCATATCAAATGTAATGAGATGTATTTAATCCATACCATATATATATATATAGATACGTTTCACTCGATTTCCCAGCTAAAAAATGGATTCAAGCAAATTATTACTTTAATTAAAGTCCTAAAACTCACGAGATAATCCAAGAAAACAAATTGAATTACTAATTATACATGTCAATGATGGGATCAGCTAATACGAGTGTAAGCAAATTTGGGCACAATTCAACAAAGTACTGTTCACTTTTCTTTGTATCTTTATCAAATTTAAAAAATTGTATTGAAGCTTGATTTGAACGTTAATTAAATCAAATTCAAACAAGTTTTAGTTGAGTGAGAGTCGCCCACGAATAGCTTAAGATTTTTGTATATTTTCTTATTTTTTATTTAAATAACTCGCGTTCGCTCGAACTTTGAATCTTGTCAAACATAATTATGTGTTCAAGATATATTTTCTTATTTTTTATTTAAATAACTCGCGTTCGATCGAACTTTGAATCTTGTCAAACATAATTATGTGTTCAAGATTAGATTGTTATATTAAACGAACTAATTACAAATGAACTTCGAGGAATCAAATTGTCTTCCAATTTTCTACTCTGGGGTCCAACCCCCGAATCGTTAATGGACTCAAAACCTATCCTAAGTGGGGTGGATTAGGCCGAACATTGCGATCCCTTATTTCTATCTAAATTACGGCCCAGAATAAAATTTACCTTTTCTAATTTTACTGAATTTGTTTAGGGTTACTTTTATAGCTCCATTCTAATCCGTCTCTTGAATGGAGGCCCAGTTTCAAATACAGCTATTCTCAACGGTGTTCATCGGTTCGGTTCGGTCCGAAATTTTAGTTCGATTTCAGACCAAAAATCAAATTGAAAAGTTCGGTTTGGTTAAGTTAAAATCGAACTTTTTCAAGCAAGGGGGTGTGGCCGAAGTAGTCACAAGGCCTTTGGCCGTGAGAGCCCACCCGAGTTCGAAACCCAGGTGTAGTGGATTGGGAGAAAGAGGATAGTTTGAGGAGTTTACTCCTCCATCCTCCCCCAAATCCTCCCCTGCGCTTATCGAGCCCGTCGCCTATGGGTAACCTAGGGCAGCTTACCTCCATACGTGGTTTGTGGACTATTGTGTATGGACAGGTTTGCTTTGTTGGGTGACCGGCGGAGATTTACCCTGGGATTTTCAAAAAAAAAATAAAAAAAAATTAAACTTTTTCAGATCAGTTTAGCTCAAATTGAATTTCCAGAAAAAGGAAAAAAAGAAAAGAAAAGAAAACTACGAAATATGAATTTTGACTCTCGTCTCTTTCTGTATCAGGTTGGAAAAATGTTAATTTAAATTATGAAATAATCAATTATAGAAATATGCGATTCATGAATTTCTTAAACTTCCACAAAAAAATTGAAAAGTTGATGGAAATAATTGGATTTTAATTAGGGTTAATTTTAATTCATTTTCTTTCTTTTTCTATAAATTGTCACTTGGAAGTACACTTTTTATAATTTTTTGGTCTATATTATACTATATAAAATAAAAAATAAATAAATTCGATTTTTGGTTAACTGAACTGAACCAAGCCTTAAAACCAAAAATCGAATTTTTCTAGAAAAAAGAAACACGAAAACCAAACCGAATTTTCCCGTTCGATTTCAATTCGGATAGACTTTTTAATTTTTGATTCTATTTGGGTGGGTAACCAAGTCGTGCATACCTTTAGTTATTCTGATATAATAGAGAATTTAATAATAAATAAAAACGCAATCAAAGAATATAATAAGTAATCAATGCAGGGACGAAACCGCGGCCCTGCTTCCACCATTATACTGAATGAGTATCTTCTTCTCTCGCCACCGTCCGTAGCCTGAACAAGAACCATAGAGCTTTTTTTCAAAACCTTATTTGCTGCAGTTATTGAGGGTAATATTCCTTTTCTGGTTCCTTTTTTTAGTTTTTTTTATTTTTATTTTTAAATTTAGTGGAAGAAATTGTAGTTTGTTTCTATGCAACAGATTTGATTTCTAGGAAAAGCCTAGTAAGTTGCAATTAGATTTTGATATGAGTAATTTGTTATACTGTAACTCACTGATTGGTGCCTATTTAATCAAGGAATCACACATCTAAATCTATTTATTTAGTTATGTTTTCTGTAGGGAAAATTTCATTTTTAGTCCCTTAGTTATACGTTGAATTCGATTTTGATCCTCCAATTACACCGCTCAACAAATATAGTCCCTAAGCTACCATGTTTTCATCAAATGTGTGGTCCCTCCGTCTAATTTTTCGTCAAATTGGTAACTGTTGGGGTTAATTAAAATGTCAAAAATTATATTTTGTACCCCAAAAGCACAAATTTTGATAATTTTCACCCAAAAAAAAGAATAATTAACAAGTTTCACCCTGTTATCATAATTTTTAAATTTGAAGATAGAATTAGCAATTCACCATTACTCTATGATGGTTGCTTGTCTCTTTTTAATAGTATTTTTGATCATATATACTTCCCAAAACTCATTTCGTCACTGTAAATAGACTCTGCCAACTAAACAACAACAATATGAAAAATCATTAAAGATAGAATAAATAAATAAAAATTAAAAAAAGTAGAGGGGACTAAAAGAACATATACAAATTCAAAATACAATTTCAGAGACAGAGGGATCGGAGACAGAGTGGAGACAAATTTGTTAATCTCTATCTTGTTACTTCATTCATGATAGTGAAAGATGAGAAAAAGTTGGAGATAAGTTATTTGTTTTAAGAAAGTTATTTGTTTTAAGCAGCTCTAAAAACAAACATGATATTATGTGGATTATGAGAGAAATTAGAGGGATTTGGATAACTGTAAGGTAGTTACAAATCATTCAATAAATTATAAAATATTCTTAATTTTTTTCTTGCCTTAATTTCGCAGCAGTTATCTCTATTAGACGCGGGATGATCCCATTTTGCAACAATTGTGGTGGCCATCTTTTTAAACAAATATTAACTCGTGAGAAAATGCTATATATATACAATTTGAAATGCAGATCACCAATTAATTATAATTACCAAAGCATTTGTTTGTCTCCTTAACATCTTATATTTTGCATTTTGTTATTTTGAATACTGTAAGCTGTAGATATGGATGAGAAGTGGATTGTGGTGAAATTTGTGAATAAAATTATGATTAAATAGTGAAATTTGTCAATTATTCTTTTGGGGTTGAAAATATCAACAGTTGTGCTTCTGGGGTGCAAAATATATTTTTGATATTTTAATTAACCCCAACAATTACCAATTTGACTGAAAATTTGACGGAGGGACCACATTTGATGTTAATATGGTAGTTTAGAGACTACACTTGATGAACAGCGTGACCAAGGAACCAAAATCGAATTTGGTCTATAACTGAGGGAACACAAATGAATTTTTTCCTTTTCTGTATGAGCAGTATTCGGTTCACATGGTTTTTGCTGTCTTGAGTATTAGTTTTTATGATAGATTGATTCTTAATAATAGAAATTCTTTGTTTATTGCAATTAGGATTGTTTACAATGGGAAAGAAGAAACAAGATGAGGCTGGGTTTGGAACAAAGGTTAAGGCGAAAAAGGAAAATATGCCTATATCTGCGTTACTCGCCGGAATGTATTCACTACCAATCGGACAGCGGAGAGCCCACACGGCGAAAAAGAAAAATTTAACATGTGGACAGCGGAGCGGCCCACATGGACAGTCTGCTAGGTGGACTGTTTATGCGCAGCCACCAGGCGGCGCGTGGCCAGCGACTCCCCGATCCGTTTTTTGTGTAATTTTTTCCAAATCTTCAATTTTATATGCATGTGTAAATTCAAAAATACATTTTAGAAATTGATTTATCCTTCAAAAAGTAAATCAATTAAATATTAATATAATTGTCCTACAATCCAAATTCATTTTTCAAAAACTACATCTATGCATATCTAATAAAAATGTGAAGTTGAATTTTCATGAACATAAAATTCCCAAAATATTGAAAAACACATAAAAAATCATTAAACGTCATATAGTTGGCCTGTTGTGAATTCGAGTTCATGTGCAGCGGAAAAGAAAACATATTTTGATTCACTTTTGGGGTTCAATGATTTTTATGAACTAAACGAAAATAAAAAATTACAACGAAACCAACCATATTGTAGCATGTAACTTTCTTGATCTACAGTATCAGCAGTAACCCTAGGCTTCCGCCTCTATATTATCACGCATAAAATAAGTCGGAAGAAAAATTCCACTTCTCTTGCACCTTGGAGGCCGACGGCTAGGAGAGGAGAGGGAGAGAAATTTTTCTCTTCTTTAGTTGTTAGGTTATGTTTTAGGTTTTACACTTATGTGTACTTAAAACATGATGTGCTAAGAATTAATTAAATTTCCAAGCCCATCTGCTTGGTAGTAAATGTTAGAATAGTGCCCTGCGAGCCAATCCTAGATAGACTTTCTTTATCTATTTTTGTAATAAACAATTTTATTTTACATTATATTAATAAAAAACATTTCTTCATCTTATGTTTGTATTGTTTATATGTATATATGATGAAGTCCCTAGAATTCACACATAGCTTTGGGACTTGATATTTTATTGGATGGATATCATAAAACAAGTTTAAAACTGTGATTTCTAAATACCATCCAAGTCATAGAATTATCAAGATGGGACATTGATAATTCGGATAGACTTGCGCCTATGATGCACACTCTTAATTAGAGAATGTCTTGTTTTGTAGACATTAGTGTAGTTGACACAAATGCACAGACGCCGGTGCTTATTGAGAACAAGTTCACTGATTACCCTCACTGAAGTTTCTTAAATTGGAATTATTTATATATATGTCGAATTAGGAGTTTCTTAATTACGATAGTGTAAGATTAATTCTTTGACTTGAGTCATCATAGTAATCTTATATATTGACTCACTGCAGTTTGACTCCTGTGCCAGTTCTTTTACAAGAACACATATGGATTGCTGATTGGGTGTGGTGACTCGTATATGGAGGTTGGTGTTGACAATAAAGGATCCATCACTTGTCTAGATGAACAAGTGAATTTCCTATAATATTCTAAGTGGTTTGATTGAGTTAGTCCTTGACCAAGGCAAATAAGTAATTAATTAAGAAATGAGTTTCTTAAATTAATTAATCACTAGTCAAACACACTTGAATTATTAAGGTTGAATTTACAAGGATCTCGACCAATAAGATTCCTCGATCCTTAATTCAATTGGGAAATTAGATGATGGAAGAATCTCATTTGCATGGAATGCGCGATTGCAAAGGTTCACTTTGAATCGCCTACATCTAGGTCTTCAAGATAAGTAGCTAGAAACTTTTCTTTGTTTATGGGTATCTTATGTTTAATGGAGATTAAATAATAAGATGGTTAATTAAAAGTTTTTAATTAATCAAGACAATTTAATTGTCCAAATTTAATCATAAAGGTTATGACCCCAATACTAGTATGTTGGTTAACCTAAAGGGTCACACATAATACTCGGACAAATTTATTTCTTAACTAAGAGAATTCAATTCAAAGTAGTTGAGTTAATATATTGATTAATTAGATTAACTAATTAAGACTTTTATTTATTCAAGTGTTGGATAAATGAATTTATTAAGTTGATAAGATCAATTTAATTTAGCTTAAGTCTAGAAAACATTTAATTCATTGGAAGAAACTTTTAGTTAATCTAGTATGATGGATTAATTATTAAATGGCTATTTTATTTAGCCTTGGTCGACAATTTCGTGGAAGAAAAATAACTAAAGGAGTTTAGTTACTTTTCTTTTAGAAGGAAATAAGATTCTTAGAGAGAAAGGATTCCTTTTAAAGATACGAATATGATTCCTATTAGATAAGGATAAGGTTCCAAATACATAGGAATCTACTTTTATGAGTGTTAGGTCTTTAAAGTAACATTGATTTAGTTTTTTTTACCTCACATTTGTCTCGAATTCATACTTTGAGTTGATTTTTTTAGTTGTTTTTATTTGTATTTGCTTATTTTGGCTTCTAAGTTGTTTAAATGCTTTTATAGGCAAAGGACGATTGATTTGGCGAGTAAGTGAAGGGATTTCTAAGCAAAGTGAAGAAGTCAACTATGAGACTTAAAGAGGAGAAAAGAAGAGTCTAAATGAAAAGAATTGAGTTGACGAAAAAGTGAAGAAAAAAAAGTGGACAGCAGAATTGACATAGTGGTGCCAATATTCTGCACCACTGTGCAGCGCGTAGATTTCAGATATTTTGGCTGGGCTCGAATTTTGGTCTTTTTGTTGGGATTTTTGTAATTAGAAATCCTATATAAGTATAAGAAGTCGGAAAAAAATATCAGCTTTTATTTTTCTTTGAGGAGAGAAAGAAAAGGAAGCTTTTGAAGAGAAGAAAGAGAAATCTTGATTCTTGCCATCAACATAAGGACTCTTTTTGGTTTTTCTTGAATTCTTCTTCTTCGCCAATTGTTCTTTATTATTTTTCCACCATTTTTAAACATGAGACTTCTTAATTTTATGCAAATTATTTCTTATTCTTGTTTAATTATTTGTAGCTAAATAATTTTCTAGGGTTTAAGATGTAGTCTTGCATATTAATTTGGATTATTGATGATTCATGGATTTGATTCTTGTTTTGTTTATCTATTAATGAGTGTTTAATGCTTGTAATTGCTTGATCACCAATTGCATGATTTAAGATGAATTAAGAAGTACCGAGAGGTGAATTAATTTATTGGTTCAGATTTAATAGACATGTGTAAATTGCTTAATAGGGATATTGGTAATTTTGCATGAGACTAGTTAAACAATATTCATAGAACTCAATGGATTCATCTAAATTAGTTTTTGATCATGGGAGTGACGTTAATTAATTTAGGTGGGTACTCATGAAGATCTCGGGAGAATATTCATGTATTTAAGGAAATTGGGTCTTTAATTTAAGCAAGAATAATAATCCATTGAAAGTCAATAATCCATAGAAATACCTTGATGAAATCTTAATCCCTAGACTTTTCATTAATTGATAATTCGTTTTAATTATCTCTGTTTTAATTATTTATAATTAATTCTGCTTTTATTAAGTTTTGCTTTTAATTAGTTTAAAAATCCCATCTTTGATAATTGATAGTCTAAATAATAGGATAAACTTCGGTTGGTACTTGATAACCTTCCTTGTGGAGATGATTGAAACGCTAATATCTAACGTGCTTGAATAGCAAGTGTACTAGTTGTGGTAGTAATAAAAGTGGACAAAATAAGTCCGGGTTGTCGAACCACGGAGACTTGGATTTTAGCTTTAGATTTTCGATAACAGAAAAGACAAATAAAGTAAATTTCAAGAATTGATTGAATAAACGAAGGATAAAAGAGGAAACGAGCTATAGATTAAAACTCACGTATGATAAAATGACTAAGGCACATGCTACAACCGAATCTACTCGTCAATATATATGGGTTACTCCTTGAATTATTAGACTCCTATTGCTTAGGTGAAAACTCCTTCGTTAACTATTACCCGATGTCTCGGCTCATAATAATCCTATGATTAATTGACGGTTCTCTAAATATGTCTATTCGAGAATCTAATCAATAACCACGCATTAACGTTCTAGAGATAAATCCGGCTAACAACACCCGAAAATCTTTACCTATCTCTAGGGCAATTCCTCATTTGTTTCAGATGATGTGTTAATTCCCTTGAACCCTAACCTATCTTCTCTCGAATGACTAGATTAGGCAAGAAAGCAAGCATATGGTGATCGAGTACATGATTGGAATAAAAGCATAAAATTAACACACAAAGCAATAGGAGAATTAATACAAAAAATCACTTCATATATATTGACTCATAAATTTGGCCTTCACATGGCCTTAGTTCTACAAAATTGGCTCATCATCAATAGCTCAAGAAGATCTAGAACAATCATATACATAATTATGAACATAAACATGTAATGAAAGCAAGTAAAACTCCCTACGGCTTGGTTGATGATGAATCCTAGCTTGAAACTTCAATCTCTAGCTTAATCCCCCTTCTTCTCCCTCCAAGATTGATGAGTTTTCGGCTCAAAATCCCAGAAAAATGCCTTCCTTCCCCAGATTTTCGAACCCCTTCTAATTGCTGAAATCTGGGTTTTATAGTTTTCAAAAAACTGTTGCACCGGCGCCCAAGCGTGAGCAAATCGGCGCCTAGGCGCGGTCCAGGTGACGTAATTGACTTGGGGAAGAAGTTGAAGGGCGCCCAGGCGTGCATAACGGCGCCGTATGAGGGGAAAAAATCATCAACGCTCAATATTATTTATGCGTAATATGTTGGACCCTCAAACATAAAAAGACTTTATCTCAAGCGTCAACATAAAACAGTTACAACAAGTGGTAACTGGTAAGCGTTGAAGTTATCCCACTCAACACTTAATATAAAATTGTTTATAAAAATCATGCATAATTTTTTTAAGAGAACTAGAGGCAGACCTAGAATTGGATGGTGGTGGAAATCGCTAGAGATTTAGACACCGTCTTTCCAGACGTGGAAGCGACTGTGCACGCTGAGCAGTCGATAGAAGTGGCCAAGTATTTTTTTCCCACTCCAACTGGTCCTCCTCCTCTAGTAAGCATTCCTTACCGCAGTCTTCCTTTGATGATGCCAAGAAGGGGGAAAAGGTAAGAAAAGCAGTTTAAGGGGGAAGAAGAGAAAGAAAAACAGTTTAAGGTAGAACAAAAAGAAAAGGCAGGTATTCATCGGTTCAGTATAAATCATTTATGTTTTCAATTATATATATATGAATGAATGATTTATCGCTGAAACATCTTGTTGAAGTTAATCTAATATTAGCTAACTTATCTAACTTTCCAAACGCTAATTTATATTATTTGGGACTTTTCTTTGAAACTCTTAAACTATAAAAGAGTTATAAGAGTTAAGGTCTTGACATCATCAAAAAGGGGGAAATTGTTCGGAATTTCATGTTAGATGTTTTGATGATGACAAGATAGGTTTTATGTTAGACCCCAAAAATGTAAGTTTATGATTTCATAGAAACATTGTACTTATTTTGTTAGGTTTGTAATTTTTATATTTATAGATTTTAGACTAAATATTAGATACTGAGTCGCTAATAGAGTTCTGTGTGAGTCTATTAAGCGATGAAGTTGAAGATCAGCGTCCAAAGTCAAAGTGAAGATGAAGATTTGTTCCAAGCGTCCGTCAAACGCTAAAGAACTATTTTAGGATTTTTGGCCCAAGCGTCTAGTCAAGCGTCCAAGTGACTCAAGCGTCCAGTCAAGCGTCCAAGTGACTCAAGCGTCCAAATGATATCAATTGTTCATTAGCTGGGCTAACAAAGAAGCTTGAAATTGAGCAAGCTCGCATGAGGACGAGGAACAAGAGGGATTCTTCTATCTATTTCAGAACTGATTCATTTGATGATCGACAAAGTGGAAAAAGAAGAAAGCAAGAAGGAGTATCCACAAGAACTCAAAAGAAATTAGAGCATGGTCATAAGAGCAAAGGACCTAAAAAGACAGATAGATGTCTCGAGTGCAGTGAGCTTGGCCACTGGAAGAGGAATTGTCCTAAATTAGGCAAAGACGCAAAAGGTATGGAACTTTTCATTTTTGAAACTAATTGTTTTATGACCATTTTTTCTACTTCATAGATTCTGGACTTGATAAGAGTCACTTTTACGTATTTTTAAGCCCGTTGTGTTTATATTTTAGATTCATTTATCGCCTAAATCTTGCCACATTTGCATTTAAGTAGATACAGTCAAAGAAAGGGCGAAAAAACGACGTATAAAAACAAGTTCAGGTCAAGATGCTTTGCACTTCCACGCCCTAGCACAGCCATAATCATGCCTGGGCGCCCAAACAAGCATAAAATAAGTTGGAGTTACGCAAAACGGCGCCTAGGCGCCATATTCGCCACGGCTGCGACGTTTGAGCGCCATTTATGTATGTTTAGGGACCGAATTTGATGCATTGTTCTTCTTCAAAGTTGTAGAGATATGTCTTATCTTCATGTGGGAACTTGAATCATTCAAATCTGAGGTCTGTGGAAAGAATTAATAAGAAAACACGATTGCTGCGCTGAAAAGCAGGAAAACAGTTCAGGGTTTGAACTGTGGCGCCCAGGTGCCACTTTCTCACGCCTAGACGCCACCACCACCGCGCCTAGGTGCCATTATGTGCACCTGGGCGCCATGCCACTTCTATCCCAAGTCAATTACGTCACCTGGACCGTGCCTGGGCGCCGATTTGCTCACGCTTAGGCGCCGGTGCAACAGTTTTTTGGAAACTATAAAACCCAGATTTCAGAAATTATTAGGGGGTTCGAATTCTAAAGAAATTTTGGGGATTTCTTGGGATGGGGACCTCACTTTTCATCACTTTAGAAGAGCCAAAGAGAAGGGAAAGAAGAGATTCAAGCCTCCAATTAAAAATTCGATCATCAATTCAACATAGGGAGTTTCTTAGCTTTAGATTCATCTTTGTCTATGAACATGAATCTTATGCTTAGCTTTTTCCTTATGCATTTTATGAGCTAAATTATTGAACTAGGACCATGAGAATGCCATGTTGTTAGTATTGTGATAATAAGATCGTTTTCCATTTCAATTCATATATTGCTATGTGTTGTGATTTTGTGGTTGAATGCCTTACATATGCTTGATCACCATGTGTTTGATATCATGCCTAGGTGAATTATTCGAGAGAAAGTTGACTTAGGGTGCAAGAATTTCACAACATCACCGACCAAATAGGAATTGCCCTAGACATAGGCAAAGATTTCCGGGTGAAGTCGTTCGATTTGAATCGAGAAAGCTCTAGTTCTTTAATGCATGCTTAGTGGTTAGATTTCCGGGTAGACATACTTAGGAAACCACCAATTAAGTATAGGAGTCTATCACGAGACATCGGTTATTCTTTACCTTAGGAGCTTTCACCATAGCAATGTATGTCTAATGAATTGGTAATGATAGCAATACGCAACATGTGCCCTAACATGAGCTTTAGTCACCTCTCCACCTTGGAAGTTTAATCTCTCTTTACTTTCGCTTTAGCTTATTTTACTTTCCTTTTTAGTTAAATCTCTAATTTACTTCCTTTTGTTATCGAAAATCATAAACTAAAATTCAAGTTTCCGTGGTTCGACAACCCGAACTTATTGTCCATTTCTATTACTACACACGACTAGTGCACTTGCTACCAAAGCACTTTAGCTTCTAGCGTGTCAATTTTTTTGCGCTGTTGCCGGGGATTTGATTTTTTTCAGTTTTTGTTTTTATTGCAAGTTTTTATAATTTTTGTTTTCTTTTTATTTTTGCTTTAGTTTTTTATCTTAATTCTAATTCCATTAAATGGCAGGAAATCCTCCGTTTCTGACCCCGGAGCAACAAGAATGGCTTCTAGGACTCATTCAGGCTATGCAACTCACTCTAGAGGGTTTGAATTGCCCGAAAAATATGCAATTGGTGTTCGACGTCATTCAAGCTTTGCAACAAGCACCAAATTGTGGTATGACTACGAGGAGTGGTGAGGCAACTGTGAGGGAAGACGAGGAGTTGAAAAATGAACAAATCTCTGCCCAGCAGATCACACCCGAACGAGCAGCTGAAAGTGTAGCAGAATTGGAAGCATTACTATATGGCACGCCTGAATGTGCAGAACCAGAAACTCCCACTACCGAGCCTTCCATTCCTACAGCTTCTCAACCGGTTGAAGATTTTCCACCCTCTATCCTCTCCACATGTAAGGAGATAATTGATTCAAATGAGGGTAAGTTGTCATTACATATAGAAGATGACATGGTTAATGTTGATAGCTATGAGGTTTTTGAGCATCCACTTGATTTTGATTTGTATTTCCACATTGATGCTTTTGATGCTTTTAGTGTTGAGCACTTTCTGGAAAAACGAACCAATCATTTTCTACATCCCTACATCATGGACTCCGCATATGTCAAAGTGATGGGTGAAGAAAAACAAGATATTGTGTCTAGCTTGGAGAAAAGTCCACACCATCACCTGACGCATGGGGAAGAAAGATTAATTGAGGTGTTGAGGGACCATACAAAAATTCTCGAGTGGATGATTGCTTGGTCCCAACCTACGATATGTAGCACAAATGATGGGCCAATCTTCACTCCCAATGGCCAAAAGTTGAAGCGATACTCGAGAATGAATTGGAGAACGAACAAGGCATTCATACATAAACCACCTTAAGCCAATCAAAGAGCATAAAGTCAAGCTAATGACTATAAACAAGCGCTTCTTGGGAGGCAACCCAAGTTTGTAAGTTTTCTTTTCGTTTTGTTTTCATTTTTTGTTTTGTTTAGTTTGTTTCTTTATGGTGTGTTCATGCATGCACTTTTGGCATGCTTTTTCCTTAAATCTTGATGGTTTGTATTGTGAGTACATGACATGTAGCAGACGAGTTTTTCTTGGAACATCTTTTGTGGTGGATTTGAGCTTGGAGTGGATTTCACGTGATTAGGGTTGCTTTTTAGCACCCTGTTGTCAGTAGTCTCGTTTACCCCCTTTTGAGTGTGTATGATTGAGTCAACATTGAGGGCAATGTTGAGTTTAAGTTTGGGGGGGGGGGGTGGTATGATTAGCGCTTATTAATCTTATGTGTCATGTGATCTTGGTTTTAGCTCAAGTTTGGGGGAATTGTTGCTATTGCATGTGTTTTGTACTAATTTTTGTGAAAATTCAAGCATAACAAATTTTTGGATAGAATTCTAACCCTTCACTCGATGCATTGAGAATGGTTAATTTGAATCAATGACATGTTTTCTCTATCAATTTGGACTTTTATGGCTATACAAATCGTTTCCTAGCTTGTGGGACCCTAAACGTGACTAGATTGTCCTTAAGATGATTCACATATGCACATAAGTCGAGGGTAGAGAAGTCGAGTGGACAACCATTTTCAAACATTTAAAGGCTTGATCCCGGAAATATCAACTTAGAATTTTCACATGTGTTATGAGTTGAGAATATTAGCTTTGTATGCTTAACAAGAATAAAAGAGGTTGAACATTGGTATGACTACAAAAGTCAGGTTTAATAGATACTAGGGGTGAAGAGCACCATGCCTAGAATCCTGTACTATTATGCTAATTTGAGCTAAGCTCAAGCCAATGCAAATGTTAAGTGAATAAGGACCTAGTTTGGTTTTGTGGCCTTTGACACTCGAGCGATTAAGCCCTTAGGAGTGTCTCTACACTTAATACCCTAAAGCCGTCTGGTTTGGGAGTTATTGGCCTAAAGCTCGTTACAAGGGTGTCATAGAAAGCCTAAGTGAACCGAACATTGCACATGATCTAGCCTCTAATGTTTTGAGTTGAAAGTGGGATAAGTTAAAGCCTAAAATGATAAAGTGATGAATTTTAAGTGGCTATGAAGTTTTCTTCAATTCTCATGCCTTGTGACTAATCGAAAGTTGATAGATATGGGATTAATGCTTGAGAAGTGGTAAGAATGCCACTCGACTATAACATTTGAGATTTATTACACTACACCCTTAGGATGGTCTTTTCGAGGTTAAGGCGTAACATAAGCAAGTATGTGACTTGTATAAATATATAATTTTGAGCTTAAAAAGATGAATTCATGCCATTGCGTTATTATTATTCATATTGATTTCCGTTGATTGATCGGGGTTGAAAATCCTCCGATTTTGTGGGTATATCGTATGCAAACCCTCACGAGACTATAACTCGTCCTTTGAGGTAACTCAAGGGTTCAAAGGCTTGTTGCATCCGCTAAATGCAACTGTGTACTCCACCAAAATGAGTTGGGTAGTTTTCTTTTCGTTCTCTCTTGTTTGAGTTGTTTTGGATCCTATAGCTTATTGCTCGAGGTCGAGCAATTGATAAGTGTGTGGGGGGGGGGGGTTGATAAGAGTCACTTTTACGTGTTTTTAAGCCCGTTGTGTTTATATTTTAGATTCATTTATCGCCTAAATCTTGCCACATTTGCGTTTAATTCGTGTGTTAAGTGATTTCAGGCCTTAAGTGGATATAGTCAAAGAAAGGGCGAAAAAACGACGTATAAAAACAAGTTCAGGCCAAGATGCTTCGCACTTCCACGCTAAGCGCAGCCATAATCACGCTTGGGCGCCCAAACAAGCATAAAATAAGTTGGAGTTACGCAAAAGGGCCCCTAGGCGCCATTTCCCCACGCTTGGGCGCCACATTCGCCACACCTGCCACGTTTGAGCACCATTTCTGTATGTTTAGGGACCGAATTTGATGCAGTGTCCTTCTTCAAAGTTGTAGAGCTATGTCTTATCTTCATGTAGGAACTTGAATCATTCAAATCGGAGGTCTGTGGAAAAGCATTATGAAGAAAACACGATTGCTGCGCTGAAAAGAAGGAAAACAGTTCAGAGTTCGAACTGTGGCGCCCAGGCGCCACTTTCTCAAGCCTAGGTGCCACCACCACCGCGCCTAGGCGCCATTATGTGCCCCTGGGCGCCATGCAACTTCTTCCCCAAGTCAATTACGTCAGCTGGGCGCCGATTTGCTCATGCTTAGGCGCCGGTGCAACAGTTTTTTGACAACTATAAAACCCAGATTTCAGAAATTATTAGGGGGTTCGAATTCTAAAGGAATTTTGGGGATTTCTTGGGATGGGGACCTCACTTTTCATCACTTTAGAAGAGCTAAAGAGAAGGGAAAGAAGAGATTGAAGCCTCCAATTAAAGATTCGATCATCAATTCAACATAGGGAGTTTCTTAACTTTAGATTCATCTTTGTCTATGAACATGGATCTTATGCTTAGCGTTTTCCTTATGCATTTTATGACCTAAATTGTTAAACTAGGGCCATGAGAAGGCCATGTTGTTAGTATTTTGATAATAAGATCGTTTTCCATTTCAATTCATATATTGCTATGTGTTGTGATTTTGTGGTTGAATGCCTTACATATGCTTGATCACCATGTGTTTGATATCATGCCTAGGTGAATTATTCGAGAGAAAGTTGACTTAGGGTGCAAGAATTTCACAACATCACCGACCAAATAGGAATTGCCCTAGACATAGGTAAAGATTCCCGGGTGAAGTCGTTCGATTTTAATCGAGAAAGATCTAGTTCTTTAATGCATACTTAGTGGTTAGATTTCCGGGTAGACATACTTAGGAAACCACCAATTAAGTATAGGAGTCTATCACGAGACATCGGTTATTCTTTACCTTAGGAGCTTTCACCATAGCAATGTATGTCTAATGAATTGGTAATGATCTTAGGATAGCAATACGCAACATGTGCCCGAACATGAGCCTTAGTCACCTCTCCACCTTGGAAGTTTAATCTCTCTTTACTTTCGCTTTAGCTTATTTTACTTTCCTTTTTAGTTAAATCTCTAATTTACTTCCTTTTGTTATCGAAAATCATAAACTAAAATTCAAGTCTCCGTGGTTCGACAACCCGGACTTATTGTCCATTTCTATTACTACACATGACTAGTGCACTTGCTACCAAAGCACGTTAGCTTCTAGCGTGTCAAGTTTTTTGGACTCAGGGGCAAGTGCCCATGTGTGTTGTTTAGAACAAGATCTGCAAAGAAGTAGAAAGCTGGGCCGAGAAGAAGTGATGATCAAAGTAGGCAGCGGGGAAAGCGTCGTAGCTACTAGGATTGGATTTACATTTTTGTTTTGAATTCTGGACATTTCTTGTTTTTAAATGATGTTTTAGTTTTGCCCAAGGGACTTAAGAACATTTTTCCATTTCTATACTAGTTAAGATTGGCTATACATTCCGTTTTTCTAAATTGAATTGCGACATTTATTATGGAAATAAATTAGTTAGCAATGCATCTTTAGTTAATGGTCTGTATTATTTAAATGTCTGTAATTCATCTGATGTGAATGTTGTAACTTATAAACATGGTAGGAAAGAAGCTAACTTAAGACTCAAGTGGCATCTTAGACTACGCCATGCTGGAGAGCACAAGATCCACAAAATGGAAAAGGATGGACTTTTAAGCTCAATCTAGGGTTAGATCCCTATCCAACATGTGAATCATGTCTCTTAGGCAAGATGGCTAGATCACCCTTCACCGGGACTTTTGAAAGAGCTACTCAAGTCTTAGGATTAGTGCATACCGACGTTCATTTGGAGAAATGGCTCGTGGAGGTTTCTACTACTTCATCACTTTCACAGACGATCATTCAAGATATGGTCTAGTGTATCTGATGTAGCAAAAGTTTGAATCCTTTGAAAGGTTTAAAGAATTCAAAGTACTGAGTCAAAATATAAAAACTTTGCAATCGGATCATGGAGGAGAATATATGAGCGCCGAGTTTGATGAATTCCTTAGAGAACAGGGAATAATGTTACAACTAACACCACCATCAACTCCTCAACTAAATGGAGTAGCCGAGTGAAGGAACCGAACATTGTTGGACATGGTTCGTTCCATGTTTAGTTACACTAATTTACCCATTTCGTTGTGGGGACATGCGCTCCTTATTGCTACTTATATATTGAACAGATGTCCCTCTAAATCCGTTCCTAAAACTCCACATGAGATGTGGAATAATAGGAAACCATCACTACTACAGAAATGACCTATTACAGCGGTTTTAACCGCTGTAATAGGTACCGCTGTAATTGGTTAGACCAATTACAACGGTTTTTGAACCGCTGTAATAGGGACCAATTACAGCAGTTGTTTTCGGAATCGCTGTAATTGGTCAACCTATTATAGTGGTTTTTTGAAAAACCCCTATAATAGGTTAAACCTGTTATAGCGGTTTTTCAAAAAACCGCTATAATAGGTAACCTATTATAGCGGTTTTTCACAAAACCGCTATAATAGGTTTTACCTATTTTGGCGGTTTTGTGAAAAACCGCTATAATAGGTGTATTTTTTAATTTTTTTTCTTGCTGTACTGTACAAAATTTATTAGCTCAAAATTCAACACACTAACACAACAAACCATAAAATCAATTCAACAGAAACAACAAACGTGAAACCCAAAATTAACTTCACCAAATTAAATGATCATCTCTAACAACAAAAACCAACAAATGTATTGTTCCAATTCGCATAATCTCCAACAAATCATATTTTACGTATAATCTCCAACAACTGATAATGAGTTTACAATCAGTTAAACACAATAAATCAAATAAAAATTTACAACAATTTACAACTTACACCATACCAAAAGCGCATTGGAAAATGTATTGTGCCAATTCGCCACGTACTTCATCAAGTTGCTCCACAGAGTAAGTGACGTATTGACAATCAGGAAAGTACTGCACGATAGAGATTGAAAGCACAACAAAGGTTTAATAACTTATAAAGGGAAATTAGAATTTGATGATGAGTATTAATTAGGATTATGCATACCGCTGGTGGGATTGTAGATTCTCCGTGGCTAATAATATCCTTCATGAATTTCATAACAAAGAAGCCACAATCTTTGTCGTTTAACTGCATGGGGCACTACAAAATTGAAATAAAAAATTGTATTAGAACAATAACGTTTATACGAATAATCTCTCGAAAATATAAAATTACACTAACCTTTATAGAAGTCCATTTACAGGCCATTTTTTTGGATTTGGCCTTTTGGGTGTTACGATTTGCACTAGACATCAACACAGCACTGTTAAAAATATCAAAAAACAAGGAAAGATGTCAATATCAAGCAAATATACATGTGAAATCTAGGAAGACATATACACTTTAAAATTAATATTAAATATAATGAATACATTGATTGAATGAAAAACTTACTGATTGATTGTTTCTTTCATATCAGGTCGGTTATTCGAATCAACGTGCAAAGAATCCAGATAATACACGATCTCTTTAATTGGATCAATCACAAGCAACACCCAATGTCCCCTAAATTAAAAAGCATTCAAAAGATAAGTTCAAAATTAGTTTTGCGTACGTAACAAATTTTACAAAATAAAGTTGGGTGTTTAGTAACTCACCCGGTGTTGTAAGGTGCAATAAACAACTTCCCATCTGCGCAATCTTTCATGGCATTTGTTATATATTGCGCTTGTAAAATATGCTGAGAGGGAGTAATACCTGCTCCCGCAGCTATAGTATGTGGGCTAAGGAACCCGAAATTATTTGTTTTCTCTTCGGGGACCACGTACTTAGCCCACAAACACCTAAATTGAGCATAAAATAAATTTGAACAAGAAAATAAACATAGTTAAAATTAATGCAGTAAAATAATTTAAAAACTAACTTTTTTTAATTCATATTTAAAAACTTACTTGATGTAAACTGAAATGATAGAGACTCCTATTTGTTCTTTGCGCAAAAAATGACAGATCTCCTCCCTCCCAAGATACTCTTGATAGGGTTCGTTATTATAGATTGCCTCGGGAATGTCTATAGCGATCAATTGTTCAATAGACATTATTTGCAGGTACCTTTCAAGAGTTACAAGTGACTGAGGGAGTTGATCAGCTGTTATGTCTGCTGCTCTGTCATCTTCACGTGAAGGGTTGGCCACAAGAGGTGTTCGTTTGACAGCTGAGTGCTTCGTCATCTCTGATTTATGTTTTCCAACTGATGATTTGGATTTTCCAAGAGACTATTTAAGCAAAGAAAATCAACGTGAATGTTACAAACACTAGTACAGAAAAGACCTGTTACAGCACACATTTTACAGCGGTTTTTGGAAAACCGCTGAACGGAGAGACTTATTACAGCGGTTTATAAGTGAACCGTTATAATGGATATTAACCGGGTACCTATTACAGCGGTTTTTTATCGAACCGCTGTAATAGTTCGAACCTATTATAGCGGTTCGATAAAAAACCGCTATTATAGCGCGAACAGAAAAAAAAAAAAAAAATTTTTATAGCGGTTCGGGAATGAACCGCTATAACCGGTTTATGCCAATTATAGCGGTTCAGTACCGAACCGCTATAACTGATTCCCAGTTATAGCGGTTCGGTACTGAACCGCTATAATTGGTAAACCGGTTATAGCGGTTCGTTCCCGAACCGCTATAAAACGTAATTAAAAAAAAAAAAAATTCCCTCCCTTTTTTCCCCCCAAAAACCGAGCTCTCCCCCTCATTTCTCTCTACTATCTCTCACTCTCTACTCTACTCTCTCTCTCTACTCTACTATCTCTCTCACTCTCTACTCTACTCTCTCTCTCTACTCTACTATCTCTCTCACTCTCCACCACCGCGCCCGCCCCCGCCATCGTCTCCACCACCACCACAATACGCCGCCGCCGCCGCCGCCCCATTTGATTTTTCTCTATCTCTCTACTCGATCTCTCTCCCTATACTCTACTCTCTCTCTCTATACTCTCTCTCTCACTCTCAAGCTAACCTAAACCGCCCCCGTCCCGTCGCCACCACCTCCACCACCACCCCCAAACCGCCGCCGCCGCCGCCGCCGTGACCCACCACTCTCCTCCTCTCTCTCTTTATAGGTATATATATATATGTTTATATATGTTATGTTATATATATATATATTATGTATATATTAAATTTAGGTTATGTGTTAATTTCTTGTTTGTTATATATTAATGTTATGTTAATTCGGATTTTGTGATGTATATAATGTAGGTTATATGTTAATTTGTTAATTATTGTTATATATATCATGTTATGTTAATTGGGGTTTTATAAATTATATAGTGGATTTTTGTTATTATGTTGTAGTTGATTTTTTACTAACATTGAATGCAAATCTGATTTGTTCTAGGCATCTCATGAGTATGTTCGATATATGTATGTATATCCCTATGTGTCTAGTTTCATATGAATAAAACGGTTCATGCATCGGAGCTTTCCACAATGAGTTATGAATTTTCTCGTGAAGACGCGCACAGCTGTTTTGAAAATTGACAGATTTTTCTCTAACTTTGAATACAAATCTGCTTTTTTCTAGACATCTACTGAGTATGTGAGATATATGTGTGGATAGCCCTATGTGTCTAGTTTCATAGGAAGAAAACGGTTCATGAATCCGAGCTTTCTACAATTATTTATGAATTTTCTCGTGAAGACGCGCACAGCTTTCTGCACAACCGAGAAGCTCCAAAAACTTTATATCGTGATGCTTTAATTTATTTGTAGTTTTATGTGCTTTTGGATCCAATTGGTGATCAATATTTATAATATGATGCTTTATTTGTAGTTTTTTATGTGATCTATGTGATCCAACTGGTGATCAATATTTGTAGTTGTTCCCCTGGAAATATGATGTTTTATGTGATCCAACTGGTGATCAATATTTTTGTATCGTTTTGTGTTCGTTGTGGGTGAAAGATTAGAGTGTTGGGTTTGTTGTGGTTGAAATTGGTAGTATTTTTTGCGTCGTTTCCCTGTTGAGATTTTAGCGGATCGTAAGATTCGACTTCTGTTGGTTACAACCCACTGAGAAGATTAAGTCGAGAACTTGGTAGAAATATTTGCGTCGTTACTCTGCCGAATTTTTTATAGAATAATGCGAAATAAATTTATTTAATTAATTTAACTATCAACTGATGTTAAAATTATTTAATTTAATTAATTGAGAATTTAGATGGATCGAAGTTGGATTGTAGCGGATCGTATGTCGGAGCAATATGGGAAAGGGGTGAAAGAATTCATCGACTTTGCGGTTGAGCATGCATCGGATCCGACTAGGATTAGTTGTCCATGTTTACGTTGTTGTTTTGGAAAGAGAATTAGTCCACGTGACTTGGAAGATCATTTGGTGTGTAATGGAATTGATAAAAGCTACACACGATGGACAAGACACGGTGAAAGCAGTGCCACCTCAGCTGATTTGGGTGATACATCATATCGATCAGTAGATTTTGACATGGATGATTATGAGCCTGATCGTTTGGAGGAGATGACCAATGTGATCGAGTAGGATTTGCGAAATTGTCCCAAGATGTTCGACAATTTGACAAGTGATTCAAAGACACCCCTGTATAGTGGTAGTAATTTCACAAGATTGAAAGCAGTCCTAAACCTCTACAAGTTAAAAGCTAACAATGGGTGGAGTGATAAGAGTTTCACAGACTTACTTGGTCTATTAAAAAGTATGTTACCCGATGATAATGTGTTACCTAATCGTACTTATGAGGCTAAGAAGATGTTAACTGCAATTGGCATGGGATATGAGAGGATACATGCTTGTTTCAATGATTGCATCTTGTTTAGAAAGGACTATGCATCATTGACGGTGTGTCCCAAATGTGGCACCTCACGGTACAAGAAGAATGGATCTGCTCCTGTCAAAACAGCATGGTATTTGCCCATAATACCTAGATTTAGACGCATGTACAGTAGTGAAGCGTTTGCCAAGGACTTGACATGGTATGCTGATAGAAGGCTTGAACAAGGGATTGAAGATAACAAGATTAGACATCCTTCAGATTCTCCTCAATGGAAAAAGATCGATAATGATTTCCCTGAATTTAGGGAAGAACCAAGAAATTTACGCCTTGTATTGGCTACAGATGGAATGAACCCACATGGCTTGCAAAGTAGCTCACATAGTACATGGCCGGTGATTTTGATGATCTACAACCTACCCCCTTCGCGATGCATGAAGCGAGAGCATATTATGATGCCTATACTAATTTCCGGGCCGAAACAACCTGGAAATGATATAGATGTCTACTTGGCCCCTTTAATTGAGGATTTGAAAGAGTTGTGGGAGACCGGTATTAAAGTGTATGATGGGTTTAGAAAAGAGAGCTTCAATCTCAGAGTTATGTTGTTTGGTACAATCAATGATTTTCCAGCAAGAGCTAATCTCGAGGGATATGGTGTACATGGGCAATGTGCATGCCCCATATGTGTCAAGAGTACAGATCAATATAGACTCCCACACTCTCAGAAATATGCATTCCAAGGGCATCGAAGATGGTTGAATCGAGAACATCGATATCGTCGGTGGAAGAAAGCTTTCAATGGGAGCATAGAAGAATGTCGAGCTCCTAAGTGTTTGACCGGTGAAGAGGTGTTTGAGAATGTAAAAGACTTGGATATCAAGTTCGGAAAGACTTTTGCAGGCGGCCTTGCAAAAACTGGGTGGAAAAAAAGGTCAATTTTTTTTGATTTGCCGTATTGGAAATCTTTACATGTTAGACATTTTCTTGATATAATGCATATTGAGAAAAATGTATTTGATAGTGTCATTGGTACTCTTCTAAATGTGCCCGGCAAGACAAAAGATGGAGTAAAGGCAAGGTTGGACTTAGTTGAAATGAAGATAAGAGGTAAATTGGCACCAACAATGAAGGGAAAACGTACTTATTTACCTCCAGCAGCTCACACGCTATCTAGAAAAGAAAAAATTGCATTATGTGAGTTTCTTTGTGGAGTGAAAGTTCCCGAAGGGTATTCTTCGAACATTAGCAGTCTTGTATCAATGAAGGACTTGAAGCTAAAGCATATGAAGACTCATGATTGTCATGTAATCATGGATCATTTGCTACCAATTGCTTTACGGGCCATTCTGCCAAAAAAGGTGAGAGAAACGATAACTAGATTGTGTTTCTTCTTCAAAGCAATGTGGAGCAAGGTGTTTGATCCTGAACAATTGCCTGCACTTCAGAAACAACTTGTCCTCACTTTGTGTGAGCTTGAGATGTATTTCCCACCCGCGTTTTTTGATATAATGACTCACCTACCTATTCACTTGGTTAGAGAGACACAACTTTGTGGACCAGCTTTTATGAGATCTATGTATCCGGCTGAGCGTTATATGAAGGTATTGAAAGGCTATGTGAAAAATCGTAGCCGGCCGGAAGGTTGCATTGTTGAGCGGTACATAGTTGATGAAGCTATTACATTTTGCACAGAATATCTGAATGATTCTAACGTTGCAGAGCTTCAAAAGTCTCCTGTTGTGGGGGGGGGGGGGAACAGAAGGAGAAAGCGTAATTGGAAAGCAATTAGTGAGTGTTCCTAGCACACAAAAGGATCAGGCACACCTATATGTGCTCCACAACACCGATGAGGTTGAGCCATATGTTGAAGAGCACAAGGACCAACTTAGGAGAATAAATTCAAGTAAAAATGAAAGTTGGATTTCAAGAGAACATAACAAGAGTTTTATCGATTGGTTCCGAAAGTGTATTCAAGAGAAACAAAATGAGAATTCACTTTCAGTTTCAGATAAATTGGCACGGTTGTCGGTGGGCCCGGGCAGATTCGTATTTTGTCATTCGGGTTATCGTATAAATGGTGTCACATTTTATACAAAAGACCAAGATGAACGGAGTACAATGCAGAATAGTGGGGTGAGTCTTGTAGCTGAAGCAATGCATATCTCAAGTGCGAAAGATAATAGCCCTATCTATGCCACTTTACCATATTATGGGGTGATTGAACGTATATGGGAGCTGGATTACAGTTGGTTTCGGGTGCCTGTATTTGGGTGTAGGTGGGTTGACCATAAAAATGGTGTCGATGATAGTGAAATAGGTTTTACTCGAGTAGACCTTGAAAAGGTGGGATACAAAGATGAACCTTTCATTTTGGCATCTCAAGCTAAACAAGTGTTTTTTGTCACCGATCCTGTCGATAAGAGGTGGTCCATTGTTTTATCGGCAAACAAAAATACTTGTATTGAGGATGATGGCCTATATAATGAAGATGATGGAGGAAATCCTATCTTAGGTGGTTCACAATCCACAAATAGTGACGGTGACTTGGATATCAGTGATGATGAATTGTATATGCGAGAAGATCACCAAGAAGGGATATGGATTAATCCTTCTGTTCGTCGGCGTACTAAACAAAATGGTCGTACTGAGGGATCACAAAAGATTAGTAAACCAGCGACAAAAAGAAAACGATGAAAGGTATTTGAACTTATTTGATAATTATATGAGTAACTTATTTGAACTCTTTTGTTAAGTATGCAGTTAAAGTGTAAATTATATTGAACCAGCTTGTAATATTATATTAGTGAATGAGTTACACTAACTTCTGTATTTTTTTGCTTTTGTAGGTCGATACCGTATACCACCACAGTCACCCTCTCCTCCGCCACTACCACGACGACCACTACCAATGTAAGCTTATCAATATTTGGTTTTGTACTTTTTGATGTGATTTATATGATCCAACTGATTAATGATGTGATTAATGCATATATATTTATTTTCGTTTGTTGTTGTTGAAATATTTGAATTTTCACTTATGAAATCTTGTAGATGGATTCTGGAGGTGCTGCAAACCCAAGTGTTGAAAGTGAGATACGGAGAGGTATTACAGCAATGAAGAAAGTAATAAAGGCCAAAAGTAAAGGCATAAAGCTACAAGTTGGTTGGAACGAGTATGGTCAACCAGTTGACCCAAATAAATCAACTTTTGTTGGTTACATTGGCGTGATAGCTCGTGACAGGGTCCCTATTACTATCAGTGATTGGCGCAGCGTCCCTGCAGCAATAAAATATGCCATTTGGAATGAAATAGCTGTAAGTTAGTTATTATATATTATGTTTTTAATTGGTAAATGTAGTTTTTTTTTCTCTAAATTAACATTTTTTATATACTTTGTTCTTTGTTTTTTATAGTTGGCCTTTGATATTGACGAAAGTAGACAGAAGTTCGTCTTAGCCGAGGCTGGGAAGCTAGCTCGAAACTACAGGAGCTACTTGACCAGAATCTGGGTAGAGGATGATGATGGGAACATTAATTCAAGCCCACCCGAAAAATATCGTATATCTCAAGAAGATTGGACAAAATTTGTAGAAATACGCCAAAGTGAAGCTTTTCAGGTAATTATTTTAATTTATGGTTTCATTTTAATTTATTTGAAACTATATACATTGACTAATGCCTTGATTATATAATGAACAGCAACTACGTAAGGAAAATCGGGAAAGAGCAAAGGAACCTGAATATCCTTACAGGGCATCACGTCTTGGATATGCTCAAGTGGAGTATATTGAGGTACGTAGTTCGTTACAAGTTGTAATTCTAATCAAATTTCCTTACAAATTTTCTAATCAAATTTCCTTAATTACAAATTTTCTAATCAAATTTATTTCCTTACAAATTTTCTTATATAGAAGCATAAAAGAAAGGATGCTGGGTCAGATGTCACAGAGGTGACACGAGCACTAGTGTGGAGGGTTGCACATTCTGACAGCCAGAACAAGATTGATAATGTCAATGTTAAAAGAGTAGTGGAATCAATGGTGAGTTATTTGCAATTTTAGTTATATAGTGTGTTGTATGTTTTTTTAAAAATAATTTTAAAATAACAAATTTTTGTATTTTTTAAATGTATTATTACAGGAAAGCTTATCACAGGAGGGTAGCCACAGTGGACCCGAGAAGACCCGGAATGATATACTGGCTATAGCTCTTAAAAAGAAGGAGCATCCGGGTCGAGTTAGGGGTGTAGGCTTTGGGGTATCCCAAAAAGATTACTTTTCGGATTCAAAGCCTTCAAAAAATACGGTGATTGATAGCTTGCAAGACACGGTTCAAATGCTCACTCAATCACTATTCGAATTGCGACGCGAGTTTGAGCAGCATAGGGCGTCTGGGTCGCAGCAGCCACATACAGAAGAGGCGGTTTCTTTGAAAGATAGCTGCCCAGAAGTGAAAGACCTTCCTCAGGTAATTAATGAAAAGCATATTGTTTAGTGATAATGTAACTTACAATCCTATATTTCTGTATGATATACAACATTTTCTAATATAATGGTATATATATATATATATATATATATATATATATGTAGGATGTGGTGCAGTGTCAATTAGCACTTTCTACACCGTGTTATCGTTTGGTGGCAAGAGGAACAATGTACAATCAACCAAAGGATAGAACATTGCATACATGTCCATTAGCCTCCCACCTCGTGAAAGTGTCGATTGACATTGCAATTGAAGATATTGCACCCTTACCAGTCCCTCTCGATGATGAAGGAGTGTTCACAGTATCTGAGGCTGTGGGATACATGGTTGCTTGGCCTAAGAGTCTTGTGATTGTCGGTGATGCATCGGTACGTAATTATTAATAGCTAGTCATTATTAAATTATAACAATTGTTTAATGTTAATAAATATACTTTCATTGATAACGCCCACGTTTTGTTTTCTTTTGCTTATAGTCTCTCGGAAAATCCAAATCATCACTCGGAAAAAGCAAATCAGAGATGACGAAGCACTCACATGTCAAAAATACACCTCTAGTGGCCAACCCTCCTTCTCTAGTGGCCAACCCTCCTGCTCCACGCCCTAATTCACTTGCAATTCTTGAAAGGTTCTTTGGGATGATGGCTGCTGATAACACTATCCGGATAGACATACCCGAGGAAATCTTCAATATCCCCTTTCCAGAATATATTGGGCGGGAGGAGATCGGTGACTTTGTGCATAAAGAACAGATAGGAGCCTCTATCATTACTGCTTACATCAAGTAAGTTTTTAAATATTAATTAATAAAAAGTAAGCTTTTAATTAAATTATTTTACTGCATTAATTTGAACTATGTTTATTTTTGTTACTCAAATTTATTTTATGCTCAATTGTAGGTGTTTGTGGGTTAATCACGTGGTCCCCGAACAAAAACAAAATAAATTCGGGTTCCTTAGCCCACATTCTATATCTGCGGGAGCAGGAATTACTCCCACGCAGCGTGTTGACAAATCGCAATATATAGCAAATACTATGATAGCTAGTGCACTGGAGGGGAAGTTGTTTCTTGCACCTTACAACTCCGGGTGAGCTACTAAAGACACATTGTTATTTTGTAAAATTTGTTACGTAGGCATAACTAATTTAAAATTTTTCTTTTGAATATGCTGATTAGGGGCCATTGGTTGTTGCTCGTGATTGATCCAATTAAAGAGATCGTTTATTATTTGGATTCTTTGCACGGTAATCCAAATAACCGACATGATATGAAAGATATGATCAATCAGTAAGTTTTATCATTCAATTAAATGTATCCATTATATTATATTTAATATTAAGTTTAAAGTATATATATTATAACTAGACTTCATATATATATATTTGCTTGATATTGACATATTTCCTTGATTTTTGATGTTTTTAACAGCGCTGTGTTGATGTTTCGAGCAAATAAAAACAACCAAAAGATCAAATCAAAAAACAAGGCCTGTACATGGAGTTGTATACAGGTTAGTTTAATTATATTATTTTAATTATAGTTTCAAGAAATTATTCGTATAAAAGTTATTTATTCTAATACAATTTTGATTTGAATTTAATTTGTAGTGCCCCATTCAAATAAATGCCATAGATTGTGGGTTCTTCGTCATGATATTCATGAAAGATATTATTAGACACGGAGAATCGATAATCCCACCCGCGGTATGCATAATTCTAATTAATATTAATCAAATTCTAATGTCCCTTTTAAGTTATTAAACATTTTTGTTGGATTTTAATATTTGTCTTGTAGTACTTTGCTGATTGTCAGTACGCCTCTTACACTATAGCGCAACTTGATGAAGCACGTTCTGAATTGGCACAATACATTTTTAAATGCGCTTTTGATATGCCGGCGGTGTAAGTTGAAAATTATTGTAAATTTTTATTTGATTTAAAAGCAGTGATTAGTTTATATTGGTTTATTGTAAACTCGTTATTATTTGTAATTATTGGAGATTATTATTTGGTGAATGAAATTAATTTTGGATTTGAATTTGTTGTTTTTGTTGAGCAATTGGTTTGTTTTATGTGTTATTGATGAGTTGAATTTTGAGCTTGTGGGAAGGATATAGCTCTAGCTGAAATTATAACAGAAAAAAATAAAAATAAAAAAAAATCATGTTACAGCGGTTCGTTGATGAACCGCTGTAACAGTGAACCTGTCCTGTTACAGCGGTTCAGAAACGAACCGCTGTAACAGGCTACGGGTTTTACACTTAATTTTTTTTTTATTTACCTATTACAGCGGTTCGTTATTGAACCGCTGTAATAGGGCTCATTTTACAGCGGTTTTTAACCGCTGTAATAGTAAACATACCAATTACAGCGATACGTATTACAGCGGTTAAAATCGCTGTAATAGTGAAAAAAAAACCGCTGTAACAGACCTCTTCTGTACTAGTGAAACCAAAGTATATTTAGTAACCTTAAACAATTGTTATAATTTATTAATGGCTAGGTATTAATAATTACGTACCTATGCATCACTGACAGTGACAAGACTCTTAGGCCAAGCAACAATGTATCCCACAGCCTCAGAAACTGTGAACACTCCTTCATCAGCGAGAGAGACTGGTAGGGGTGCAATATCTTCAATTGCAATGTCAATCATCACTTTCACAAGGTGGGTGGGTAATGGAAGTGTATGCAGCGTTCTATCATCTGGTCGATTGTACATTTGTCCTTTAGCCACCAAACGATAAGACGGTGTTGAAAGTGACAATTGACATGGCGCCACAACCTACATATATAAAAAATATATATATATATATATACACCATTATATTAGAAAAATTTGTGTATTTTAATGAATTGCAAGTTATATGATCACTTAATAATTTCATATCATTACCTGAAGAAGGTTCTTAACTGGATCTGGGCAACTATCTTTCAAAGAAACCGCCTCATCTTCATGTGGCTGCTGCGACCCAGACGCCTTATGCTCGTCAAACTCGCATCGCAATGAGGATAGTGATGCAGTGAGCATGTGCACCATGTTTTTCAAGTTATCAATATCCTCATCTTTAGAAGGCTTTTTGTCAATAAAATAGTGTTTTTGTGATACCCCAAAGCCTATTCCCCTAACGCGACCCGAATGCTCCTTCTTGTTAAGAGCTTTAGCCAATATATCATTCCGGGTCCTCTCGCTTTCACTATTGCTACCCTCCTGTGATAAGCACTCCTGTAATAATACATTTAAAAATTAGTGAACTTTGCTCTTATAAAAAAATTTCAAAAACAACATACAGCACATGATATAGCTAAAATTGCAAATAACTCACAATTTCATGCACTACTCTTTTAACATTGACATTATCAATGTTATGCTGGCAGTCAGAATGTGCAATCCTCCACACGAGTGCTCGTGTCACGTCTAAGGGGTCTGACCCAGCTTCCTTTCTTTTTTCCATCTATATTATGATTAAATATATATATATATATATATTAACAAGGAATTTTTATTAGAAAACTTGTAATGATTCACTGTTAAATGAACTACATACCTCAATGTGCTCCAGTTGAGCATATCCAACACGTGATTTCCTATAGGGATATTCAGGGTCCTTTGCTCTTTCCTGATTGTCCCTACTTAATTGTTGTTCATTACATAATCAAAGCATTAGTCAATGTTCATATAAACGCAATATGCAACAAATGAAACCGTGAATTAAAATAATTACCAGGAAAGGTTCACTTTTTCGTATATGTAAAAACGCTGTCCAATCTTCTTGAGATATATTATATTTTTGGGGTGTGCTGGAATTAATATTCCCATTATCATCCTCTACCCACACTCTGCTCAAGAAGCTCCTGAAGTTTCGCCCTAGCTTTCCAGCTTCGGCCATGACAAATTTGTGTCTACTTTCTTCAATATCAAAGGCCAACTATGAAAAACAAACAACAAAGTATATATGAAATTATAATTTTGAGAAAATTGAATAAACAAAAAATACATTAACCAATTAATTAGAAACATGATAATAACCAACTTACAGCTATTTCATTCCAAATTGCTGATTTTGTTGCTTCCGAGACGTGTCGCCAATCACTGATGGTAATCAGCACCCTGTCACGAGCTATGACTCCAATGTAACCAACAAATGTTGATTTATTTTGGGTCAATTGGTTGGCCATTCCGATTCCAGCCGACTGGTAGCTTTAAGCCTTTACTTCTGGCATTTATGACTTTTTTCATTGTAGCGATACCTCTACGTATCTCACTTTCAACACGTTTGTTTGCAGTTGCCCCAGAATCCATCGACCTACAGAAGCCAAAAATACAGAATTTAGATTCATATACCAAATATATAGTACCAAGTAACGCCACCATTATTTTAGAAAAAATTCGGCAGGGTAACGACGCAATTTTTTTTACTAAGTTCTCGACTTAATCTTCCCCCAAAATTGCAAATAACAAAACCAATCCATCAATTCTTTCACAAAACCAATCAAATTTCACAAAACCATAAATGCATTAAACGATGTCAACAAAACAACACATATTGATCCAATCACGATACATAATCAAAATACATATCAACAAACACACTATACTCATGATATGTATTCAAATAATAATACTCGTTATCATATCGAGAGAGCGAGAGAGAAGAAGCTTACGGTGGTGGTCGTGGTAGTGGTGAAGGAGGCGGTGGTGGTCGTAGAGGAGGAGGAGAGAGCGGCTGTGGCTGTGGCTGTGGCGGTGGTGGTGGCCCCGGTATACAATATCGACCTACAAAAGCCAAAAATACAGAAGTTAGTTTCATTATGCAACAACATAATTTTTCAATTCATAAACTAACAAGAGACGCCCTGACTCATACACTAACAAGTGCTTAAATGAAGAAAAGTTTAGGAAATAAGTATATCATATAATTATCACATAAGTTCAAATACCTTTCATCGTTTTCTTTTTGTCGTTGACTTAGTTGTCTTTTGCTTCCTCCCAGTACGACCCTTTTGTTTAGTACGTCGACGAACAGATGGATTAATCCATATCCCCTCTTGGTGATCTTGTCGCATATACAATTCATCATCACTGATATCCAAGTCACATCACTATCAGTGGCTTGTGAATCACGTAAGATAGGATTTTCTCCATCATCATCACTATATGAACTATCATCCTCCATACAAGTATTTTTGTTTGCCGATAAAACAATTGACCACCTCTTATCAATAGGATCGGTGAAAAAAAACACTTGCGTAGCTTGTGATGCCAAAATGAAAGGTTCATCTTTGTAACCCACCCTCTCAAGGTCTACTCGAGTGAAGCCTATTTCACTATTATCGACACCATTTTTATTGCCAGCCCACCTACACCCAAATACAGGCACCCGAAATCAACTATAATCCAACTCCCATATATGTTCAATCACCCCATAATATGATAAATGAGCATAGATAGGGTTATTATCTCTCGCACTTGAGATATGCATTGCTTGAGCTACAAGACTCACCCCACTATTCTGCATTGTACTCCGTTCATCTTGGTCTTATGTATAGAATGTGCGACCATTTATACGATAACCTGAATGACAAAATACAAGTCTGCCCGGTCCCATCGACAACCGTGCCAATTTATTTGAAACTGAAAGTGGATTCTCGTTCTGTTTCTCGTGAATATGCTTTCGGAACCAATCAGAGAAACTCTTATTATGCTCTTTTGAAATCCAACTCTCATTTTTATTTGGATTTAATCTCCTAAGTTGATCCTTGTGCTCTTGAACATATGGCTCAACCTCATCGGTGTTGTGGAGCACATATAGGTGTGCCTGATCCCTTTGTGTGCAAGGAACACCAACTAATTGTTTTCCAAGTACGCTTTCTCCTTCTGTTCTCCCTCCCACAACATGAGACTTTGGAAGATCTGCAACGTTAGAATCTTTCAGATATTCTGTGCAAAATGTAATCGCTTCATCAACTATGTACCGTTCAACAATGCAACCTTCCGGTCGACTACAATTTTTCACGTAGCCTTTTAATACCTTCATATAATGCTCAGCCGGATACATAGATCTTATAAAAGCCGGTCCACATAGTTGTGTCTCTCTAACTAAGTGAATAGGTAGATGAGTCATTATATCAAAAAATGCTGGTGGAAAATACATCTCAAGCTCGCACAAAGTGATGGCAATTTGTTTCTGAAGTGCAGGCAATTGTTCAGGATCAAACACCTTGCTCTACATTGCTTTGAAGAAGAAACATAATGAGGTTATAGTTTCTCTCACCTTTTTTGGCAAAATGGCCCGTATAGCAATTGGTAGCAAATGATCCATGATCACATGACAATCGTGAGTCTTCATGTGCTTTAGCTTCAAGTCCTTCATTGATACAAGACTGCTAATGTTTGAAGAATACCCTTCTAGAACTTTCACTCCATTAAGAAACTCACATAATGCAATTTTTTCTTTCCTGGATAGAGTGTGAGCCGCTGGAGGCAAATAAGTACGTTTTCTCTTATTTGTTGGTGCCAATTTTTCTCTTATCTTCATTTCAACCAAGTCTAACCTTGCCTTTACGCCATCTTTTGTCTTTTCGGGCACATTTAGAAGTGTACGAATGACACTATCAAATACATTTTTCTCAATATGCATAATATCAAGAAAATGTCTAACATGTAAAGACGTCCAATACGGCAACTCAAAGAAAATTGACATTTTTTTCCACCCAGTTTTTGCAAGCCCACCCGCAAAAGTCTTTCCAAATTTAACCTCCAAGTCTTTTATATTCTCAAACACTTCTTCACCAGTCAAGCACTTAGGAGCTCGGCATTCTTCAATATTCCCATTGAAAGCTTTTTTCCACCGACGATATCTATGGTTTTGATTTAGCCATCTCTGATGCCCTTGGAATGCATATTTCTGAGAGTGTGTCAATCGATATTGATCTGTACTCTCGACACATATGGGGCATCCACATTGGCCATGTACACCATATCCCTCGAGGTTTGCTCTTGCTGGAAAATCATTGATTGTTCCAAATAACATGACTCTGAAATTGAAATTTTCTTCTTTGAACCCGTCATATACTTGAACACCGATCTCCCACAACACCTTCAAATCCTCAATTAAAGGAGCCAAGTAGACATCTATATCATTTCCAGGTTGTTTCGGCCCAGAAATGAGTATAGGCATCATTATATGTTCTCGCTTCATGCATTGCGATAGGGGGAGGTTGTAGATCATCAAAATCACCGGGCATGTACTATGTGAGCTACTTTGCAAGCCATGAGGGTTCATGCCATCTGTAGCCAATACAAGGTGAAGGTTTCTTGATTCTTCACCAAATTCAAGGAAATCATCATCGGTCTTTTTCCATTGAGGAGAATCTGAGGGGTGTCGAATCTTGTCATCTTCAATCCTTTCTTCAAGTCTTCTATCAGCATGCCATGTCAAGTCCTTGGCCAACTCTTTACTACTGTACATGCGCCTAAATCGTGGTATTATGGGCAAATACCACATAGTTTTGACAGGAGCAGATCCGTTCTTCTTGTACCGCGAGGCGCCACATTTCGGACAAACCTTCGATGATGCATAGTCAGTTCTAAACAATATGCAATCATTGAGACAGGCATGTTTCCTCTCATATCCCATGCCAATTGAGGTTAACATCTTCTTAGCCTCATAAGTACGATTAGGTAACACATTATCCTCGGGTAGCATGTTTTTTAATAGATCAAGTAAGTCTGTGAAACTCTTATCACTCCACCCATTGTTGGCTTTTAACTTGTAGAGGTTTAGGACTGCTTTCAATCTTGTGAATTTACTACCACTATACAGTGGTGTCTTTGAATCACTTGTCAAATTGTCAAACATCTTGGGACAATTTCGCAAATCCTCCTTAATCACATTTGTCATCTCCTCCAAACGATCAGGCTCACAATCATTCATGTCCAAATCCCGCGATCGATATGATGTACCACCCAAATCATCTGAGGTGACACTGCTCTCACCGTGTCTTGTCCAACGTGTGTAGCTTTTATCAATCCATTACACACCAAATGATCTTCCAATTCACGTGGACTAATTCTCTTTCCAACACAACAACGTAAACACGGGCAACTGATTCTAGTCCGATCTGATGCATGCTCAATCGCAAAATTGATGAATTCTTTCACCCCTTTCTCATATTGCTCCGACATACGATCCGCTAATATCCAACTTCGATCCATCTTGATTCTGAATTAATTAAATTAGACAATTTTAATATCACTTCATAGTTGAATTAATTAAATAATTTTTATTCTAATTTAATTCCCATTATTCTAGAAAAAATTCGGCAGAGTAACGACACAAACGTTTTTACCAAGTTCTCGACTTAATCTTCCACCGGGTGGCCTGGGTTGCAACCAACAAAATTCGGATCTTACGATCCTCTAAAATTCAATTTTGATACATCCATCTTGATTCTTAATTAATTAAATTAAATAATTTTAACATCAGTTCAGTTGAATTAATTAAATTATCAAAATTTTAATGTATTTCCCAATATCCTAGAAAAAATTCGGCAGAGTAACAACGCAAAAATTTCTACCAAGTTCTCGACTTAATCTTCCCTCAAACTTGCAACCAACAAAATTCGCATCTTTCAACCACAACAAACCCAACATTCTAATCTTTCACCCACAACAAACCCAAAATGTCCACATTATATAATTCACAAAACCCCCATTTAACATATCATATATATAACAACAATCAAGAAATTAACATATAACCCACATTATATAATTCACAAAACCCAATTAACATAACATATATATATAACAACAATCAAGAAAGTAACATATAACCCACATTATATAATTCACAAAACCCCAATTAACATAACATGTATATAACAACAATCAAGATATTAATATATAACCCACATTATATAATTCACAAAACCCTAATTAACATAACATCTATATAATAACAATCAAGATATTAACTTATAACCCACATTATATAATTCACAAAACCCCTAACAACAATCAAAATATTAACATATAACCCTAATTTCATAACATATATAAAATATACACAACATATATAAACATATATATATATATATAAGTATATACCTACAAAGTATATACCTACAAAGTGAGAGAGAGTCGAGAGAGAGACGGGCGGCGGCGGCGGCGGTATAAGGTGTTGGTGGTGGCGGTATATGGTGGGTGTGGTGGTGGTGGGGCTATATGTGGTGTGTGTATATATATATATATATATAGCTAGAGATATAGAGTAGTACAGAAAAAGAGAGAGAGAATAATGGTGGTGGTGGTTGCGGCGGTGGGGGTGGCGGCGGTGGGGGTGGCGGCGGTGAGTGAGAGAGAGAGAGAGATGAGTGAGTGAGAGAGAGAGATGAGTGAGAGAGAGAGTTGAGAGAGAGAGAGAGGGTCGGCCGAATTGGGGGGAAAAATGGGAGGGAAATGTTTGTTTTTTTTTTTTTAAAGCGGTTTATTGGAAAACCGCCGTAACCAGTCCGGACCGGTTACGGCGGTTTTTCAAAAAACTGCTGCAACTGGTTTCCGGCGAAAACCTATTACAGCTGTTCACCAAAAAACCGCTGTAATAGACCCCTCCGTTCAGCGGTTTTCTAAAAACCGCTGTAATAGGTGCGCTGTAATAGTGTATTTTTGTAGTAGTGCATGTCGTAATCACATTAAGATTTGGGGATGTCCCTCTTATGTCAAGAAGACTAAAGTGGATAAGTTGGATCATGTTTCATCCTATTTCATGGGATATATGATGATCAGAGAATCATTGTGGCCCCACAAGCCCACTTCCCATCTTATGTCTGAGAATCTGAAGAACCAAGGCCTAATAGTGTAGATCAGGTAGTTGGAGACAGCTAGAGCTTCCCTCGTGGATGATGTACCTTCATGGTGGATGTTATGTCCAATGAGATGGATTTCATGGGAAGGTTCTTCTAGGTAGCTGACACGCTAAAAGCTAACGTGCTATATGCAATGATCAGATTGTAAGTCCGGATTGTCGGAGATTGTGTTTATGCCCCATACAAGAACCCACTTCCTTGAAGATGAATTCATCTTGGAAGGGAGAAAAGATAGAAAGATTGTTCTAGAAGAACCCGGGAAAATGAAACTCTCTCTGAGACAATCTGTCCAAGAATCCAAGGCATAACTAAGACAATCATCTATTATAAGCAGTCACAATTTGGCTTACATGGCCAGTCCATGGCGTAAAGAATTAATACACAGGACATAATTAGAAAAGCTATAAAAACTTAAAAGTGAATAATGATACTTGAATGCCTTCAATCCCCAAGCTCTTTTCCTTCCCTGAGAGTGATATGGTGGGATTAGGGGCTGCCCCCCTCTCCTCTAAGAACTATAAGTATGGGAGCCAAAATTCCACTAAAGTAGCATTAAGAATTCCCATTAAAGTTCATTCCACTGCTTAAAGTTTGGATTTTAAGATTCCACCAGCTAAAAAAGCTGAACTTTCATTAAGAATGAAGAAAACTTCAACAAAACACATGATGCCCTTGCTTTACACAGTCTTAGTAGGATCTCAAGTGATCAAGTCCCCATGTAGATAACACATGATCTACAACTTTGCAGAAGGACATTTTGTCCAATTCGGTCTCTAAATATACTAAATTCGTTTCAAGAGGTTGTTTCTGTGGCGCCCATAAAGTAAATCTACCAAGAAACACACTTAGACAACCCCTCAACAATGTGCTGAATTACAAAAGTGAGGCTGGAATTTATAAAAAAGGGACTCGGACTCCATGCAGGCATGACTAGGAATCCTGGCCATGTACTTCTCTGTCGGCGCTGTATTTCCTTCACAATTATCTCTATAGACTTTGATGTTTCAAGTTCCCATTTGAAGCTAAGTAAAACCTTTGTCTAAATCGGTCTCGAAATGTCAATTATCGCTCTTATATGCTTGAACTTGTTTTGGATGTAAGTGGATCTACAAAATAAAGATAGGTAGCGATGGCAAGGTTGACACCTTTAAAGCAAGGCTCATAGAAAAATTCTATTGTTAAAGAGAAGAAATTGATCAAGAAACCTTTTCGCCTGTGTCCATGATAAAGTCCATCTGAATACTGTTATCTATAGCTGCATACTTAGATTATGAGATGTGGCAGATGGATGTCAAAACGGATTTTCTAAATGGATTCCTCGAAGAAGACATCTATATGGAACAGCCAAAAGCTTTTGTATTTGAGACTGATATCCATAAAGTATGTAAACTTGAGAGGTCCATATACTGTCTCAAGCAAGCATCTAGAAGCTGGAATCTTCATGTTGATAAAATAGTAAAGGGATATGGCTTCATCAAGAACAAAGATGAACCCTGTGTCTACAAGAAGACTAGTGGGAGTAAGATCTCGTTCTTAGTACTATATGTGGATGACATTCTACTTATAGGAAATGACATGGGAATGCTCACCACTGTCAAGAAATGGCTTTCGAGTACGTTTTCCATGAAAAAGTTAGGAGAAGCGACATACATTCTAGGAATTAGTATCTATAGAGATAGAACGAATAGAATGATAGATCTCTCCCAAGCCCTTGACTTAGAAAAGGTCCTAAAAAGATTTAGGATGGACAATTCTAAGAAAGGGTTTCTTCCCATGAGGCATGGAGTACACTTATCCAAATCTATGTGTCCTCAAAGTGAGAAAGATAGAAAGGAGATGAGCAATGTACCCTACGCTTATGCAGTTGGTAGCATGATGTACGCAATGTTGTGTACAAGACTTGACATTGCCTATGCTGTAAACGTGGTGAGTCGATTTCAGGAAAACCCAGGAAAAGAACATTGGATAGCTGTGAAGAATATCCTGAAGTATCTCAAAAGAACTATGGATATGATTCTCATTTGTGGAGGTGGAGCCCAGAAGATGGAAGGTTACACTGACTCAAACTTTCAGTCTGATGTCTAAAAATCCACTTCAGGGTTTGTTTTCACGCTTAATGGTGGAGCGGTGTCTTGAAAAAGTTCCAAGCAAAGTACAACCGCTGATTCCACAAATGAAGCAGAATATGTGGCAGCCTTAGAGGCAGCCAAAGAAGCTATTTGGATGAGAAAGTTTCTTAGAAAACTTGAAGTGGTTCCTAGTGCACAACTCCTGTTGCCACTTTATTGTGATAAAAATGGAGCAATAGCGCAACCCAAGGAACCAAGGTCTCATAACAAGTCTAAACACATTGAGAGAAGATTTCACATCATCAGAGAGATCGTTGGCAGAGAAGAGATATCAGTGCAAAAAATAGCCTTAGCTGACAATGTAGCTGACTCATTCACAAAACCACTACCTCAGGCTGTTCTGGACCGACACCTAGAAAGGATGGCTATAAGATACCACAATAAGTGACATTGAGTGCAAGTGGGAGATTGTTAGGATTATGCCCTCAGATGCCATAGAGGATAGAATGATAGGGCATCTTTCTTGTAATGAACTTATTTGATATTTATAATAAAAGGCATTATTTAGTTTTCACTTAAATCTAATCTGCATCTATAAGTAGTGTAAAACGTTTTGTCCATGTTTTCAGTGCAATCCCTCTACTTCCTATGGGTTAGGAAGATTGGCACTAGAGAGACTGATCTTGATTACTTAAACTCGTTCACAAGCAATATGAAGTATTTAATGGACAAATAAGGAATTAGAACACTTGTACAATCTTAGCTCTGACATGGGAGTGCCATTCGAACACCACATGATGGTGGGAGCTTAAACTCGTAGGCACATCAGTGGAACTGATATACTCGAACACGACTCGCATCGGTTCTGTCACATGATTTTCACTATGTGACTTTCAATGACAGAATTGATTATGTGTAATAGGTACAAGTGAACCTTTGACTTGAAGTATCAGGCTGAAGATGAACTTGTGACATCAAGTATTTCACTAGAGTAGTTATACCCAATTCACCCGTTGGTGGGGTCGACCTCAAAATGCGGCTTGATGGGCAAGTGGTAGTCTTAGCTGATATCTAATATGGGATTTGTTCTCTCATAAGTGAATGAGAAAGTACCATATGTGATTATAGATAAATAGAGATCAAAGTCTTAGGTCAAAGCAAAAACAGATGATTGTAAGAGGAACTAAATCGATCTCAATGATCTCGTATTATTATAATTAATACATATGGTCAAGTCCAGTGAGTTTGACATAACCATTACTCTCGCTTGTCTGGGGCACGTGAATAAAGGGTTTATACTTATATGGTATTTACGATTGGAAGGTTGTGGAATGATACAATCATTCGATTTCGTTTGGGCTACGAAGTGGGCCACGTGACTGGCTAGGTATTACCCACTTCCTTTGGTTTCCTCTCATTACCAAACGAAACAAACCTAAAGAGTTGCGCTAAAGGATTGATAAAAAAAAATGAAAAAGGATTTTCTATTTTCTTCTAGGAGTTTTAATTTATTGGATAAAGTAAATAATTAATTACTCACTAGATGAAATAATTATTTATAAAGATGATATTAATTATTAATTAATTTCCAATGGAAATAAATTATCTAATTTATCTAATTAATTTGGTTAATTAATTAATTAATTAATTAATTGGATATAATAAATTATTAATTAAATAGATAATTAATTAAAACTGAAGAAGCGCCGAGCATGGATGGGCGTCCATGACGACACCTATTAAGGCTAGTTGGGCGTCCATAAGGATGTCCAACAACAAAGGTCTCATTTGTTTGTCTTGGTCAATAAGTCAAGAGGATATAAAAGGATTCTTTGACTTAAAATAAGACGTACAATCATAACTCTCCTAGAAAGAAAAGAAGAAAATCTCCTCCCTCTCTCTATACCTAGCCGTCGCTTACCCTAGTGAAAAAGTGAGAATTTTTCGTCAATCAATCCGTGCGTGCTAATTTAGAGACAATGTGTTTTCATTGTTCGGATCAAATTTCAAGAAAACTCAACGAATTCAAGAAGGGAAGATTACATGAGGATTGAAGAAATCGAGGCTTCATCAATTCGAAATTTAGAAGAGAAATCGGATTCTCCTACCACTTTGCTTCAACGAGTAAGTCGTTATTTATGCGATTTAATTGATTCATATATGCAAATGGAGAAAACTTTTGGGTTAAAATTTTTAAACAAAAGTTTTTAAACTTCCGCTGCGTCTATTCGATTTTTCGCGAAACCCAACACTCTTTGAATGAGCTAAAAGATTAAAAGGATTACATCTTAAACCAGCTGTCACAGGGAGTCCTTTTAGGCCTAATCTATCCCATACAATTCAGCAATAAAACATCATTATGAATAAAAGATTAATTAGTACACAATCTACTAAAACGATGCATCACATTGCAATAAAAGGTCAATTCACAAAAACAGCATACGCATTACATAAGAGATGCATTCCCTCATATTAAAGGGACAAACAAAGATAAAAATCTTAAGGGCCAAAATCCCAGCAACCAAACATATTAAAGCAAATATTAACGTATCCAAAGGCGCTTCGGCCAACAAAACAAATCCCATCACTTAGTTAAATTTCAAAACGAACTTCAAACATCATCAATCCTTCCTTCCCTCGTCATTCTGACTTGCATTCCCGACACCCTTCTCATTTTGCTCACCACCTAGCTCCTCTTCTTCTTCATCATCACTTTCAGCCAAAAATAGAAACTCTTGATAATCGATAAAGGTTTCACGAACTGACGTATTCGAGACTGAAGGCCGAAGTCTAGGTTTAAGAGCAAATTGCTCAAAGGATTCTGAATCAAAACTGTCGGGAAGATGCTTCTCACGAACTAGATAGTCAATTAATTTAATAAAACCACCTCTCATGTCGTCTACAGCCTTCAATATCATAAGTTTACGATAAATGGTGGAGACGCAAAAATCACGAGGTCCAGTGAAACGTTGTTCTTTCATCAATTTATAGTATACCGGAGAACTAACGAACTCAACTATTTCGGCCTCCCGACCGTCGGTGAAGGCAGACTGAGCATTAGCCTCACATTTCTTCAATTTATTTTCCAAGTCCACCAATTGAACAACATACCTCTCTCACTCAGTTTTGATAATGGCCAACGCGTCATCTCGCTCTTTCCAAACCTTCATCAATGTTTGTTTAACTTCGTTAATTCCGGTCTCCACCTTAGAATTATATCGAGTAAATCTATCCAGAAGCTTCTGTTTGTCTTCCCTCCAATAAGAGTTCGATAAAGCTGATGCATGTACAACGCAGCCTAAAAAAGAAACATGGTCAGAACATAACTGAATCTACACAATAACATTAAGATAAGAATTAAGACTTACCTTCATCAAACACTACCCTCCAACATCTTCTATATCGGGATGAGGCATATCCATTAACACGGCCTTATCACGAGGTAAGATTACACTGTTATAAAGTTCTGAAGCGATGACACCTTTGGGGTGATCATGTAAACTCGAATCTCGATAGACCCGTCAATCGGGGTTAAGCAAGAATTGTGATGGATCCATCTCCTCCTTTATACTCGATCCCCGTTTCTTTGCACACTCCATCCTATCACGAAGTAAAAGCCCCTCGTGATGATCTAACTCTTGATAATTTGCATCTAGGATGACAGATAGCCAATCCAACGAGCTATCCTACTTCGCTTCGTTAGCAGCTTTCCTCTTCAACCAGACTCTAGACTTGGAAATGTCGGGGTCCACTTCAACATCAGCAAGGCTCTCAAGATTCTCAATTATCCCTATATTCCCACGAGGTGAGGGTGGGATCTGACCTCGAGCAGTATTATCCAGATTCTGAAGACCTTGTCCAATAATGAGAGCTCTCGGGGTAAAATACTATCAATTCGGGGAGTTGAACCGTGGGTACTCCCTCGAGCTACAACTTTAACTTTTGTCTTCCCTTTGTCCTGGGTCTTGCCCTTACTCTTGGAATCACCTTTCTCCTTAGATGTACGAGCAGTCTCTAACATGACAGCTTCACGATCATCCATAGCTAATCATTAACAAACAAACAAAGAGGGAGAAATGTACTAGCATCGACGATGTTCGGCATGGTGAGTCGCCATCGACAAGATACACCCCAAGACTACCCTCACCATTGTTTTTTGACCCTTGGCACAACTTATAAGGTTCCAAAAATTAGCGAAGTGTGTGGGTTGATTAAGATCCAACATCACGATAACAAACGATGCGATAAGCCTATATGAATTGGGCAACAACTGGCTTGGGCTAAGCTTGAGTTTATTCAAAATCTCAACGTAACATGGATGAAGTGGGAATCTAAGCCTGGCAACCAGATGTGCAACATGAAAACACCTATAGTGAGGGAGAGGGCGATAAAATCTGTCGTTCTCTCCCGGAATAATAATTTTATAATCAGGGGGAATATGATATCTTGCCCTAATATCTGCAACTATTGACTCAGTTAAAGACGAACTGAAAGCGGTCCACTTAGCTCTATTCCCCATATGAACAAACAAATTTGAGTTTAAACCTATACTACCTTCACTATCGATATTAACTTCCTCGTTATCAGGAGAGGTATTATTATCATCATTGATGTTACTGCCTACAATAGTATCATCATTATTTCCATCACTATTCTCATCACTAGATCCCTTATTGCTACGAATCTCCGGATTGTGGAGGCTAGAAGATTTTGACAAATCACCTGACGAAGAGCTTAGATTTAATATCTTTGCAAGCTCAACATTCGACCTAAAATCCTCGTTCTCTTGGAATATTTCCATCACGTTCGAGGGTGAATTAGCGTTGGAAGCTTCATTATTAACAAATAAACAATCCATATCACTAAGTTGATCTATGAGATGAATAAAACAAATAAATAAGAAAGAAATACCTAAAACAACGAGTTACGAGGTGTATGATGACACTTCGTATATGTAATAACTCTTCAGTCACCAATAGAGAGAATTTAGCAAATAACCCGTCTCTGTGTTATTTTGGAATGGTCAAAGTGAAAATACAATGAAAACCCATCTATTTATATGGACAGGGTGTAACAACTGAACGAATGAGATTAAATCCACATGTGATGATCTAACGAAAGCTGTTAAACTGACATCATATTCCCTCGAAATGGGAAAAGACGCAATGTCAGTTGAAAAGACGTACTGTCAGCTGAGACTTTAAACCACAATAAATGCGCGCGGGAAAATCAAAGATAGTCTTTTCAATGCTTTACACCAAATCATAAATACTATATAAATGTTCTATATCTATACTTTGTAGCATAACACATCTCATCAATATTCAAATTGAATTATACCACGAAGTGGGGGACTAAATGATATACCAAAATTTGGGCATATAAATTTATTATACTAAAAGGCCCAAAAGAACGGCCTAGTTCCAAACGAAAGCCCATACTCGGAACAAGATCCAAATCCGCTATTTGGATTATCCATGACCCGAATTATGACCCAAGCTATATGAGTCGTTCGATCTCTCCACGTGTCTCAATCTGAGTAAACGCACATGTTATCCTTGTGTCCGTACATGGTGTCACCTATAAATACTTTAACGAGTGCCCAAATTGCGCACGCAATCACCACTTATTAAATTCACTATTTGATTCACTTTAGCTACGAGATACACACTTCGATCTAAATTCTAGGTAGACCCATTTATAAAATACGAGATTTATGCTAGGACCCTTCATACGAACTAAACTACGTTAGACTTGATCCCTTTAAGTGGTACGTAGGCAGCTCTACATTAGAATGCAATTTATAATTTGTTGAACTCCGGGTTGGATCCTACCCGAACCTCGATTGTTTTGAGTTGTATTGTAGGTCCGACGAAACACGACCCAAATCAAGGTTGATCTATAAACGTTTAGTCTAACTCTTAGGAATAGTGTATGGACTTAAGATGAAAGGAAAAAATTACTTCTCTAAGTATTTTGGAGGAATTCTTGAATTTAAAATCTTGATGAATAATCAAAAACTCAAGAACACTATATGAAAGAGAGAGAGGAAGGATTTTTCTATGCAAGAGAAACAAAAAATTTTGTGTTCAAAAGTCATGTGATGTTGATCCCTACTAGTCCTATTTATAAGATTAGTTCTTCCAATTCTTTTCCATGTAGAACTCTTCTACATTAATTCTTTTCCTTGTAGGAGTACAAGACTAATTATTTTCTAAGTAAAATTCTTCTATTTTAGCTAGTTTCCTCATTGTTAACACCCGTAACAACACGATATCGACAAATAATAACGACTAAGTAAGATCGTCTCCACAGGGAAGGTTATCAAGTATTAAACAAAGTTTATCCTATTATTTCGACTATCGATTATCAAAGATGGGATTTTTAAACTAATTAAAAGCAAAACTTAATAAAAGCGGAATTAATTATAAATAATTGAAACAGAGATAATTAAAATGAATTATCAATTAATGAAAAGTCTAGGGATTAAGATTTCATCAAGGTATTTCTATGGATTATTGACTTTCAATGGATTATTATTCTTGCTTAAATTAAAGACCCAATTTCCTTAAATACATGAATACTCTCCCGAGATCTTCATGAGTACCCACCTAAATTAATTAACGTCACTCCCATGTACAAAAACTAATTTAGATGAATCCATTGAGTTCTATGAATATTGTTTAACCAGTCTCATGCAAAATTACCAATATCCCTATTAAGCAATTTACACATGTCTATTAAATCTGAACCAATAAATTAATTCACTTCCCGATACTTCTTAGTTCATCTTAAATCATGCAATTGGTGATCAAGCAATTACAAGCATTAAACACTCATTAATAGATAAACAAAATAAAAATCAAATCCATGAATCATCAATAATCCAAATTAATATGCAAGACTACATCTTAAACCCTGGAAAATTATTTAGCTACACATAATTAAACAAGAAGAAGAAATAATTTGCATAAAATTAAGAAATCTCATGTGTTAACAATGGTGGAGAAATAATAAAGAACAATTGGCGAAGAAGAAGAATTCAAGAAAAATCAAGAAGAGTCCTTATGTTGATGGCAAGAATCAAGATTTCTCTTTCTTGTCTTCAAAAGCTTCCTTTTCTTTCTCTCCTCAAAGAAAAATAAAAGCTGATATTTTTTTTCGACTTCTTATACTTATATAAGATTTCTAACTACAAAAAGCCCAACAAAAAGACCAAAATTTGAGCCCAGCCAAAATATCTGAAACCTGCGCACTGCACAGTGGTGCTGAATATTGGCACCACTGTGCCAATTCTGCTGTCCATTTTTTCTTCAACTCAACTCTTTTCGTTTGGACTCTTATTTTCTCCTCTTTAAGTCTCATAGTTGACTTCTTCACTTTGCTTAGAAATCCCTTCATTTACTCGCCAAATCAATCGTCCTTTGCCTATAAAAGCATTTAAACGACTTAGAAGCAAAAATACGCAAATACAAATAAAAACAACTAAAAAAATCAACTCAATGTATGAATTCAAGACAAATGTGAGGTAAAAACTTACTAAATCAATGTTACTTTTAAGACCTAACAAACACCCCACACTTAGCCTTTTACTCGTCCTCGAGTAAATCTAAAACAAGCAAAGAAAAGAACAACCAAACAAAATAACACTACTTTCGTAGGGAACACGATTGCACTTAGCACGTGCAACAAGTCGTTAAACCCCTAGGTTTCTCCTAGTGGACGAGTTTTGTCTCGTGAGGGTTTGCAGTGAATATACCCACAAAATTCTAGACATGTACTTAATTGTATCATTGTTTCTCAACTTAGCAACAAGCCACAACAATTGGACATCCCCACAATTATCATACAAGATCTAACATGAACGCTGACACGAAAAATTCTTACGTGTATTAAACAGCAAGTGGACTGGTCGTGTGTAGTAATAAAGTGGACAATAAAGTCCAGGTTGTCGAACCTCAAGGACTTGTATTTTAGTTTATGATTTTAAAGCAATTGAAGAACTTAAACTAAAACAAGAATTAACTAAAATATTATGGAAATAAGATATAAGAAACAAGATGTCGAAATCAAGATAGCTATGAAAGAGAGCAACTAAGACACATGTGTTGGCATAAATTAATCAATTTTCATTATAAACATGTTCTCATATTATTAGACTAATGTTGCTTTGGTGGAAAAAACCTTAAATAATTACTACCCGATGTCTCGGCTGTAATAATCCTATGATTAATTGATGGTTCTCTAGATATGTCTATCCGAGAATCTAACCAACAATCATGCATTCAAGTTCTAGAATTTCCCCGGATTAATCCGGCTAACTGCACCCGGGAATCTCTACCTATCTCTAGGGGCAATTCCCTATTTTTTACGGATTATGTGATGATCCTCTTTGCACCTTAAATTACCTTCTCTCGAACGAATAATTTAAGCAATAAATCATGCATATGGTAGCTAAGCATATGATGCATTCAAACAAGATCAAGACACAAAACAACAATAGAATTAATATGAAAAACACAATTTATAACTCAATTATCATAATTTAGCCTCAACATGGCCTTAGTTCGAAGAATCTATTTCATCATAAAAGATAAAAGATAGGAACTTAAATTAAGATTCATATTCATAGACAAAAACAAATCTAAATCTAAGAAACTCCCTCGTATTTTTGATGGTTGAACTTCGATCTTCATTTTTTCCATGCTTCTTGATTTCTTCACCTTCAAAGGTTCTTGATAATCTTCATAACTAATCTAAAGATGATGAAGATGATGATAGGATGTGTTTAGGCTCCCCCAATGGGGAATGTGTTTTCAAGTGTGTTTTTAGGATGGCATCCAATCCTCCTTTTATAGCCAAAAAAATTCACCAACCAAGAACATGTGCTTCCATTCTCTTTTCTTTCCACCTACCATTCTCTTGCTTTCCATCTACCAAGAATGTGAACTACCATTCTCTTGTTTTCCAGCTACCATTCTCTTACTTTCCTCCTACCAAGAATGTGAACTACCATTCTCTTGTTTTCCACCTACTAAGAATGGGAGCTGCCACTTTCGTGTTTTTCAGCGCAGGGGTAGTGTTTTATTCATAAACTTCTCCACAGACCTCCGAATTGGATGATTCAAATCCTCATGTAAAGATAAGACATAGATCGAAAACTTTGTAGAAGGACACTTCATCAAATTCGGTCTCTAAATTTATCCAAATGGCGTTCCAACGTGGAGATTGTTTCTGATTTGGCGCCCAGGTGTGCGGAAATGGTACTAAAACATGATCTTGGCTAACTCCAACTTATTTCTTACTTGTTTGGTCGTGGAGGTGTGAAGCATCTTGGCCTAAACTTGTTTTATACGTCATTTTTCAGCCCGTTCTTCGATTGTATCCATTTAAGGTCTGAAATCACTTAATACACGAATTAAATGCACATGTGGAAAGAATCAAGCGATAAATGAACCTAAAACATAAACGGAAAGGGGCTTAAAAACACGTAAAAACGACTCCTATCAAACGCACAAATTACTATCTTCCACAATATAAACACTTTTGTTCAAAGTCAACACACTAATTCAAACCAAGTTTAATTAAAATATGCATCCACGTGAAAAGATGAATTCTAGCAAGGGAAATTTCTCAGCTACATCAAGCAAACACAAACATTCTTCATATCACACTCTTTCATTTCCTTCTTTCACTTAACACTCATTAACCTCTGCAATGTTTTGTTCTTTTAGGCTTTCTATGACACTCATTTAACGAGTTTTAGGTCAATGACTCTCAAACCAGACGGTCTTAAGGCATTAAGTGTCAAGACACCCCAAAGAGCTTAATCACTCGAGTGACAAAGGCCACAGAACAAAGCTAGGTTTTTATTCACTCAATATCAAGGCATTTATTCAATTCATTGCCATTGAAGCTCTTTTTCCCTTTTTTTTTCTTTCTTTCTTTTTTTTCTTTTTTTTCATTTTCTAGCATTTTTTTCATTTTCTTTTGTTTCTTCAACTTTCCTCACAATTTCATAATATATCAAAAAACTTTGTAATTTCTTTATCTCACCGGTCAACTCCCTTTACTAAAACTCGTGTGCAGTGTGCAAGGATGCATGTCAAATTTCACAAAATTTAGAAAAAATGAGTAACTTGCATAAAGTATCCATATTACAGAAAATAGGTCTATTTGTTCATTTCAATCTATAGTTCTAATGTGGGAACTAAAGTGTTGCAAACAAGTCACCAAATCAATCACCAATTCAACAAAAATATGTACATGTCCTTTCTTTCACCAATTTTCTCGATCACACCACCCCACACTTGAATCCTTCAACAATATAAACACGCACACACCCCACACTTAAGACATGACATTGTCCTCAATGGACTCACACATAAGTATAGGCATAAGCGTAATCATACTGAAATAAAACAAGAGGATGAACGAGAGACTCCCCTACGGATATGCATGAAGGCCCTGGAGTCGATAGGGTGGTGCTCATGTGGAAGAAGGTGGTGGTGGATCGAGCGGGGGTTACGTCATTTTTTAAGGATTGACTATTTGATTGATTTTGACTTCTTTTTTTTTTTTTTGAAATTGCACGACTGTGCTGGAATGTGGCACAGTGGTGCCAAATCTCTTGTAATTACTCAAACAACCAAAAATATGAGTTCTCAATGTGCCACTATGGTGCCAAATTGCCTATTTTAGTAAACCTTGGTAAGGACCTGAAAGCATATATAAAAAATATTACAGAGGCACTAGATAAACAAGAAAATACGAGCAAAACTTAACGAAAACAAAGATAAAATAAAGACAATGAAACTCAAATGAAAACAAAATTAAAGAAACCCTTGGGTTGCCTCCCAAGCAGCGCTTATTTAAAGTCATTAGCTCTACTTAACCGAAATCAATGTTAGGGTCAGTGAGGGAAATCGTTTCCCCTCGAGGAATATCATCGTCTACAAAACAAAAAGCATGGTTAATCCTTTTCATATCAAACATTTTCCAACCTATTCCCTCTTTCTTCCATTGCAATTCATTAAGACATAGGTCCAATTCAGGTGTAAAAAGTGTAGTGTTTACGATAACAGGTAAAAATTCATTGTTGCCAAGAAGAGCGTACCTAAGATATGGAGGGAGAGGTTTAAGTTTTACCTTCGGTGTGTCGGTATATGACTCTGATAGATCTCGTTTACCTTGAGGAATTTCTTCTTTGATGGCCTCTCCAAACACATCCACCGAATAGCATTTTTCTTCAAAAGATGGAGACTACATCACTTTATTTAAGTTGAACTCCACCTTTTCGTCTTCGATGTTCAACGCTAGCTTGCCAGCACGCACGTCGATGAAGATTCCCGCGGTAGCAAGAAATGGTCTTCCAAGGATGATTGGTGTTTTCGAATCTTCATCCATCTCAAGTGTTAGGAATTTCATGTTAGATGTTTTGATGATGACAATTAGGACTTTATGTTAGACCCCAAAATATGTAAGTTTTATTTTAGTAGAAATCATGTACAAGTTTTGAAGCGTTAGATTTGTTATAGGCTTTATAGGTTTTGTTTTGTTTTTATTCTAGATTGTTAGGCTAAGGAACGTCTGATAATTTCTGAGTGAGTTTATCAGTAGTAAAGTTTGAAGACTCAAGCGCCTGAAGTCTGAATGAAGATGAAGTCTCCAAGCGTCCAAATGACCAGCTATATCAAGCGTCACCTTATAGGACAGAAGTAATTCAAGGACGGACAAGCGTCTATCAATGACTGATTTCAACTGAATCTATTTTTAAGTCCGGAAGGAGTTTAATGCAAATATTCTCAACGCATTAAGTGCCAATGGGCATTTAATTCAAATGCATTAAATGCTAATAAGAGCATTAAATGTGATAAGCACTTTCAGACGTACGGAGAAGCCACCCTATTGGACTGTCAACTATTCATAGAATGCAGTACCAACTTTTGTGCAACAGATTTTCAGGAAAAAGGACAAAAGTTGTTCACTCGCGGAAGTGAGAGACACGCGCCTGCGCATGTGTCAAACGGACACTTTCTCCAAGAATGCCTATAAATAGGACTTAAACAACAAGCCATATATACAATCAATTTCAAAGTCAAATTGCTGTTGCATTGAAGTCTCATTCCTTAAACTTTCAGAAAAGCCAGAATATTCAAGAAAACATTCTCTTTGCTTTTCTTCCATTCCTAAGACTTCATCTTCATTCAGACTTCGGGCGCTTGAGTCTTCAAACTTATAGGACAGAAGTAATTCAAGGACGGACAAGTGTCTATCAATGACTGATTTTAACTGAATCTATTTTTAAGTCCGGAAGGAGTTTAATGCAAATATTCTCAACGCATTAAGTGCCAATGGGCATTTAATTCAAATGCATTAAATGCTAATAAGAGCATTAAATGTGATAAGCACTTTCAGACGTACGGAGAAGCCACCCTATTGGACTGTCAACTATTCATAGAATGCAGCACCAACTTTTGTGCAACAGATTTTCAGGAAAAAGGACAAAAGTTGTTCACTCGCGGAAGTGAGAGACACGCGCCTGCGCATGTGTCAAACGGACACTTTCTCCAAGAATGCCTATAAATAGGACTTAAACAACAAGCCATATATACAATCAATTTCAAAGCCAAATTGCTGTTGCATTGAAGTCTCATTCCTTAAACTTTCAGAAAAGCGAGAATATTCAAGAAAACATTCTCTTTGCTTTTCTTCCATTCCTGAGACTTCATCTTCATTCAGACTTCAGGCGCTTGAGTCTTCAAACTTATAGGACAGAAGTAATTCAAGGACGGACAAGCGTCTTTCAATGACTGATTTCAACTGAATCTATTTTTAAGTCCGGAAGGAGTTTAATGCAAATATTCTCAACGCATTAAGTGCCAATGGGCATTTAATTCAAATGCATTAAATGCTAATAAGAGCATTAAATGTGATAAGCACTTTCAGACGTACAGAGAAGCCACCCTATTGGACTGTCAACTATTCATAGAATGCAGCACCAACTTTTGTGCAACAGATTTTCAGGAAAAAGGACAAAAGTTGTTCACTCGCGGAAGTGAGAGACACGCGCCTGCGCATGTGTCAAACGGACACTTTCTCCAAGAATGCCTATAAATAGGACTTAAACAACAAGCCATATATACATTCAATTTCAAAGCCAAATTGCTGTTGCATTGAAGTCTCATTCCTTAAACTTTCAGAAAAGCGAGAATATTCAAGAAAACATTCTCTTTGCTTTTCTTCCATTCCTGAGACTTCATCTTCATTCAGACTTCGGGCGCTTGAGTCTTCAAACTTATAGGACAGAAGTAATTCAAGGACGGACAAGCGTCTATCAATGACTGATTTCAACTGAATCAATTTTTAAGTCCGGAAGGAGTTTAATGCAAATATTCTCAACGCATTAAGTGCCAATGGGCATTTAATTCAAATGCATTAAATGCTAATAAGAGCATTAAATGTGATAAGCACTTTCAGACGTACGGAGAAGCCACCCTATTGGACTGTCAACTATTCATAGAATGCAGCACCAACTTTTGTGCAACAGATTTTCAGGAAAAAGGACAAAAGTTGTTCACTCGCGGAAGTGAGAGACACGCGCCAGCGCATGTGTCAAACGGACACTTTCTCCAAGAATGCCTATAAATAGGACTTAAACAACAAGCCATATATACAATCAATTTCAAAGCCAAATTGCTATTGCATTGAAGTCTCATTCCTTAAACTTTCAGAAAAGCCAGAATATTCAAGAAAACATTCTCTTTGCTTTTCTTCCATTCCTGAGACTTCATCTTCTTTCAGACTTCAGGCGCTTGAGTCTTCAAACTTATAGGACAGAAGTAATTCAAGGACGGACAAGCGTCTATCAATGACTGATTTCAACTGAATCTATTTTTAAGTCCGGAAGGAGTTTAATGCAAATATTCTCAACGCATTAAGTGCCAATGGGCATTTAATTCAAATGAATTAAATGCTAATAAGAGCATTAAATGTGATAAGCACTTTCAGACGTACGGAGAAGCCACCCTATTGGACTGTCAACTATTCATAGAATGCAGCACCAACTTTTGTGCAACAGATTTTCAGGAAAAAGGACAAAAGTTGTTCACTCGCGGAAGTGAGAGACACGCGTCTGCGCATGTGTCAAACGGACACTTTCTCCAAGAATGCCTATAAATAGGACTTAAACAACAAGCCATATATACAATCAATTTCAAAGCCAAATTGCTGTTGCATTGAAGTCTCATTCCTTAAACTTTCAGAAAAGCCAGAATATTCAAGAAAACATTCTCTTTGCTTTTCTTCCATTCCTGAGACAGTCAACCAATATCTCAAACATTCTTTTCGAAGAAACCACATTACTATTGAGATATTTCCAGTGGTTTGAACTTCATCAGAATCAAACAAACCGTTTAGAAAATCCCATCCAAGCCTCGCGATCTGTGTGAAGTCGAAGTTGGATACTTGCATTATTTCTAGATGAAAGAAGCAAGGGGATTGAAGTGATTTGGAGCAGAAATCTGTGTGATCAAGGAGCTCAAGTAATTGACATCTATCTCTCCCTAATTTGTAGAAGATTCTATGTGATTCTTTGAGAATCATTTTAGTGGATTGCCTCCGAGTGATAAAGGAGAAGAAGGACGTAGTTGGGATTACACCACCCAACGAACCTTACAAATATTGTGTCTTTTACTTTATAGTCAAATCTCATATCTATCATCTCATGGCATAAATTGATTAAGTAAAACACAATCAAACGCTAAGCAACTAAGAAACAACTTGTGACGCTAAAGATTTCCAAAAGAGAAGACTCTAAAATTATTCCGCTGTGCTAACACTGATTAAAGAATTGAACGCTTAAACCTACTTGGTTAAAGTCGAATCTTGAAGTCTAAGTTAACTTTCTAAAAACAGTCTTCATCAGACGCTTAGCCTAAGCGTCTATATTTCATGTAAACGCTCAGTCAAGCGTCTACATTTCAAGCGTCCAAAACTATTTTAATACGAAACTTTTTGAAGTCGAAAAGGACTTCAGGGTCTATTCAACCCCCCCCCCCCTTCTAGACCCTTTCGTATGCCACTTGGGATCAACATCAAGCACCACGAAGTCACATGAGATGTAGAACTTGTCCACTTTAACAAACACATCTTTAATTATCCCCATGGGGCGCCTTACACTCCTATCTGCCAATTGCAAGGACATATTTGTGTGTTTGAGCTTTTGAAATCCTAGCTTTCTACAAATTGAATAAGGCATTAGACTAACACTAGCTCCTATATCACAAAGTGCCTTATCAAATTGAAATTTACCAATAGTGCAAGGAAGTGAAAAACTCCCTGGATCCCTTAGCTTTGGAGGAATGTTTCGTTGGATTATGGCACTGCATTCTTCATTCAACGAGATGGTTTCCACATCTTCCAATTTTTTTCTATTGCTCAACAGCTCTTTGAGAAACTTATATAGACAGGCATCTGAGTCCGAGCATCTGTGTACGGAATGTTGATGTGCAATAGTCTAAGTACTTCAAGAAATTTCTCATGCTGTTTGTCCAACCTCTTGTGTTGCAACCTCTGGGAAATGGAATTGGAGGAACATATGGCTTCGGGGTATTCTTTTTCGGTTCAACCTTGTTTGAAGGTTCAAAAACTGAATTATCCTTCGTCATAAGTTCATTTCTGTGTTCAGCATGTGGCTCAAATTCTTCAATTGTATTTTTGTGTATCAGAGTCACTACATTACACTGTCCTCTCGGATTCACCTCTGTTTGGCTAGGTAGTGTACCATTCAACCTCGAATTCACAGAACTTACCAATTGTCCAAGTTGTGTTTCCAAATTTTTTGTTGCTCCCACTACCAGATCAATTTTTGCTTCAAGATTCTCGAACCGTTTTGCTGTTCCATTAGTGAGCTTTTCAATAGCAAGCTCCCAAGCTTGTGGCTGTCTTTGTTTTTAAGGTGGTGGTCCTTGATGCTGTGGAGGTTGTGGCTGAAAGTTTTGAGGACCCTGTTGGAAACTTGGGGGAAACTGGTGCCTAGGAAGAAATTCTTGAGCCCCTTGGTTTCCTTAACCTCCCCAAGAAAAATTGGGATGATTTCGCCACCCCGAATTATAAGTGTTGGAGAATGGATTTCCCAACTGGTTGTTCTGATTGGAGATATACTGAGCTTGCTCCATGAGTGGGCAGTTTGTATCCATGTGAGGTGCTCCACAAACATCACAGGTTATGGTAGGCTGAGAAATGGCACTGATATTGCACTTGAGTCCCTCTAAGTTCTTCACTAGAGCATCCATCTTAGCATTGAGCATGGTGAGTTCATCAACATTATGCATACCAACCACTTTCTTTATGGACCGACTGTCACTCGCCCATTGGTAGTTATTGGATGCCATCTCATCCATGAGCGCGAGTGCATCATCTGGATTCTTTCCCATGAAACTACCTCCTGCAGCTACGTCGATAGTCATCCTGATGTCATATGACAAACCATTGTAAAAGGTTTGTACAAGCATCTAGCTTGGAATACCATGATGGGAGCATTTTCTTAGTAGTTCTTTATATCTTTCTCATGCTTGATAAAGTCTTTCTCCATCTCCCTGCATGAATCCTGTGATTGCATTCCTCAACTGAGCTGTCTTTTCCGGCGGAAAATATTTGGTGAGAAATGCAGTCGACAAATCTGCCCAAGTAGTGAACTTATTTGCCGACGGGTTTTTCAACTACTCCTTAGCTCTTTTAGATAGAGAGGAAGGGAACAACTGTAGTCGTATAGCATCATCTGTGACCCCGTTCATCTTAAATGTACTGCATATCTCCAAGAAATTCCCTAGATGGGAGTGAGGATCTTTCCTCTCAATGTCTCCTTCAAAAGCATTATTCTGTAGCATCTGAATGATGGCTGGCTTCAACTCAAAAGTATTTGCCTGAACATTAGGCACGACTATGCTCGAAGTAAAACTCTGATATGTCGCCGTAGCATAATCCCTGAGAGTTCTCTGTTCCTCTGCCATTCTGAAACAAGAATCTCAAGTATCAAAATTCAAACAGATAAAAAATCCAAAATAAAAATAAATAAATAAAATGTCTAAACTAATAAGAATCAACTTGTTATTGATATTGACTATTTGTTGCCTTCCCCGGCAACGGCGCCAATTTGTTAACACCCGTAACAACACGGTATCGACAAATAATAAAGAGTAAGTAAGATCGTTGATATGAGTCATTTTTACGTGTTTTCAAGCCCGTTGTGTTTATGTTTTAGGTTCATTTATCGCATGATTCTTGCCACATTTGCGTTTAATCCATGTGTGAAGTGATTTCAGGTTGTAAATGGATGCAAACGAAGAAAGGGCGAAAAAATGACATATAAAACAATTTATGCTCACACCTCCATGCCCAAGAGCAGCCATAATCATGCCTGGGTGCCCAAACAAGCAAGAAACAGGCTGAAGTTACGCATAATCGCGCCTAGGCGCTATTTTACCACGCTTTGGCTCGATATCTGCCACATCTTCCACGTTTAGGCGCCATTTCTGTATGTTTCAAGACCGAATTTGAGAACATTTCCTTCCACAAAGTTGTAGTTCTATGTCTTCTCTATACGGGATGACTTGAATCACTCAAATCAGAGGTTCGTGGAGAAAGTTATGAAGGAAACAAGATTGCTGCGCTGAAACGTAAGAAAACGGTTGAGTTCGCACTGTGGCGCCCGAGCGCCCCTCATACGGTGCCTAGGCACCACCCCAACCACGCCTGGGCGCCGTTATGCATGCCTGGGTGCCCTTCAACTTCTTTCCCAAGTCAATTACGTCACTTGGGCCGCGCCTGGGCGCCGATTTGCTCACGCTTGGGCACCGGTGCAACAGTTTTTTGAAAACTATAAAACCCAGATTTTAGCAATTAGAAGGGGTTCGAAAATCTGGGGAGGGAAGGCATTTTTCTGGGATTTTGAGCCAAAAATTCATCAATCTTGGAGGGAGAAGAAGGAGGATTAAGCTAGAGATTGAAGTTTCAAGCTAGGATTCATCATCAACCAAGCCTTAGGGAGTTTTACTTGCTTTCATTACATGTTTATGTTCATAATTATGTTTATGATTGTTCTAGATCTTCTTGAGCTATTGATGATGAGCTAATTTTGTAGAACTAAGGCCATGTGAAGGCCAAATTTATGAGTCAATATATATGAAGTGATTTTTTGTATTAATTCTCCTATTGCTTTGTGTGCTAATTTTATGCTTTTATTCCAATCATGTACTTGATCACCATATGCTTGCTATCTTGCCTAATCTATTCATTCGAGAGAAGATAGGTTAGGGATCACGGGAATTAACACATCATCCGAAACAAATGAGGAATTGCCCAAGAGATAGGTAAAGATTTCCGGGTGCTGTTAGCCGGATTTATCAGGGGAAACTCTAGAACGTTAAGGCGTGGTTATTGATTAGATTCTCGGATAGACATATTTAGACAACCGTCAATTAATGATAGGATTATTATGAGCCGAGACATCGGGTAATAGTTAACTAAGGAGTTTCCACCTAAGGAATAGGAGTCTAATAATTCGAGGAGTAACCCATATATATTGACGAGTAGATTCGGTTGTAGCATGTGCCTTGGTCATTTTATCATACGTGAGTTTTAATCTATAGGTCGTTTCCTCCTTTATCCTTCATTTATTCAATCAATTCTTGAAATTTACTTTATTTGTCTTTTCTTTTATCGAAAATCTAAAGCTAAAATCCAAGTCTCCGTGGTTCGACAACCCGGACTTATTTTGTCCACTTTTATTACTACCACGACTAGTACACTTGCTATTCAAGCACGTTAGGTATTAGCTTGTCACTCACACAAACTGTTTCGAACAGCCCATGTGGACTCCGAAGTACAGCTGGCCGAGACAAGCCCGGCCTGACCCAATATTCAGGAAGCGGGTTGTCGACCTATTTTGGGAATTATTCTCTGAAAATTTAACTTTATTTAAAAGGTCTTTTAAATTGTTTATTTTTGGAAAAACCAATTTTATTGAAAAACTCCGAATTAATTTAATTTGAGAAGACTATTCGATAAATTAAGAATTTACATTCATAAGATGATTTGCATGATGGAATTGTTATGGCAATTAGGATTGTTATAAGCATGTTTACTTTCCGTATTTAATTTATTCGCCTTGCTGGCGTTCGTTTATTGCCCAAACTATCCATGTTATGTTTTATATATGAGATACATGATGCTATGTATGAGATGCATGTTTGTATAAGATTATGCTCATCTTTAATATTCCTTTCATGTGTTGTTGGGCGTGTTTAGGATAGAGACTTAGATAAGATGATCGAAACAATGAGACCTTTCATAATATACTATAATTCCCTTATTATTAGATAAGTTTATTACTAAGCATAGAGATGCACATGGGTAATTTATCCTCTAAGTTGACCATTGCAAGTGGAACTTTTTGGGTGGGTTATTTGAACGTAGGATTAATGGGTCTAACTTACATAGGAGTAACAAGGGGCGCATAAAATTGAGGTCCATGTGAAACATGAGGTAAAATAATTGATGGTTACATAGAGATGTAATTTGCAAGTGTTGTCTACCTATTTAATTATTGTGTATGTGTCCATAAAATTGGGGTATGTAATAATTAAATTGGACTTCAAACTCACTATGAAAAATTGTTTTCTTCTCAAATTCTTTAAAAAGGGTTATTGAATTTGAATTAAATAGTGGGAGGTAATTTATGATTTAAAAGACCTTATGTTAGGAATTTCATGTTAGATGTTTTGATGATGGCAAGATAGGATTTTTATGTTAGACCCCAAAATATAATGTAAGTTTATATTTCATAGATCAATTGTATAAGCGTTTGAAAGTATGTAATTTTGTTAGGCTTGTAATTTTTATCTTTGTAGATTTTAGACTAAGTATTAGCTACCGAATCGCTAATAGAATTCTAGGTGAATCTATTAGAGAAGAAGTTGAAGATCAGCGTCTGAAGTCAGAAGAAGATGAAAATTTATCCTTAGCGTCTGTCAAACGCTAAAGGAGTATTTCAGGATTCTAGAATCAAACGCTCAAAGCACTCTAGCGATCAGAATCAGATTCACCTGAAATAAATTCTCAAGTCATGAAGGACTTAAATGCAATCATTCAACGGACATTTATTTCAAACGGGAAATAAATTCAAATGTATTAAATGCTTGATAAGAGCATTAAATGTGATAAGCCAATATGACTTGTGGACAAGCCACCTTTTGACTAAACTGTCAGAACTTCAGAGTTTATAGCTGCTCCCGTCCAATTGGAACCAGCAGAATTTCAGGAATGTCAGAGAAAAGGTATAATCACGCGCCGCGTGAAAGGCACGCTCTCACATGTGTCCAACGAACATAATCCCAAGAATTGCCTATAAATACCTCATTCTAGCAAACCCTAAATATAACACAGAGATAGAGATATACGTACATGCACAAGAAAAATTTGCTGAAGAAAAAGCTTAGAAGATCCATAGCCAAAATTTTTTAAGCTTTTTACATACATTCCTTACAGTCACAAATATCTCAAATATCTTCAAAAGAAGAAATCTAAACTCTTACTGATATATTGCAAGTTGTTTGATCTTTCCAAAAACAAACAAACCCTTGTGATAAAACCCTCAACCTTTCATATGAGTGAGAAAGTTGTTGAAAACCCCTTACAGGAAGTATTTCTGAGTGAGAGAAGCTTGGAGAAGAAGATCTGCATTGGTGCTGAAATCTGTGTGATCAAGGAGCCCGAGATCATTTTCACTTATTTACTATCTTGTAGAAGATTTTGTGTGATTCTTAGATAATCATCTTAGTAAATTCCCTCCAAGTGAACAAGGAGAAGAATGGCGTAGTTGGGATTACATCACCGAGTGAACCTTATATATCTTGTGTCATTTACTTTCATTATTGTATTGTTTCATATTGTTTTATCTATTCTTAAAAAGACAAGCTAAATCTGCTAAGTGACTATTTAACCAAAATGAACGCTAAAGCTTTAAAAATCATTTCCGCTGTGCTAACCCTGATTAAGTGATCTAAGCAGTACCTTACTTTGGTAAATTGCTGAAATTACTAAGTCTAAGTTATCTTTACTGATGCGCCTGACCCAAGCGCTCAGCTTCCTAAGCGTTCTAATCTTTAAAAGTGATACAAAATTTTTGAAGTCGAAAAAGACTTCAAGGTCTATTCAACCCCCCTCCCTTCTAGACCATTTCGTATGCCACTTGGGACCACCAAGTGGTATCAGAGCGGATCCATTTTTTTTAAACTTTGTCGCTTTAAAACTCTCTCTCTCAAAGCATCTCATTTTGGCTTTTAACAAAATGCCTAAGTTGGTAGAGTTAAACTATGATTCTTGGAAACTTAGAGCATTCGCATATTTATGTTCTTGCGATAATGAAATGTGTGATGTAATTTCAGATGGCCCCATTAAGATCATGAAAGTAATAACTCGAGCACCTGGAGCTAATGAAGCCACTCCAGATGGATATGTCGAGAAACTTAAGTTAGAATGGACGCCAGATGATTGGGAAAGAGCAAATCTAGATAATGTTGGACGAAGTGCACTTTACTCAGGGTTAGGACAATGATGGATTGTTCAACAAGATCAAGTAATGTAAAACTTCCAAAGAAATATGGGATAAGTTGGCTATTGTGTGTGAAGGCTCAGCACAAATGAAGGAGAATAAGCTCTCCAAAGCCATGCAAAGATTCGAGCATTTCAAGATGCAGACCAATGAAATGCTAGAACAATCGGACGCAAGGTTCACTTTGCTCATTACAGAGTTAGCGTCATTAGACAAGGAAGTGACCAACAAGGAAATGGTCAATAAGATTTTTAGAAGTCTTACAAGCAAGTATTTGATTAATACTGTTGCTATGAGAGAATCACAGACTTTGGAGACTCTTACTCCAGAACATGTGTTTTCGGAATTAAAGGCATTTGAGTTCGAATTAGGTGAATTCAGCGACACATCGACTTCAAGGACTGAATCAGTAGCATTAATCGCTACCACCAAAAGCAAGGGTAAAGTGACTAGTGAGGTGAAAGTGACAGAATCAAATGAAGAAAAAGAGATGGCTTTATTGGTCAAAAAATTCAAGAAATTTCTAAGATATGAAAAGAGAAATCCTGTTGGACAAACTTCATTTCAAACTCCTCCCCCAGCACCAGCGCCAGTATATTCTGCACCTCAACCAATAGCGCCAGTTCCTTATCAAGCGTCTACAACTCCTACTCAGAATCTCTCAGCGCCAGTCATTTCCAAGCGATTAACCACTGAACAGAAAATGAAAACTAATTTGTGTGATAATTGCAGGAAACCAGGGCACTACCACGTAAATTGCCCTTATCCAAATGTGTCTAAGCCCACAAGGCAAGACTATGCGGATAGAAACCAATTTAGGAGCAACCTTCACCAACAAGGTTTGCTAGCGGAATCTGAACCATTCTCCGTACCTGAAGAGGATCTGGAATCATCGGATGAAAGTAGTGATGATGAGCCAACAAGCGACTCAGCGTTGATTTGTCTTATGGCAAGAGATGATGAAGCGTCTGACAATTCGCTACCAGAGGTAACAATTGAACTATCTCTTCCTCTTTCTTATGATGAATTACTTGACAAAGTGAATGAATATTATAAAGATTGTCAAGATGCCGCCAAAATATATCAAAATCACTTCGCTATTATTTCATCGCTCAAAAGTGATAAAGTAATGCTCAAAGCAGAGTTGCAAGTTCAGCAACAATGCATTGAAAAGAACCAATCGCTTGAGAGTGAGATTACTCAATTGAAAAGCGATCTTGATATAATAGTCAAGAGAAAAGTTGATCTGATCGCTAGACTTGCCAAATCAGAGCAGCTTGTCTCATCATTATCCATAGCATCAAGAAACCTAGATAATGTGACTAATGTAACCATACTTTTTGGTGAAAAGACCGGTTTAGGGTGTGATAAATTTGGTCAAAAATCAAAAGCGTCTAAGGTTACGGCGAACAACAAAGGAAAGGGTGTTTTCTTTGTTGAGAAAGGTTCACAAAGTTAAACACTAAATGAACCAAGCGACAATGGTAAGAGGCCAAATGAGAAGGTCAATGCCAACTCAGGCAATAAGGAGAAAACAAAAGTGAATGATTCATAGAAGAAGGTTCATCCAAACGCTCAAAAGGCTAAGGATAAGTCATCTACAAGTAAATCAAACGCTAAGCGTCAATTGCCGAAAGAGACTCCTAAGCCAGCACCAAGAAAATACCAGCGTCAATATCCAAGGCAGTCCAGATCATATTATCGCTACTATGATAATTATGACTATGACCATGACTATGATTATAATTATTATTATAATCGGGGATATTATTATACACCCAAAAAGCACACACAACACAATTTGAAACCCAAGAAAGCCAGTATTCCTACAATGAAGACTAGGCAAATATGGGTTCCTAATGTTTTAATTCAAGCCAAAGCTACTAACAATGAAGGACCCAAGACAACATGGGTACCTAAGAAGAATTAGAACTATCCTTTAATGCAGGTACCTAGAGCCAACACCGATACTTCAGTTTGGTACGTCGATAGTGGGTCATCATGGCATATGACTGGATCAAAAGATCTCTTGGTCAACTATCGTGCAACCAATGGTCCTCAAGTTATATTCGGTGATAACTCCAAAGGTAAAACCAAACGTATAGGTATCATGAATAGGGGGAACATCATGATTAGTGATGTATATTATGTTGAGGGTCTTAAGAATAATTTGTTAAGCATTAGTCAATTTTGTGATAAAGGCTTTGAAGTAAAATTTTCAAGCAACTACTACTATGTTAACGACGCTAAGACTAAATCTACTAAATTAAGAGGAAAAAGAACAAACAATGTATATTTAGTGGATTGGGATTCTACAATTGATAACAACCCCACATGCTTTGTTGATAAAAGTCAAAATGAATTGGGTTGGTTATGGCATAGAAAAATGAATCACCTCAACTTTAAGGCAATCTCTCAGTTAATATCGCTAAATCTAGTAGAGGGATTACCTAAGGGTTCCTTTCAAAAGAATCGCTTATGTGATGCATGTAAAATGGGTAAACAAGTTAAATCATCTTTTAAGAAGAAACCATGCCTATCTACTTCCAGAATTCTTGAACTATTGCATCTAGATTTGTTTGGTCCTATTCAAATCATGAGTGTTAGTGGTCAAAAGTACTCGCTAGTAATAGTTGATGATTTCTCTCGCTATACATGGGTAGAATTTCTAGCGACCTAGGATGAAACTAGTGTCAAGTTCACATCGCTAATTCGTCAATTGCGAACTTATAAAGATTCAAAGGTGACAAGAATTAGAAGTGATAGAGGAACTGAATTTACTAACCAATTTGTTGAGAAGTTTTGTATAGATCTTGGAATACTTCATTAGTATTCTGCTCCAAGAACACCTCAACATAATGGAGTAGCCGAGCGACGGAACATAACTCTTCAAAAATCCGCTAGGACGATGCTTGCAGAGTCTAAGCTGCCTCAAAGGTTTTGGGCCGAAGCTATCAATACCGCTTGCTACACTCAGAACCGGTGTATGATCAACAAGCAACATGAGAAGACTCCATATGAGTTGTGAAAGGGACGTAAGCCTAACATTTCATATTTTCATGTATTTGGTTTAAAATGTTTCATTCATAACAATGGATCCCAAAGCCTAAAGACATTTGATCCTAAAGCGGATGAGGGAATATTTCTAGGCTATGCCAAAAATGGAAAGAGTTTTTGCATCCTAAATAAGATCAAATCGAAGGTTGAAGAATCCATTCATGTTGTGTTTGATGATGCTAACCAAGAACCGAGTAAGATTAATCCTGATGATGTAGGAATCGAAGATCTTGCCCATCAAGCGTCACAAATCAATCTTTGTGGTGATAGTGAATATGATGAGGATGATAAGATTTTTGTGCCTATTCCTAAAGTTACTCGTGAGGTTACAAATGATGATAGTATTAGAATCGCTGATGATCAAGAAGAAAATGATCATCAACAGCAAATTAGAACTGTGAATGATGCAGCGACTGCGCCAGTGACAAATGAGAATCAAGCGATTGATAATCAAGAGTCTCTCAACCCATTCCAACCAGATCGTAAATGGCTTAGAGATCATCCACCAGAGCTAGTAATTGGAGATATTGAAGCACCTGTCAGAACTAGGTCCGCTACAATCAATGAGACCATGTTCGCAAGTTTCTTATCTCAAATGGAACCAAAGAAAGTGGATGAAGAGCTCAGTTATTCAAGTTGGGTAGAAACAATGCAAGAAAAGCTTAACCAATTTGAGAGAAGCAAAGTTTGGACGCTAGTACCAAGACCAACTCACCAAGGAGTTATTGGAACTAGATGGGTTTTTAGGAACAAGATAGATGAAGATGGCATTGTTATAAGAAACAAAGCCAGATTAGTCGCTCAGGGTTAGTGCCAAGAAGAGGGTATTGATTTTGATAAGACATATGCCCCAGTAGCCCGTCTTGAAGCGTTTAGGATGTTCCTAGCATTTTCCGCATTCAACAAGTTCACAGTGTACCAAATGGACGTGAAGAGTGCATTCCTGAATGGTAAACTCCAAGAAGAAGTCTATGTAGAGCAACCTCGAGGATTCATCAACAACCATGGCAAAAGTATGGTCTACAAATTGGATAAGACACTCTATGGCCTTAAACAAGCACCAAGAGCATGGTATGGCACTCCCTCTATCTTCCTTATACGTAAAGGATTTTCAAAAGATAGCGTTGATACAACGTTATTTAAAATTACCCATAACGAAGATATTTTATATTTGGTTCTACTAATAAGAGATTGTGTGAGAAATTTTCGAAAATGATGCAAGATCAATTTGAAATTAGCATGATGGGTGGATTAACTTTCTTCTTAGGATTACAAGTTAAACAAATCCCTAATGGAACATTTATAAACCAAGCGAAATATACAAGAGATATGATTAAGAAATTTGGTATGGAAAATGCATCATCTTCACAAATTCCAATGAGCTAAACGCTTAAGATAGATAAAGATGAAAATGGGAAGAAAATTGATATCACTAACTATAGAGGTATCATTGGATCACTTCTTTATCTTACCGCTAGTAGACCCGATATTATGTTTTCGGTATGCATGTCTGCACGCTTTCAAGCTGATCCAAGAGAATCACACTTAAATACTGCCAAGAGAATCCTTAAATACCTAAAAGGCACACACAATGTGGGCTTATGGTATCCAAGGGACTCTCCTTTTGAACTAATTGGTTATTCAGACGCAAATTTTGCAGGATACAAAATAGATAGAAAGAGTACTAGTGGTACATGTCAATTTCTAGGTGATAGACTAATTTCGTGGCATAGTAAGAAACAACAATCCATAGCGACTTCTATCGCTGAAGCAGAGTACGTAGCCGCTGGGAGCTGTTGTGCACAAATCCTTTGGATGAGGCAACAACTTAGAGATTATGGAACAATCGTAGTTCCTACCCCAATCCATTGTGATAATCAAAGTGCTTTAGCTATGACCCAAAATCCTGTCCTTCATTCTAGAACTAAACACATTGATATTCGATACCATTTCTTATGTGACCATGTTCAAAAGAAAGATATCTCCATGCACTTCATTGGAACTGACAAACAATTGGCAGATATCTTCACCAAAGCGCTCAACGAACAACGCTTTCTCACTTTGAGAAGTGAATTAGGTATGATTGATTTAAATGCTTAAATCATAGAGCATCATATTTAATAGGCATACAATTTAGGGGGAATCCACTTTATGTTTATGTCTAAATCATTTTTTCAAATAAGTCATCAATTTTAGGGGGAACCTTAAAATTGTACTTGGTTCAACTCATAAGCGACTGTGATCAAAAATGACTTTGAAAATTTATTCATTGATCACTAGCGCTTATCTATTATGCATGACAAAATCAATCTCTAATAAATTAAAATGTCTTTTTATAAATCCAAGCGATTATTTCTATCTTTAACTTTAAGAAATTAAATCCTGTTCTCAAAAAGACTTCAGCGTTAAAAAGATTCCCACTTTAACGCTAAGTATCCTTTTCTGAAATTCATGCATAGTTTTCATCGCTAAAAGTAGCGTGTGGATAAGTCCAAAAGATCAGATTTGACAATTGCCCACACGTGTTTATCACATCAAACTGACGGTTAATGATTCCTATCTAAAAACTAGGCGCTTCAGTAACTGCACCTGTCTGAATACGTGTTAGTGCACTATCAGGCGCGTGTATCTCACGCTGAAAATTAAAAAATATTTCAAAGGTTTTGAAAAAGTAACTGCGGATTTCAAACCATTATATTCCAAAGTAGTTACCCATTTTACCGCACTTTTTGACATCCGTCTTTATGAGTAAACGACTCAGATTTAATTTTTGTCAAATTCAAAATTAACTTCTGTACACGTGTCATTCATCTACTAGTTGAGGAGTTATTTTTGCCTCCTATTTAAACCCCTCACAACCTTTACAGTAAAACTTTATGACTTCCAAATTCTTCTACTGTAAACGTTCTCTCTCAAATGCTAAAAAATTATTTTTTCTCTCTTCCACTCAAGCTTTTCTAGTTCATCAATGGCACCCAAATCTTCCAAATCTGCTGCCGAAAAATCTTCCAAATCAGAAAAACTAGTCACTGTTAACGCCGGTTTTCTTGTTAACTGGGACTATCTCTTCGAGAACCAGAACTTCCCTCTATGAACTATTCTTCCTCTTGTTCAGGAGTCTGGTTTACGCGACATGATAACTGTTATTTTCAACTTCTTTGAGGAAGAAACCTTGTTCTTCTTCAAGAACGCCAAAATCTCCAACGACGGAAACTCCATTTCCTGCGTCTTTTCCTTTGCCCGTTAGACCTTCGTCCTCACCCCTTCTCTGATTTCATCTCTACTAAACTTGCCAAATGATGGTGCCGAAGTGGAAAATGTCACTCTTGGTGATGCTACAATGGTATGGGCATTGATCAAGAAAGATGAAGTTGAGGCTGCCTATGAACCTAACTTCAAGAAAAATGACATGAAGGGCAAATATGTTATTCTTGCGGACATATGTGCAAAGATGATTGAATGCAGAAAGGGAATCTTCGATAAAGTTTCAAACCTCCAGTACAAGATGATGGTAGCCATTCTGACCAAACTGAAGCTAAATTGGTCACTTTACGTTTTTTATCGCTTCAAACAAGAGATGGCCAAATCGGTTAATCCCAAGCCTTACGGGATTGTCTTAAGTCGAATTCTTAGCGCTAGAGGTTTCACTAACTCTGCTGGAAAGAAAATACCAGTGCTAAAGTTTTATGGAAAGAAAATGATTGGAGAGCTGCTCAAACCAAGGAAATGTGGTGGTACAGCGGTTCCCAAAGAAAAGCGTGAGCAACTTCTTGCCGAAGGATTTCGCAGCGATGATGAAGAGCAAGCGTCTTTGTCTTCATCATCATCGAAAGAAGAGGTGGTGGTTAAACGACCAAAACAAAAAATCACATTAAAAGTCGCTGAGCCATCTAAACTAGCAAAGAAGCAGAAGTAGAAGCCGGAGCCCAAGAAGAAATGGAAGTCTCCTTCTCCTTCTCCCAAATCTCCATCTCCTCCTCCAGCGTTTATCATTCCTCAGGAAGAGGAAGAGGAAGAAGAAGTAGAAGTATCGCTAGCCCGAAGGAGTACTCCTCTTTCCACTCCAGACATCGACAAGCACTCTAGCAGAGCCAGTGCTTGAAGAACCAGCGAGTGTTCCATCTCAGTCTGACGTTGCTCCAGAAATTAACTAAGATCCTAAAGCCTATGCTCACTCTGAAAGGCTTTCACATGTTCGGGGTAAGTACTTGCGCTAAGCAAAGTAGTTTATCCTTTCCTCTTTAGTTTCTAAGTCTCTAACACTAGGATAAAAAAAATTTCAGTCGAGTGTGAAGCAAATATTCAAACTGTTCTCAACACTCTTGAGGATTTTCATATTCCCATCCGTGTTGATCCCATTACTTCTTTTCTGGATTTAGATCCAGAAGAAGCTATCCCGGAGCCTGAGGAAATTGTACCAAACGTAGAAACAGATCAAGAGACTGCGTCAGTCGATGATAGTCCTCAGGGTAAGCGTTGTTGTCTTTTCTTTGTAATTTCTACTTAGTAGAAATTTTGCTTGCTTTTTCTCAAACGCTTACATGTATTAGCTCAAGATGCACCAGACGCTGATGCATCTTCACCTTCCAAGATTCCTGTTGAATTGGATGTGGATATGGAAGCAGTTGTGGATATCGCTAAGGAAGTAGCCTATGTCCTTCCTGACGCTGACACATCTCCAGTCAATCAAGCGACTGAGCATGCTGAGCGATCGATAGAAGTGACCTCTATTCCAACAGAATCTATTGCCTTCGTTCCCACTCCAACCGGATCTCCTCCCCATGTCATAGACTTCTTTCCTCGTGGATACAATGCAGACGTTGAATTCTACTATACCGCTAGAGAGCTTGACACTAGGCAGTTAGTCGAAATGGAAATCAATTTTCAAAGTACTCTCCATAGGACTGATGTCTCAAATTCTGACAAGTTTAATTTGTTCGAGCGTTTCGACGATCTAGGTGTTTGCAATCTTGAGCGACTCCAATCTCGACTTGAGTATATTCGTCGACCAGTGTTCAACATGACTGAATTTGACGAGAAGCATTTTAACTTTACTGGCCATTTTGAAGAGTCATTTTATCCTTTGCGCCAGAATAAAGTCGTCATAAAAAATCCCCATATGGGTGATTGGTCAAAGAATCCAGACGAAGAAATTCTCAACAGGATTGGATGCTCCTCTTTTCCTAAAGTCATTCATTCTCCTCAAAACACTCTATCCCCTAAACCTCTCAAATTGTGGAAAGGGAAAGGACCAGTAGTTGCTGAGCGTCCCAATCTTATCAATTTATGGATAGAAGTTGAAGCTCGTGAATACCTTGCAAGAGTGTGGGTTGAGGACTGTGATGAAGAATTTGAACGCTTTGAAAAGTTTATTGCAGCAAGAAAAGAACAGAAGAAAGCTGATAAACTTGAAAAGCGATGGATGATGGATACTACAAGATGGGCTAAAGAATTCGTGTTGCACTTTTACTTGCTGGAAGAACTTGTGAGGTACCCATTTTTGTTTCAATTCGGAGTAGATTACAGACGCAGAGGTTATGCCCTATTTTTTCTCCAACAGCAACAGAATTTGGTAGGCAATATTAGCTCTTTACCTTACCACAAACAATCAGTAGAATGCTATATTCGCCAGCATTTAAGCTTAATCGCTCAGGGAGGCCGCCATATTTATCATCCTACTCAAAATTTTGTTCAGCGAATCCTTCTTGACCTCAATGAAGATGCATCCTCTAGTAAGCCATCTATTCAACCCAAACACAGTGAAATTCGTGTCAATGTTGCAGATGAGCATGCTGAGTTTGCTGAATTCTACAGAGACAGAAGAGCAGTGATAGAAAACGCACATGCGCTGGATGTCACTTTCAACCACTATTCAGGGCTAAGCAACTTCCGAGGATACAATTTTCACCCTGTGCTCTTTTGTGAACAGAATGTTCAATTGGCCAAGATGATATCAATGATCAGGCCAGTGGACATAGAAGCAGCTCAAGCGCTCTTGCCATTTATTTTGGACTACTACATCTCTTATACTACAGGAATTGATCTGCCGGAAGGAGTGCAACTTGCACTAAGCAATGAAGAGCACAAAGACGCTATATTCTTTATCCCGCAGACCAACCTGATTAGTCCAAGGCACCTAATGGAAGCGATTGGCCCACTCTGGGTCATACCTGTTGAGAGTCCAGCACCTCAAATTGAAGTTGTTGCAATAGAAGAAGAACAAACTCCTGCTGTGGAAGCTGCTCAACCCACAGACGCTGATATACAAGATATTATCCTCAGTGCTCCAGCAGACGAGGTTCCCCTTGAGGAACAAGTTGTTCAAATTGACTCCGCAACTCAGATACTAGACTCAGCGATAGAAGAGGTTCATGCTGACTTAGCCGCACAGCCTGAAGAGCCTATTATCAAAGACAAATCTAAAGGCAAAGCTCCAGCAGTCTCTAGCTCTCACGGACTTGAGCGTTCCTCTTCCGATTCATCAAATTCAGACTTTGACAGTGATCCAGAAGCTAAAGACTTCAGAAAAGCAGTTCGACATTCTCTCCACGATATAAAGGGTTCATGTTCTCGATTGGAAAAGCGAAGTACTTCCACGCTCAATCAAGTTGAAACATTTCTCAAATCTGATATGCAAAATGCAAATAAGCTTACAATCTCCATGATGAACTCTATCGCTCCTCTCATCAAAGAGCTTTCAGACGATTTCAATCAGACGTTTGTGCAGAATGCTTCAGCTAATACTGAGCGTCACAATTCCTCCAACCTTATCTCTCAGAGTATCACTGAAAAGATTACTCTCTTGATAGATGAAGTCAAGCTTCTCTGAAGGGATATCTCTGACTTAAAGACCTCTCTTGATGATGCCAAGAACGGGGAAAATAAAGAAAAGTCCAAGGCAATATCTAAAATAGATAATAAACACTGGTGCTCAATGTTTGACGAAACAGTGAGCATAAAGAAGATGCTAACTAAAAAGAGAAAGCCAAGATATTATCTAGGAAGGTATTTGCTCAAGGAGTTGGACGTCGAATTTTTGGAGAGTATGGGGTTTCATCCTTATGCCGGACCGCTTAGACGACCTATCAACTGGAAGCCATTCAACGATAGAAGACAAGACATCTATTAGAACATGGTATTCCTCCAAGGTAATGGGTGGACAGGCTGAAGGAACTGAATGAGAGCGCTAGACAACGAAGGCATGACTATGATGAACTCCAACATACCACCATGATAGACGTTGATTGACTCCTCATGGACTTAGCAAATGAGATCTACCAAAAAGCGACAAAAAACATGAATGTTTTATATTTTTTATTTTTTTAATTATTCAGTGTAAATCATGCATGCTTATCTCTCTACATAAATGAATGATTTATCGCTGAAACAACTTGTTGAGGCTAATCTAACAATAGCTAACTTTACTAACTTTCCAAATGCTAACTTATACTTATTTGGGCTTTTCTTTGAACTCTTAAATTATAAAAGAGTTATAAGAGTTAAAGTCTTGACATCATCAAAAAGGGGGAAATTGTTAGGAATTTCATGGTAGATGTTTTGATGATGACAAGATAGGATTTTTATGTTAGACCCCAAAATATAATGTAAGTTTATATTTCATAGATCAATTGTATAAGCGTTTGAAAGTATGTAATTTTGTTAGGCTTGTAATTTTTATCTTTGTAGATTTTAGACTAAGTATTAGATACAGAATCGTTGATAGAATTCTAGGTGAGTCTATTAGAGAAGAAGTTGAAGATCAGCGTCTGAAGTCAGAAGTAGACGAAAATTTATCCTTAGCATCTGTCAAACGCTAAAGGACTATTTCAGGGATTCTTGAATCAAACGCTCAAACCCCTCTAACGATCAGAATTAGATTCACTTGAAAAAAATTCTCAAGTCATGAAGGACTTAAATGCAGTTATTCAACGGACATTTATTTCAAACGGGAAATAATTTCGAACGCATTAAATGCCTGATAAGAGCATTAAATGTGATAAGCCAATATGACTTGTGGACAAGCCACCTTTTGACTACACTGTCAGAACTTCAGAGTTTATAGCTACTCCCGTCCAACCGGAACCAACAGGATTTCAGGAATGTCAGAGAAAAGGTATAATCAGGTGCCGCGTGAAAGGCACGCTTTCACATGTGTCCAACTGACATAATCCCAATAATTGCCTATAAATACCTCATTCCAGGAAACCCTAAATATAACACAGAGATAGAGATATACGTACATGCACAAGAAAAATTTGCTGAAGAAAAAGCTTAAAAACGCCACAGCCAAAATCTTTCAAGCTTTTTACATACATTCCTTACAGTCACAAATATCTCAAATATCTTCAAAAGAAGAAACCTAAACTCTTACTGAGATATTCCAAGTTGTTTGATCTTTCCAAAAACAAACAAACCCTTGTGATAAAACCCTTAACCTTTCATGTGAGTGAGAAAGTTGTTGAAAACCCCTTACAGGCAGTATTTCTGAGTGAGAGAAGCTTGTAGAAGAAGATCTTCATTGGTGCTGAAATCTGTGTGATCAAGGAGCCCGAGATCGTTTTCACCTATTTACTATCTTGTAGAAGATTCTGTGTGATTCTTTGATAATCATCTTAGTAATTTCCCTCCAAGTGAAAAAAGGAGAAGAAGGACGTAGCTGGGATTACATCACCCAGTGAACCTTATATATCCTGTGTCATTTACCTTCATTATTGTCTTGTTTCATATTGTTTTATCTATTCTGAAAAAGACAAGGTAAATATGCTAAGTGACTATTTAACCAAAACGAACGCTAAAGCTTTAAAAATCATTTTCGCTGTGCTAACCCTGCTTAAGTGATCTAAGCATTACCCTACTTTGGTAAATTTCCGAAATCACTAAGTCTAAGTTATCTTTACTGAAGCGCCTGACCCAAGCGCTTAGCTTCCTAAGCATTTCAATCTTTAAAAGTGATACGAAATTTTTGAAGTCGAAGAAGGCTTCAGGGTCTATTCAACCCCCCCCCTCTAGACCCTTTCGTTTGCCACTTGGGACCACCACCTTAAAATTATATCTACACATTATGTATTAAACATCTTTGTAATCTCCATTTCGCTTTCATTTATAGATAACTGGATGTCTAAGATGACTAAGAACCCGTTTTCCACAATTCTCAACACAAACAAACTCACTGGACCCAAATATTCTGATTGGCTTAGAAACCTTAAGATAGTGCTCAACTCTGAGAATAGAGCCTATGTCTTGACTGATGCACCCCTCTCGACTCTGCCAAAGTAAGGTGCACGATGCTTGCATCGATGTCGAATGAGTTGCAAAAGCAACACGAAATATGACAAGGGTTGCTGATATTTTTGAACACTTACAAGAGTTGTATGGTGAAAAATCTAGGAGGAAAAGGTACTTAGTGTGTAAAGAGCGTTTCAGAGCTCATTGACTGACGGGTCAAAAGTCCAAGAACATGTGCTAAAGATGATTGGGCTCATTGACAAGTTTTCAAGTCTTGACATTATTCTAGACATTGAACTCTTAATAGACTTAGTACTTCAATCATTGCCTACCTCATTCGGCCAGTTTGCGGACAACTTTAACATTAACTGTCTGGAGGCAACCTTGCTTGACTTGTTAAGGACTGCAGAGGCCACCGTCAAGAAGGATAAGCCAGTCCTACTTGTGATTTCTGCTCATTCTGAGGCTAAGAAGCTAAAGAAATAGAAAAGGAAGAGTTTCCGAAAGAACAAGAAACTAAAAGTTAAAGGTGGAGTCAAGAAGGTTAAGTTCAAAAGGAATAAGGGTGTATGTTTCCTTTACAGTAAATCAGGGCATTGGAAGAGGAACTAAACTAAAGGTATTTAATTTGCTTTTCTTAAATAAGAAAACAAGATAACTTAAAAAATAGTACACTAATGTGGCATGCTAGACTAGGACATATTTCCAAAGAAAGATTGCACCAATTGGCAAAGGAATGTGAACTCGACCTTGAAGAAGAGGAAGCCATGCCTACTTGTGAGTCTTGTCTTAAAGGAAAAATGACCAAGTCACTATTTGTAGGACAAGTGGAACGTGCAACTCATCTTTTGGATTTGATCCACTTGGTTGTTTGTGATCCTTTTAGTATATGTACTAAAGGAAGGTGTACTTACTTCATTACTTTTAACAATAATTATTCACGGTACAAATATGTGTACCTTATGAAACACAAATCCGAAGCTTTTGAAAATTTCAGAGTTTAGGAATGAAGTAGAAAAACAACTAAGTCATAGTATTAAGACTCTTCGATCTGATTGGGGAGGAGAATACTTAAGTGACGAATTCTTTAGTTATCTTAAAGAGAACTAGATTCTCTCTCAATGGACTTTGCCTGTGACACCACAATTGAATGGCGTGTCTGAGTGAAGGAATAGGACTTTATTGGATATGATCCGTTCCATGATGAGTTTCACTGAAGTTCCTCCATCTTTCTGGTGTTATGCCTTAGAAACTGCGGCTTATCTATTAAATAGATTGCCTTCCAAATTTGTGCCCAAAACGCCTTTTGAGTTATGGCATGGTAAACCGGCGTCATACAAACATCTTCGAGTATGAGGTTGTTCTGCCTATGCCAAAAGGCAAGTGGGAGAGAAGTTAGAGTCTAAGTCTATTAAGTCTAGCTTATATAAATTTATTGGGTACCTTAAAGAAACTGTGGGGTACTACTTCTATGATCCATCGGAACAAAAGGTGTTTGTTTTAAGGAATGCTATCTTTTTAGAAAAGGATTTTCTATTAGATAGAAATGGCGGGATCATAGAACTTAAAGAAGTTCAAGAACCACAAATTATCTCACAAACTTTGGAAACACAAGCATAGGAAAATACTGAAATATCTAACACACAACCTCCGAGAAGATCCGGAAGGATCCCAAGGTCACTTGAGAGGTATGATCTATTACTAGAAAGTAACAAGGTGTAGCTTCAAGTGGATGAAGATCTAAGAAGCTACAACGAAGAAATATGTGATATTGATTCGGGGAAGTGGCAAAGTGCCATGGAATCTGAAATGGACTCCATATACTCCAACAAGGTATGGACCTTAGCAGATCCATGAGAGGGTATAGTACCCATTGGTTGTAAGTGGATCTATAAGCGAAAGCTTGGAGCAAGTGGAGAGGTAGTGACCTATAAAGGTAGGCTAGTAGAAAAAGTTTACACTCAAAGAGAGGGTATCGACTATGAAGAAACTTTTTCGCCAGTAGCAATGCTTAAATCCATTAGGATTCTACTTGCAATATCTACACAATATGATTAGGAAATATGGCAGATGGATGTGAAAACCGCCTTCCTCAATGGAAACATAGAGGAAGAGATTTACATGAAACAACCAGAAGGTTTCACATCTAGTGGGAGTAAGCAAAAGGTTTGCAAACTCCAAAAGTCCATTCACGGACTAAAGCAAGTATCCCGAAGTTGGAACATCTATTTTGATGAAACTATAAGGATCTATGGTTTTATTAAAAATGAAGATGAACCAGGTGTATACAAGAAAGTCAGTGGGAGTGCAGTGACATTCTTAGTACTTTATGTTGATGATATTCTTCTCATTGGGAATGATGCAATTGACTAAAATATGGTTTTCCTCCAAATTCTCCATGCAAGACTCAGAAGATGCATCCTACATCTTAGGAATCAAAATCTATAGAGATAGATCAAGCAAGATGATAAGATTGTCTATGCTAAAGAGTTTTAGCATGGAGGAATCAAAGAAAGATTTCTTACCTATGAGTCATGGGATCCAATATTCTCGATCCATATGTCCTTAGACACCCCAAGAACGAGATAGGATGGCTCTCATACCATATGATTCTATCATAGGAAGTATCATGTATGCAATGTTATGTGTAAGGCCTGATGTGGCTCACGCATTCAGTGTAGTGAGTCATTTTCAATCCGACCTAGGCGAGTTACATTGGGTAGCTGTGAAAACAATCCTCAAGTACTAGAGAAGAACTAATGATTTGTTTTTGATCTATGGCGGTGGATAATTGATACTAGAAGGGTACACTGACTTTAGTTTCCAATCTGAGGTGGATGATTTGAAATCAATGTTGGGGTTTGTATTCACCCTCAATGGTGGAGCACTAAGTTGGAAGAGTTCCAAACAGAAGACTACTGCGGATTCCGCAACCGAGCCTGATTACATAGTTATATCTGATGCAGCAAAGGAAGATATTTGGATTAGGAATTTCATCCAAGGGTAATCCCTAGCATTGTCAATCCAGTACCTCTGTAATAATGGCCCTATTGCTTAAGAAAATAAGCCGAGGTCTCATCAAAGATCCAAACACATAGAGAGACGATACCATCTGATTTGGGAGATTATTGGTAAAGTTGTCTGCTAGTGGAAAGAGTCGACTCAACGGAGAATGTTGGTCCCAAGTGGCATACGAAAGGGTCTAGAAGGGGGGGTTGAATAGACCTTAAAGTTTTCTTCAACTTCAATAAGATTACAGATGCTTGGCTAAGCGTCTACTTGATGACAGTTTGTAGAGAGTTTACTTAGACTCAAAATTTGAATACTTAACCAGATTAAGAAAAGCGTTCAGTTCTGTTATTGGCGTTAGCACAACGGAAGTGTTTTAAGTCTTCTTTTAGAAAGGTTTAGCAACACAATGGTTTACTTAGTTGATTCTAACTTTAAACAGTTTTATCAATGTGTCTACTTTTTGTTTATGTAAAGCACACAAAGTTTGAAAGGTTTGTTAGGTGGTTTAATCCCAACTACATCCTTTTTCTCCTTTTTCAACTCGGAGGAAATCCAATAAGATGATCTTCGAAGAATCACTGAGAAACTTTTACAAAACAGAGGATGGATTGGATACGAATGGCTTGAGCTCCTTGGTCACACAGATTTCAACTCCAAGACACTTTGATCTACTTGCATTTTTCACCCAAAAATATTGCAAGTATTCAACTTTTTCTTCACCGCTGAATAGGGCTTTTGGTCAACAGGTTTGTTTGATTTTTAGATGTTCAATTGGGTTTCGATTGAAAAATCATAAACGCAGCGGAAGGGATTTCAAAAATTAAAAACGAAAACCCAATTGGTACTCTAATTCGCATAATTGAATCTAAAAGCGTATAACGAATAAAACATACTCGTTAATATGAATATGATGATGGAGAAAAACTACTTTTAGATGTTCAATTGGGTTTATGATTTGCCCATCAAGTCCGCATTTCAAGGTTGACCCCACCAAAGGGTGAATTGGGTCTAACTACTCTAGTGAAAGACTTGACGTCACAAGTGCATCTTCAGCCTGATAATTCAGGTCAAAGGTTCGCATATACCTATTATGCATAATCAGTTCCATCATTGACAGTCACAGAGTGAAAACCCATGTGACAGAACCGATGCGAGTCGTGTTCGAACATATCAGTTCCACTGATGTGTCTACAATCTTAATCTCCTATCATCCCATGATACCAGACTGGCACTCCCATGTCGGAGCTAAGATTGTACAAGTATTCGAGTCTTTATTTGTCCATTAAAGACTTCATATTACTTGCGAACTTATTTTAGTAATCACGATCGATCTCTCTAGTGCCAATCTTCTTATCCCATAGGAAGTAGAGGGATCGCACTGAAAACATGACAAAACATTTTACACAACTTATAGATGCAGATAAGAATTAAGTGAAAACTCAATAATGCCTTTTAGTTAAGAAGAGTTTAAGTTCAATACAAGATATATGCCCTATACATTCTATCCTCTATGGCATCTGAGGGCATAATCCTAACAATCTCCCACTTGCACTCAATGCCACTCATTGTGGTATCTAATACCTATCCTTTCCAGGTGTCGGTCTAAAAAAGCCTGAGGTAGTGGTTTGGTGAATGGGTCAGCTATATTGTCAGCTGAGGCTATTTTCTGTACTGCTATCTCTCATTTGCCAACGATCTCCCTGATGATGTGAAATCTTCTCTCAATATGTTTGGACTTGTTATGAGACCTCAGTTCCTTGGCTTGCGCTATCGCTCCATTGTTATCACAATAAAGTGGCAACGAGAGTTGAGCACTGGGGACCGTTCCAAGTTCTCCAAGAAACTTCCTCATCCAAACAGATTCTTTCGCTGCCTCTGAGGCTGCTACAAACTCTGCTTCAGTGGTGGAATCAGTGGTTGTGCTTTGCATGGAGCTCTTCCAAGACACCGCTCCACCATTGAGAGTAAAAACAAACCCTGAAGTGGATTTTTGGTCATCAACCTCAGACTGAAAGTCTGAATCAGAATAACCTTCCATCTTCAGGTCTCCACCTCCATAAATGAGAACTATATCCTTAGTTCTTTTCAGATACTTTAGGATATTCTTCACAACTATCTAATGTTCCTTTCCCGGGTTTGCCAGAAATCGACTCACCACGCTCACAACATAGGTAATGTCGGGTCTAGTACATAGCATTGCATACATCAGGCTACCAACTGCAGAAGCATAGGGTACATTACTCATCTCTTGTCTATCTTCCTCACTTTGAGGACACATAGACTTGGATAAGTGTACTCCATGCCTCATGGGAAGAAACCCTTTCTTAGAGTTGTCCATCCTAAACCTCTTTAGGACCTTTTCTAAGTAAAGGGATTGAGAGAGGCCTATCATTCTTTTCGTTCTATCCCTGTAGATACGAATTCCTAGAATGTATGTGGCTTCTCCCCAGTCTTTCATGGAAAACGTACTCGAACGCAATTTCTTGACAGTGGTGAGCATTCCTACGCCATTTCCTATAAGTAGAATGTCATCCACATATAGTACTAAGAACGAGAGTTTGCTCACACTAGTCTTCTTGTAGACACATGGTTCATCTTCGTTCTTGATGAAGCCGTATCCCTTAATTTCTTCATCAAAATGGAGATTCCAGCTTCTAGGTGCTTGCTTGAGACCGTAAATGGACCTCTCAAGTTTACATACTTTATGGATATCGGACTCGGACACAAAACCCTCTGGTTGTTCGATATAGATATCCTCGTCGAGGAATCCATTTAGAAAGGCCGTTTTGACATCCATTTGCCATATCTCATAATCTAAGTATGCAACTATGGATAACAGAATTCATATGGACTTTATCATAGGCACGAGCGAAAAGGTTTCTTGATAGTCAATTCCTTCTCTTTGACTATACCTTTTCGCTATGAGCTTGACTTTAAAGGTGTCAACCTTGCCATTGCTACCTATCTTTCATTTGTAGATCCGCTTACATCCTATAGGTTTTATACCTTCAGGACGATCTACCAAAGTCCAGACATGGTTCAATTGCATAGAGTCCATTTCTGTTTCCATGGCTTCTCGCCATCGTGAAGCGTCAACATCCACCATCGCTTGATCATAGGTACAAGGATCATCTTCATGACCTTCTTGTAGTACAGTGTGAAGCTCTCGCTCCCCCTGTAGTAGATACCCATACCTCTCAGGTTCTTGCGGTATTCTACCAGATCTACGTGGTGGTTGTGCTATTATGGGTTCAGGCCTCGGTTCTTGAACAGGTGTATTTGGGCGAGTTTCATTTTGTTCTTCTAGAACAATTTTCCTACCTTTGCCCCCTTTCAAGATGAACTCGTCCTCAAGGAAGTGAGCTTGTAGGGCCACGATGATTTTTTGATCATCATGCAGGTAAAAGAAGAATCCCATGGAATCTTCAGGATAACCAATGAAATGTCCCATTAGGGATCTTACCTCCAATTTCTCCACTTTAGTCTTCTTACCATAAGCGGGGCATCTCCAAATCTTAATATGATTAAGACTCGGTTTCCTATTATTCCCCATCTCATGCGGAGTTTTAGGAACGGATTTGGAGGAACATCTGTTCAAAACATGAGCAGTGGTAAGGAGCGCGTATCCCAAAACGAAATGGGTAAATCAGTGTAACTAAGCATGGAACAAACCATGTCCAACAGTGTTCGATTCCTTCACTAGGCTACTCCATTCAGTTGAGGAGTTGCTGGTGGTGTTAGTTGTAACATTATTCCTTGTTGTCTTAGGAATTCATCAAAATCGGCACTCATATATTCTCATCCACGATCCGATCGTAGAGTTTTTATATTTTGCCAGTTTGATTTTCTACCAAGGCCTTGAACTCTTTGAATCTTTCAAAGGATTCAGACTTTTGCTTCATCAGATACACTAGACCAAATCTTGAATGATCGTCAGTGAAGGTAATGAAGTAGTAGAAACCTCCACGAGCCATTTATCCAAATGGTCCACAGACGTCGGTATGCACTAATCCTAAGACTTGTGTAGCCCTTTCAGAAGTCCTTGTGAAGGGGGATCTAGCCATCTTGCCTAAGAGACATGATTCACATGAAGGAATAGGGTCCGACCCTAGTGAGCTTAAAAGCCCATCTTTTTCCATTTTGTGGATCTTGTGCTCTCCGGCATGACCTAGTCTAAGATGCCACTTGAGTCTTAAGTTAGTTTCTTACCTACCACGTTTATGTGTTACAACATTAACATCAGATGAATTACGGTGTTACAACATTAACATCAGATGAATTACGGACATTTAAATAATACAAAACACTAACTAAACATGCATTGCCAACTAATTTATTTCCATAATAAATGTCGCAATTTAATTTAGAAAAATGAAATGTATATCCAATCTTAACTAAGATAGGAATAGATACAACGTTCTTAAGCCCCTTGGGCAAAACCAAAACATTATCCAAAAACAGTAAATGTCCAGAATTCAAATAAAGAGAAGTAGACCAATCCTAGTAGCGGCGACGCTTTCCCCGCTGCCTACTTTGATCATCACTTCTTCTCGGCCTAACTTTCTACTTCTCTGTAGATCCTGATCTAAACAACACACATGGGCACTAGCCCCTGAGTCCAGAATCCACGAAGTAGAAAATACGGTCATAGAATAGTTAGTTTCAAAAACTAATAGTTCCATACCTTGTGCACCTTTACCTAATTTGGGACAGTTTCTCTTCCACTGGCCAAGATCACCGCACTCGAGACATCTATCCGTTTTCTTAGGTTTGATTCTTCAAACTTGAACTTGATCCGAACAACGAAAATAAGTCGTCTCTAAATCGTCACGCACGGATCAACAAACGAAAAATTCCCTTTCTTCTTTCTCTATGATCGACGGCTAGGTATAGAGGAGGGGAGGAATATTTTTCTTTCTTTTGAGAGTTATGAGAGTTGTGCATTCTCTTCTTACTTGTTCTAAGTCAAAGAGTCTTTATATACCTCATGACTTATTGAACAAGTCAAAACAAAAGAGGCCTAATATGTGGCCTCTCAAAGACGCCACATTGAGGCCTAGTAGGCATCCAATTGGACTCCTTATTTAGCCCCGGAATTTGTTTTGTTTAATTAATTTCTTATTTCAATTAATAATTTATTGTATCTAATAAAAAAATAAATTAATTAAATAACCAAATTAATTAGATAAATTAATTCATTAACATATTTCACAAGGAAATTAATTAATAATTAATCTTATCATTATAATTAATTACTTCATCTAATGAATAATTAATTATTTCATTTATCCAATAAATTAAAACTCCCAGAAGAAATAATAGATATTCTTTTTTCTTTATTTTTCTTTGTCAATCCTTTAGCGCGACTCTTTAGGTTCGTTTCGTTTGGCAATGAGAGAAAACCAAAGGAAGTGGGTAACGCCTAGCCAGTCACGTGTCCCACTTCGTAACCTAAACGAAAACGAATGATAGGATCATTCCGAAACCTTCCAATCGTAAATACCGTATATGTATAAACCCTTTGTTCACGTTCCCCGGTCAAGTGAGAGTCATGGTTATGTCAAACTCACTGGACTTGACGATATGTATAAATCATAATAAATACGAAATCATTGAGATTGATTTAGTGCTAAGCACAATCGTCTCGTTTGCTTTGGCCAAAGACTTTGATCTCTATTTATCTATAATTACATAGGGTACATACTCATTCACTTATAAGAGAACAAATCCAACGTTAGATATCTGCTAAGATTACCACTTGCCCATCAAGTCCGCATTTCGAGGTTGACCCCACCAAAGGGTGAATTGGGTCTAACTACTCTAGTGAAAGACTTGACGTCTCAAGTGCATCTTCAGCCGATACTTTAGGTCAAAGGTTCACATATACCTGTTACGCATAATCAGTTCCGTCATTGACAGTCACAGAGTGAAAACCCATGTGACAGAACCGATGCGAGTCGTGTTCAAACATATCAGTTCCACTGACGTGTCTACAATCTTAATCTCCTAGCATCCCATGATACTAGATAGGTACTCCCATGTCGGAGCTAAGATTGTACAAGTATTCGAAGTCTTTATTTGTCCATTAAAGATTTCATATTACTTGCGAACTTATTTTAGTAATCAAGATCGATCTCTCTAGTACCAATCTTCCTATCCCGTAGGAAGTAAATGGATCGCACTGAAAACATGGACAAAACATTTTACACAACTTATAGATGCAGATAAGAATTAAGTAAAAAATCAATAATGCGTTTTATTTAAGAAGAGTTTAAGTTCAATACAAGATATATGCCCTATACATTCTATCCTCTATGGCATCTGAGGGCATAATCCTAACACAAAAAACTTGAATACCTCTCTAATAATGTACGGTTCTTCTTGAAAAGAGATTTGAGATATTGTTTGACTGTCTCAGGGATTTGTGAAAAGCTAAGGAATGTTTGAAATGGATTTTTGACCTTTTCTGAAAGTTTAAGGTTTGAGACTTCAATGCAACAGAAATTTTGCTTGTAAGCTTGTTGTTCTTGATATTTGGCTTGTTGTTGAAGTCCTATTTATAGACTTTTTTGGATTAAGAGTCCATTTGACACTAAGCTTGGCGCGTGTCTATCACTTTCACGAGTGGACAACTTTTTGTCCTTTTATCTTTGAAATTCTGCTGCAAAGGTTGGTGCCGCAAACTCTGTAGAGTTGACAGTCCAATGGGAAGGCTTTTTCATATGTCCTGAGGAGCTTATCACATTTAATGCTCTGAGTATAATTGCATTTAACTCCTTCTCGACTTAGGAGCAATCTTGTCTTGACAGGAGCTCATTCAACCTTCAATGATCCTTAGCTTGAATCTTTTTATCAATGCTTGAAGTAGCTTGACGCTCAGACGCTTGCTTAGAAATCTTCATCTTCATTCAGACTTCAAAAGCTTGTACTTCAGACTTGACTTATGACAAAGTCACTCAGATTAATATCAGACGCTCAGTCTAAGATACTTAGCCTATCAATCTAGAATAAAACAAATAAAAGCCTTATACAAATCTAACGCTCAAAGCCTATTCATATTTTCTAATGAAATCAAACTTACATAAATTTGGGGTCTAACATAAAGCTTAATTGTCATCATCAAAACATCTAACAAGAAATTTCTTAACAATTTTCCCCCTTTCGATAATGACAATACTTACTCGTTTATAGTTCAAGAGTTAGACAACCAAATTATAAAGTTAGCTTTCAATAAGTTAGATTAGCGTTAGTTAAGGTTTGTTAAAGACTTAATGAGATGTTTTAGCTGAAAATGCGCCTCTTTATATATCAAGGAAAGTAGAAGGCATTTATAACTAATAAACATAAGTGTGAAAAAAACAAGCAATAGATAACAACATTATTTCTGAGGAGGTCTCTGGGATCTTCTCTTCTTTCTTGTCTTTTCCACCAATCAGACTATGCCGTCTTGATTCTCGGCATAAATGGCTTCATTCAGTTGATCATCTAGAGCTATCATCACAGAATGATCTGAATTGATGACGCTCTTTTTTTCTTTTTCACACATATTACTGAAGGCAACCCAATGCTTGTTCCACTCAATGGGATCGATGACAATATGCCTCAGGCAGATTCTGTACGCTCTGTTGAACGATGTCATTTGCTTCTCTTCCTCAATTATTTTAGGATTAGTAGGCTCAGGGAGAGGATCAAGCTCAATCGGCACTTCATATTCTTCTAAGTATGCTTGAGAAGGTACTAGCAAGTCAGGCCTTTGCCTTATTGGAGGAAACCCAAACGTGTTACTAGGCGCTCCAACGGGAGCAACCCAATTTGGGTATCTGGATGTTAAGCGGAGGAGGGAGAGGAAAAATCTCACTTGGAGTAGGATGAGGAATATTTTGGCTCTGCGCAGGCTCAATTTCTTAATGCTTTAATTGAGATGTTGTATCTCTTGAACTAGGTTGCTTCCTCTTTTCCCCCCTGTTGCCATCATCAGTCTTCATTGTATGTTCAACAATGATTCCGACCTGATTAGCAATATGACAAAGAGTCCTTGTGAGATCATCACAACACTGGTGAAGTGCTCATTCATTTCTAGAATAGCTGCAGTGTTAGCATCTACAATTTCAATAAACACTTTGAGACTTTCTTGAATAACAGCTTGAGCAACCCCGCACATATGGACAATGTGAGTTTCCAAATTCTGTGATTCTATCTTCTGCAGGTCTTCTTGAATCCAGTGGAGAGCATTGGTGCTATTTTCAGCATGGTCGCATACTTATTCTAATGCATCTTGCAGCAAAGGAGTAAACTCCGGACCACTCGGAAGAGCTGTTTGAGTAACATGCTTGAGTTTAAATTTGAAGGTGGTCTTCAAGGATTCAAGTGATGGGAGATTTGTTGTGTCGAGCGCTTTGCCTTGAGCTTTATCTAACACCTTAGCAAACTCATCAAATTCCGCAATATCAGAGTCAACTTTAGCTTGATGAGTAGACGCTTCAACTACAATAGTCGCATGCTCAGTTCCAGTGTCAGGAACAGGAGCAACCTCATATATTCCAGGAATAACGGCCACAGGAGCTTGAGGTTCTGTATCCATGGGGATGCTTTGAGGAATTTCCTAAGCTTCTTCTTACATAGGAAGGGCTAATTCTGTGGGTTCAGACTTGATCTGTCTAAGATCATCAAATTGAAAATTTAACTTACCCAAAAAAGACCCAGAGTAAGGATCTTCTGTACTGTTCAACAAAGTTAGGAGGCGACACTGCAGCATACAAGTGCAGTCCAAAAATGTGTGGATAGGAGTATCAATTGCCCTAACCCACATTGAACCTATAATCTCCAAGACATGATCTGGGCTCAGCCTTGACTTCACCTGAGGGATGAAGAAAAGAGCATCAGGGCAAGAGTCAATTGAGAAAGCAATGAGATGATTCATTGGAAGTTGGGGACGATCATCGCCTGTGAGGAGTAGTTTGTAATACTCTTCAAGGTATGGGTAGGTAGCCTGAGCAATCTATTGATTTCTCTCAAGTAGAGAGATGACAAATTTGTAATGCTCACTTAGCTCCTAGTTGATTGAGGGTAAAAGAGAATAACCCGTGAATGGATTGATTCGAGATCCATTGATTTTTTGCAAGTTATTGGTGAAGATTCGGCTGAGATGCTTCGCTGGAGTCAATAGGTTAATCAGTTTCCTCACATTTTTACCTTTGTAACTCGAAGTCGTAGTGAGACCCGATTGGATATTAACCACTGTTAGACGCTTGCTCACAGAAGTTGAGAGGAGTATCTGCAAGGCGTTGTAATGCTTGTCGCAAAAAAGTTTCAACTTCGCATCTGACGCTTGGCAGATTTTCTATCGGAACCACTCGCATCTCACGCTTTGCAAGGCAATACTTAGCAAACTGACGCTTCTTGTCATGCATGCCTATGCCAAATAAGTGTGGAGCATTCATCAGACCCTGAAAGGAGTACCTGTTGCCCACATACGCTTCAGTCCATGCCTCTTCATTTAGGCAAAATTCCATCCCAGCGTTAAAGATGGCCTTGATTCGTTTATGGTGAATGTGACAGATTGCTTCAAAACGATATTTGTCCACTTAATAATTAGTGTTTCAGACGCTATTGAAGAAGTCGTCAGCTTCCTCCTGGACACAATCCTTCAGTGACGCTAAGCGTTCACCGTCATGCACAATCTTGTACTTCCACAAACGGAGAGGGTGCTCCGAATTCTGATTTTCAGCACTATGCACTACTTCTGGAAAGTGCAAGTACCCCTCTTCGTTCAATAATTCTTATGGAGTATTAAGATGCTCAACTAAGAGATGCTCATAGAATCGAATCCTCTTATTTATGGGAGATAATATGCCAGCTCGACACCAGCAAGAAAGGTCTTCTTAGATCTCCTCTTCTCATATATAGAAATGGAGGTAGGAACAAGAGTTATCCCTTGGCGATTTGCAATGGCCATGTAGTATTCACGCTCAATATCTGTTAACTCTAAGCTGATTATTATCTACTAAAGCTGATTGTCACGCTTCACTAGTCTGGCAATTTCATTCTCAGCGACAATAAATCTGTCTTCGTTGTAATCAGCGGGAATAAAATCTTCTTCTGAAACTAGTGGCATGTAATTGATTGAATGATCAATCGTCTTAATTGGATTCAGTTTGAAGAAATGCTTGGATTGTAGTGGTTGGACCCCTTCTGTGGTACGTCTCTCAGCGTCCACGGCAACACTCTGAGATTCAGAGAATGCCTCTACTTCAACATCTTTGGCTATTGCCACCACATCCTCTAAATCAACATCTAGATGGACATCGACAGGTGCTTCAACAGTATCTGAAATAAAAGATGTAGCACAAAATAGATCCTCTATAAGAGAAGGATCATCTACAGTTGTAGAAAAACAAACGTTGTAGGAAGAAATTAAGTTACCCTGAGAACTTGTCTCAACAGCAACGGTTTCTTGATGCTGAACACTTGGTTCAACAATCTTAAGCTTCTCTGGTACAGATGGCCTTTTATTTTAGCCATGGTGTTTTTTGAAGATCTTCTTGACATTTATCCCCTCAATAGACTTTGACGTTTTAACTAGAGCATCAGGAACGGTTGCCTATTCATCAAAATTTATATTCTTTATAATAGAAATGAGCTTCCTTCGCTTAATAAGCGGAATTCGGTCTTCCACATATTCGTCAGTTTCTTCATCATCATCCTAGATAGGAGATGGAACTTTAGGAGACTTGGGCTTTCCTGGAGCCCTCTTCTTTGTTTTAGCCAGATGCTTAACGGCTACTGCTTTGGCTGGACGCTCAGCCTCTTCTTCCAAATCATCCTAAACTACAGGTTGACGCTCAGAAAGTGGCTTAGCTGCTCTACCAAATTTGGGAGGATTGAGGAGATTCTTCACAATCCTTGGACCCAGAAACTTAGCTTTGGCCAGAGATTGACCAGCAGAATTCTCACATTCTGCTCTAAATAGCAGATCACTTAGCACCACTCCATAGGGCTTGTTCACAGTTTCCAAACAATCCCTAAAGCATCCAAAAATGTACTCACTCCAGTTTACCTTAATATCCATTGTTATGGCAATCATCATCAGAAATTGCAACAAAGTGACTTTCTTGAATGTTCCAACTCTGCATTCAATGAATTTACTACAGAAATGTGCCAAAAGTCTGTACTTGGGTAGAAGGTCATTCTTGTCAAAGTTTGTCTTAATGTCTATGGTTTCATCATTGTGAATCCTAGCCCAAGCTAAACTGATCTAACTAGAGGAGATGGATTCCAGAGTTTCACCGTCACTGGGTATCTTGAAGTTCTTAGCAATGGAATCAGTAGTAAGTTCAAAAGATTTGCTTTTCTTCCCATAGTTGAAAGAGCAAAAAATAGCTTTCTTATCTGACGAAAGCTCGGCCTTCTTCCAAAATTCAGATACTTCATCGGAGAAGTAATAAGAATATCTTGTCAGAAACATCTTCTGACCAGCCTTGTCGACGGAATCCAACATATCTTTCATCAGAATTTCTTCCTGGTTGTATAAATACTTCACTAGGCCCTTAGTGACCTTGATGGTTTCCTCAACAACATTGACAGATTTCTTTGGTGCCATTGTTGAGTTTTTAGAAAAAGTAAGAGAGATTCAAAGAGATTTTTGCTTTGAGAGAGATAGAGATTTTGAAGAGAGTTTGTAAAAAGTGGAAGTAATTTTCTGCAATTTTTTTTAAATGAAAGATATCTAGCCAATGCGACTTTGCCACGTGTAAAGTTGATGAATCTCAATTGTTTTTAGCTTTAACTGCGGATGTGAAATTTCAAAAAATGGGTTAAGTTACATTTGGTAACTCCACTGTATAGTTTTTCACGTTTGGGGTTAATTTTGAAAAACGTTTGGCATTTTCAGAGTGTAACGCATGTGCTCATAGTACATTAACACCTGTACAAGCACGTACTGACTCTAAACTATCATTTTGAAAAGTGATAATTACTCGCTAGTTTGATGTGATTGGAGTGCGTGAATAGAAATAAAAATGAATTTTTGAGTCTATCCAACACGTTACTATAGAGTTAAAACAATGCATGAGTTGATAAATATTTTTATTAAGCATTAAAGGTAATTGGTTCAACGCTTAATAAATCAAGTAAAAGAAAACTTATGTTGGCACTTATGTTAAAACCTTTTATATTTGAGCGTCCAACTTATCATGCCCAAAAAAAGGTGAGCGTTGATGATCTATGCAGAAAACGTTTTTGATCATTGACGCTTACTTGGCGTGTACAAGTAGAATTTAAAGGTTCCCTCTAAATTTGATAACTTGTTACAACTTTTCAAAAATCATTTAAACATAAATATAAAGAGGATTCCCCCGAAATTATATGCCTATTAAAGTATGATGCATACTGATTAAGCATTTAAATCGATCATGCCTAGTTTACTTCTTAAAGTGAGAAAGCATTGTTCATTTAGCGCTTTGGTAAAGATATCTGCTAATTGCTTTTCTGTTCCAATAAAGTTCATGGAGATATCTTTCTTTTGAACATGGTCACGTAGAAAATGGTATCTAATGTCAATATGTTTGGTTCTGGAATGAAGAACTAGGTTTTGAGTCAAGGCTAAGGCGCTTTGATTATCACAATGGATAGGGGTAGGGCATAGGATTATACCGTACTCTAAGTTGTTGCCTCATCCATAGAATTTGGGTGCAAGAACTTCTTGTAGGTACATAATCGGCTTCAGCTGAAGAGGTAGCTATGGATTGTTGTTTCTTACTATGCCATGAAACTAACCTATCAAAAAGGAATTAACATGTACCACTTGTACTCTTTCGATCAATTTTGCATACCATAAGCCCACATGTTGTGTGACTTTTAGGTACTTAAGGATTCTCTAGGCAGCAGTTAAGTATGACTCTTTAGGATCAGTTTGAAAGCGTGCACACATGCATACTGAAAACAAAATATCAGGTCTACTAGAAGTTAGCTAAAGAAGTGATCCAATGATACCTCTATAATTAGTGATATCAACTTTCTTCCCACTTTCATCTTTATCCAGCTGAAGCATTTGGCTCATTGGAATTTTTTAAGATGATGCATTTTCCATACCAAATTTCTTAATCATGTCACGTGTATATTTAGCTTGGTTTGTAAATATGCCATTAGGGATTGTTTAACTTGTAATCCTAAGAAGAAAGTTAATTCACCCGTCATGCTCACTTCAAATTGATCTTGCATCATTTTGAAAATTTATCACACAGACGCTTATTAGTAAATCCAAAAATATTATCTTCAACATATATTTGGACTAAGAGAATATCTTCATCATTGGTAATCTTGAATAACATTGTGTCATTGCTGCCTTTTGAAAAGCCATTACCAATAAGGAAAATAGAGAGAGTGGCATACCATGCTCGAGATACTTGTTTAAGGCCATAGAGCACCTTATCTAGCTTGTAGACCATAATCTTACCATGGTTGTTGATGAACTTTGGTGGTTGCTCCACATAAACTTTTTCTTGGAGTTTAATATTCAGGAACTCTTCATGTCCATTTGATAAACTGTAAACTTATTGAACGTTGCATATGCTAGAAACATGTGAATTGCTTCAAGACAGGAGCGTATGTCTCATCAAAATCAATACCCTCTTCTTAGCAATATTTTTTAGCGACAAGTCTGGCTTTGTTCCTTGTAACAATACCATTCTCATCCATCTTGTTTTTGAAAACCCATCTAGTTCCAATAACTCCTTGGTGAGTTAGTCTTGGTACTAGTGTCCAAACCTTACTATGTTCAAACTGATTTAGCTTTTCTTGCATGGCTTCAATCCAACTAGGATCACTTAGCGCTTCATCCACTTTCTTAGGTTCCATTTGAGATAGGAAGCTTGCGAACATGGCCTTATTGAATGTAATGACTCTAGTCCTCATAGGAGATCCAATATCTCCAATTTGCTCTGGTGGATGATCACGAAGCGATAATCTATCTGGATGGAACGGGATAAGATGTTGTTGAGGCATTTGATCTAGTGTTGCATTTCTATTAACCTCTTGCATAGGCACTTGAAGTTTACAATTTCCATTTTTCTCTTGATGATCATTCTCTTAATGATCATCAGCAATTCTTACAATAGGATTATTAATACCAACAGGGGTAACATTCTTAGGAGGGGGCACAAAGAATTCATCATCGTCGTCACTTTTATCATCAATCGTCATTTTAGACACTTGATGACACATATCTTCAACTCCTACATCATTAGCGTTAACCTTACTTGGCTCTTGGTTAGTGTCATCAAAAACAACATGAATGCATTACTCAACCTTATCAGTTCGCCTATTTAGGATACGAAAATACTTTCCATTCTTAGAATAGCCTAGAAAGATTCCATCATCCGCTTTGGGATCAAATGTTTTAAGAAGGATCCATTATTATGAACAAAGCATTTTGAACCAAAAACGTGAAAGTATGAAATATTTAGCTTACGTCCCTTCCATAGTCCATATGGTGTTTTACCATAATGTTTGTTGATCATGCATCGATTCTAAGTATAACATGCAGTAATGATTGCCTCGGCCCAATACCTAGGAGCAAGCTTAGATTCTGCTAACATCGTCCTAGCCGCGGTTCTGTTTCGACACTCAATAACACCGTTCTGTTGAGGAGTTCTAGGCGTTGAATACTTATGATGATTTCATTTTCTGTACAAAACTTCTCAACAATCTTTCTAGTAAACTCAGTACTGCGATCGCTCCTTATTCTTGCAACTTAAGATTTTTCAAAGTTTGGAGGTGCCGAATAAGCGTTGTGAGCTTGTCACATGTTTCATCTTTGGATGAAAGAAATGTTAAGATTATGCCATCAGATGCCATAGAGGATAGAATGATAGGGCATCTTTCTTGTAACGAACGTATTTCATATTTATAATAAAAGGCATTATTTAGTTTTCACTTAAATCTTATCTGCATCTATAAGTAGTGTAAAACATTTTATCCATGTTTTCAGTGCAATCCCTCTACTTCCTATGGGATAGGAAGATTGGCAATAGAGAGATAGATCTTGATTACTTAAACTAGTTCGAAAGTAATATAAAGTCTTTAATGAACAAATAAAGACTTAGAACACTTGTACAATCTTAGCTCTGACATGGGAGTGTCAGTCGAGGACCATGTGATGGTGGGAGCTTAAGATTGTAGGCACATCAGTGGAACTGATTTGCTCGAACAGGACTAGCATCGGTTCTGTCACATGGGTTTTCAGTCTTTGACTATCAATGACAGAATTGATTATGTGTAGTAGGTATAAGTGAACCTTTAACCTGAAGTATCTGGCTAAAGATGCACTTATGACGTCAAGTATTTCACTAGAGTAGTTAGACCCAATTCATCCGTTGGTGGGATTGACCTCGAAATGCGGCTTGATGGGTAAGTGGTAGTCTTAGCTGATACCTAACATGGGATTTGTTCTCTCATAAGTGAATGAGGAAGTACCCTATGTGATTATAGATAAATAGAGATCAAAGTCTTTGTCCAAAGCAAAAAGATACGATTGTGCGAGGCACTAAATCGATCTCAATGATCTCGTATTATTATAATTAAATACATATGGTCAAGTCCAGTGAGTTTGACATAACCATGATGCTTACTTGACTGGGGTACGTGAACAAATCGTTTATACTTATACGATATATAAGATTGGAAGGTGTAGAATGATCCAATCATTCGATTTCATTTGGGCAATGAACTGGGCCACGTGACTAACTAGATGTTACCCACTTTCTTTGGTTTCCTCTCATTGCCAGACGAAACGAATCTAAAGAGTCGTGCTAACAGATTGATAGATTTAAATATACAATCAAAGAATTTTCACTTTGGGTTTTTAAATTAAATTTTTAAAACATTCCGCTACGTTTACTTCAATTTTCATGGAATCCAACAGTGGTATCAGAGAAAATCTCTGATTTGCATATTTAATCATGTTTATGTGATTTTTTATATGCATATTATGTATTTTTGAAGCATGCAATTATGTGTTCTTAAATCTACGTTTTTATAGTTTTAAGCGTAGTTTTTCATCTTTTATGTTTATTGTAAATCTGGATAATTTTATGATATGAGAAAAAATCAAGAAACTAGGGAAAACGGGGCTCGAAGTACCCGAACAGTTCGTGAACAGCGCAGCGCGCGTGCTACTACACACGCAGCAGGCCAAGCTGTGTGGCCTGGCCACCCCGCCTGACGGGTCGTGTGTTTCGACACACGACCCGCCGAACCGGGTCTTGGATCGAAATTGGTATTTGAATTTTGGGTAAATTTAATTATTCAGGTGGGTCAAAAGAATGATGACCCGGTATAATTCAAATTAAGCCCAATTAGAAAATTACTCAATTTCTATTTATTAATTAGTTTAGGCTTAATTTAATTAAATACAAATGGGCCAATGGATTGGTGATTTGGATTTAAATTAAAACTAGCCCAATAGAAATTAATAATGCGTGCATGTTTTTCTAGTTAATTAATTTTGAGCCCAATTAAATTAAATCCAAGTAGACCAAAAGGATGGTAACTTGGGTTTGATGAAATCGAGCACAATAAGATTAATTGGAATAAAAATATTTAATTAAAATAATTAATTATTTTTCTTGAAGATTAATAATTAATTTATGGATTAAATATTATTAATTTTTCCTCAACTTGAAAATTACTTGAATGTTTGAATAAAGAATATAAATTATTTTTCTTGGGTGATTAATAATTAATTCTTTAATCAAATAAAATTTTTTCCAATTAATGATTGCTTTAAATCATAACAAAATTGGATTCCATATTTTATGTATTTATTTTAGTTGGACTAATATTATTTTAATTAATGGTAGATATACTTAATTTATAATTTTATATCGAAGTCATCTAGTAGAACTAAAATGATTTTAATTGAAATAAACAATATATAACAATTGGGAATTTTAATAAAGGACTTTTTAGTTAGACTAAAATTTTAAATAATCAACATAAGTGTTTTAATATATCGAGCATGTATTAAATGTTACGAGCATGTATTAATTGATGCGAGCATGTCTTATGTGATGGAAACACCGATCATGGATACAGGTAATATTCGATTCACTTTTTCTTTCTATGGGTTGTTGTAGTAAAATAATTTAAAAATTATTGAAGCCTATAAAATTTAGTTTTTCGCTTTACCTTTCTTTATGATAGCCCATTGGCTCGGGCCCTCTAGGAAAAGTCCATGATCGAGTGTAATGTATTTATTTATTTAACTCCATGTTTATATTGATAGGCATGATTATTAGTAGTATAAATTATGCATGTTCAATATGTGATAATTGCGCTATATAAATTGATTGATGTGCAAAGTGAGACCAAACATTTGAGAATTTAAATTCTGCCAAATAAATAATACCGAGTTAGTAAAGGATGTGTGACATCCTCGCCTTCCACTAAACTTATTAAAATTAAAGTTACTAAAAATGTGTAATGCTTCCCAGTTATGGGGGTTATGCATTTGGAAATAATTTAAAATTTTATTAAGTGCATGGAATGCTTTAATCGAAGCATATTTCACCCCCAGAAACAGGTTAGGTTACAAGGTGAAATTCAAATGTTAGATTAAAGGAGTTAGTGGGAATAAACTCGGGTAGTTCAGGAGTTTAGAAATCAGTTAGGTTGCTGGTTGGTGAACTATGGGGAAAGTTATTGAAATATTTATTGGATAAATTGACGTTAGACATCACTTCAAATAATTAATGGGCTAGAAATCAGTTAGGCTGCAACCCATCTAATTAATTGAGGACCTCAATACCCGCTGTGGAATCGATGCCAATGATGATTCCCGATTTTCACATAGGAGTGTGGGATTCGAAAAATGCAGTGGGAGCCAAGATAAATTTTAAGTCCTTAATTTTTCTTGGTTAAGTCAAATAAAGTAATCTAATTAATTTAGTTTATTTATGCAGTTATTTTCTCGTTTATCTCTCAAATATGACAAACCCACTTTTAATTCTACTCGAAAAGAATACCCTTACTGGACCCAATTATGTGGACTGGCTTAGAAATTTGGGGATTGTCCTTAATATGGAATCTCTAGGATACGACTTGGAGGTTGATATCCCGGAGGCTCCAGCTAGAACACGTGCTAGTGAGGAAGAGGTCCAAGCTCATGAAAAATGGGCCAAGGACGACGTTCAGATGAGAGGATACATGCTAGATCTATGACCAATGAACTTCGAAGGTCACATGATAAGATGCCCACTACAAGAGCTATCCTAACTCATCTGGTAGAGCTTTATAGTGAGCACAGTCGAACTGCACGATATGAGATATCAAAAGAGCTCTTCGGAGCCAAGATGAAAGAAAGTGAGAAGGTTAGTGATCATGTCCTCAAAATGATATCGAGGATTGAGAAATTAGAAGCTCTCGACTTCATCATGAACGCTACCCTTCAAACTGACTTAATGTTGCAGTCTCTTTCTAATTCCTTCTTCCAATTTGTGGTTAACTTTAACTACAATGAGATAAAGTGCAATTTAGCTGGGCTAATGAACAAGTTGGTTACTGCACAATCTCAAATGAAACCAAGGGGAAAGGAAACTGCCTTGATCATCTCTTATGGACCTAAAACGTCTAAGTCTAAGAAGAAGAACAACAACAAGAAGCAGGCTGGCAAGCTAGTAGCTAAAGGGGGTGTTCAAAAGGGTAAGGGAAAGGCTCAAGGGTTTTATAAGAGCAAAAGGCCTAAGAAGACGGACAGATGTCTCGAGTGCGGTGAGCTTGGCCACTGGAAGAGGAACTGTCCTAAATTAGGCAAAGCCGCAAAAGGTATAGAACTTTTCGTTTTTGAGACTAATTGTTCTATGAACGTTTTTTCTACTTCATGGATTCTGGACTCAGGGGCAAGTGTCGATGTGTGTTGTTTAGAACGGATCTGCTGAGAAGTAGAAAGCTGGGCTGAGAAGATGTGATGATCAAAGTAGGCAGCGGGGAAAGTGTCGCGGCTACTAGGATTTGATTTACTTCTTTGTTTTTGAATTCTGGACATCTATTATTTTTAAATGATGTTTTAGTTTTGCCCAAGGGGCTTAAGAACATTGTTTCCATTCCTATATTATTTAAGATTGGTTATACATTTTGTTTTTCTAAATTGAATTGCAACATTTATTATGGAAATAAATTAGTTGGCAATGCTTCTTTAGTTAAGGGTTTGTGTTTATTTCTGTTGGGTTTCGTTCGAAAAAGCGTAAACGTAGCGGAAGGGAATTCAAAATTAAAACGAAAACCCAATTGGTACTCTAATTCGCATAATTGAATCTAAAAGTGTATAACGAATAAAACTTACTCGCTAATATGAATATGATGATGGAGAAAAACTTCTTCTTCTCCAAACTCGAAATATTGAAGCTTCCAAATCTTCAATCCTTTGGTTTCATTCTTCAAACTTGAACTTGATCCGAACAACAAAAATACGTCGTCTCTAAATCGTCACGCACGGATCAACAAACGAAAAATCCCCTTTCTTTTTTCACTATGGTCGACGGCTAGGTATAGAGGAGGGGAGGAATATTTTTCTTTCTTTTGAGAGTTATGAGAGTTGTGTATTCTCTTCTTATTTGTTCTAAGTCAAAGAGTCCTTATATACCTCATGACTTATTGAACAAGTCAAAACAAAAGAGCCCTAATGTGTGGCCTCTCAAAGACGCCACTTTGAGGCCTCATAGGCGTCCGATTGGACTCCTTATTTAGCCCTGAGATTTGTTTTGTTTAATTAATTTCTTATTTCAATTAATAATTTGTTATATCCAATAAATAAATTAATTAATTAAATAACCAAATTAATTAGATAAATTAATTCATTAATATATTTCACAAGGAAATTAATTAATAATTAATCTTATCATTATAATTAATTATTTCATCTAATGAATAATTAATTATTTCATTTATCCAATAAATTAAAACTCCCAGAAGAAATAATAGAAATTCCGTTTTCTTCATTTTTCTTTGTCAATCCATTAGCGCGACTCTTTAGGTTCGTTTCATTTGGCAATGAGAGGAAACCAAAGGAAGTTGGTAACACCAAGCCAGTCACGTGGCCCACTTCGTAACCCAAACGAAAACAAATGATAGGATCATTCCAAAACCTTCCAATCGTAAATACCGTATATGTATAAACCGTTTATTCACGTTCCCCGGTCAAGTGAGAGTCATGGTTATGTCAAACTCACTGGACTTGACGATATGTATAAATCATAATAAATACGAGATCATTGAGATAGATTTAGTGCCAAGCACAATCCTCTCGTCTGCTATAGTTAAAGACTTTGATCTTTATTTATCTATATTTAGATAGGGTACATACTCATTCACTTATGAGAGAACAAATCCCATATTAGATATCTGTTAAGATTACCACTTGCCCATCAAGTCCGCATTTCGAGATTGACCCCACCAAAGGGTGAATTGGGTATAACTACTCTAGTGAAAGACTTGACGTCACAAGTAGGGCTGTCAATCAAGCCGAGCGAGCTGAGCCTGGTCACGCTCACGCTCGGCTCGATAATATGCGAGCTTTTATCACCAAGACTTGAATTTGTACGAGCTTTTTATTTCAAAGTTGGGCTCGGCTTGAAAATTAGTACGAGCTTCGAGCCGAGCCCGAGCCGGCCCGAATTTGTTTTCTTTTGAAAAACTTTAAGTAATAAAGTAATCTAATATATAAATTAAAAAAATAACAATCTTAAAAACATACAAAAATAACGTCATTCATGTTCTATTGGCAAATCATAACTAAAATGTACCTTGAAAGATCTCATTTCATTGAAATATATGCTCCACGCATTATTTAAGATTGAAAAATATTATAACTAAATATATAATAGACTTACTTACAAAAAAAATTGCTTTTGTCGTGAGTTGTGAGGAGAAATAAATGAACAGTTCTTGAAGACAAAAATTAGCAATCCTCAATGTCAGTATATGTGAATTGTCATATATTTGTATTGGATGCTGGTAGGTTTAAATTGATAATCTTTTACTTTTTTAATTTCTTGAGTATAGCGTTTTATATTAGAAAATTTTAGAATTGAATGTGATTTAAAGATTATATTCCTTAATTTTAAATCTTGATATTTTCTATGCAATCTGGAATTATTTATATAAAAGTACTATGTTTATTTTTGTATATAATGTATAAAACATATATATATACATGTATATATTTTTTTTTACGAGCCCGAGCCCAATTCAAGCCGAGCCTACTCTCGCTCACGCTCGGCTTGAATTCAAATTCAAGCCTTATCCTTGGGCTCTAGCTCGGCTTGGCCCCGGCTTGTATAAAGCTCGGCTTGAAAATTATCAAGCCGAGCATACGAGCTTCGAGCCGGCTTGAGCTCATTGACAGTTCTAGTCACAAGTTCATCTTCAGCCTGATACTTCAGGTCAAAGGTTCACATATACCTATTACGCATAATCAGTTCCGTCATTGACAGTCACAGAGTGAAAACCCATGTGACAGAACCGATGTGAGTCGTGTTCGAACATATCAGTTCCACTGACATGTCAACAATCTTAATCTTCTATCATCCTATGATACCAGACAGACACTCGCATGTCGGAGCTAAGATTGTACAAGTATTCGAAGTCTTTATTTGTCCATTAAAGACTTCATATTACTTGCGAACTTATTTTATTAATCAAGATCGATCTCTCTAGTGCCAATCTTCCTATCCCATCGAAAGTAGAGGGATAACACTTAAAACATGGACAAAACGTTTTACACAACTTATAGATGCAGATAAGAATTAAGTGAAAACTCAATAATGCCTTTTATTTAAGAAGGGTTTAAGTTCAATACAAGATATATGCCCTATACATTCTATCCTCTATGGCATCTGAGGGCATACTCCTAACAATCTCTCACTTGCACTCAATGCCACTCATTGTGGTATCTAATACCCATCCTTTCCAAGTGTCGGTCCGAAACAGCCTGAGGTAGTGGTTAGGTGAATAGGTCAGCTATATTGTCAGCTGAGGCTATTTCTTCACTACTATCTCTCCTTTGCCAACGATCTCCCTGATGATGTGAAATATTCTCTCAAAATGTTTGGACTTGTTATGAGACCTTAGTTCCTTGGCTTGCACTATTGCTCCATTGTTATCACAATAAAGTGGCAATTGGAGCTGAGCACTAGGGACCGTTCCAAGTTCTCCAAAAAACTTCCTCATCCAAACAGATTCTTTCGCTACCTCTGAGGCTGCTACATACTTTGCTTCAGTGGTGGACTCAGCGGTTGTGCTTCACTTGGAGCTCTTCCAAGACACCGCTCCACCATTGAGAGTAAAAACAAACCCTGAAGTGGATTTTTGGTCATCAACATTAGACTAAAAGTCTGAATCAGAATAACCTTCCATCTTCAGGTCTCCACCTCCATAGATGAGAATCATATCCTTAGTTCTTTTCAGATACTTTAGGATATTCTTCACAGCTACCCAATGTTCCTTTCCTGGGTTTGCCTGAAATCGACTCACCACGCTCACAGCATAGGCAATGTCGGGTCTAGTACACAGCATTGCATACATCAGGCTACCAACTGCAGAAGCATAGGGTACATTACTCATCTCTTGTCTGTCTTCCTCACTTTGAGGACAGATAGACTTGGATAAGTGTACTCCATGCCTCATGCGAAGAAACCCTTTCTTAGAGTTGTCCATCCTAAACCTCTTTAGGACCTTTTCTAAGTAAAGGGCTTGAGAGAGGCCTATCGTTCTATTCGTGCCATCCCTGTAGATACGAATTCCTAGAATGTATGTGGCTTCTCCCAAGTCTTTTATGGAAAACGTACTCGAAAACCATTTCTTGACAGTGATGAGCATTCCTACGTCATTTCCTATAAGTAGAATGTCATCCACATATAGTACTAAGAACGAGAGTTTGCTCCCACTAGTCTTCTTGTAGACACATGGTTCATCTTCGTTCTTGATGAAGCCATATCCCTTAACTTCTTCATCAAAACGGAGATTCCAGCTTCTAGATGCTTGCTTGAGACCATAAATGGACCTCTCAAGTTTACATAGTTTATGGATATCGGACTCGGACATAAAACCCTTTGGATATTTATTCCATATGGATATCCTCCTCGAGGAATCCATTTAGCAAGGCCGTTTTGACATCCATTTGCCATATCTCATAATCTAAGTATGCAGCTATGGATAACAGAATTTGTATGGACTTTATCACAGCCACAGGCGAAAAGGTTTCTTGATAGTCAATTCCTTCTCTTTGACTATACCCTTCCAGACATGGTTCGATTTCATAGAGTCCATTTCTGTTTCCATAGCTTCTCTCCATCTTGAAGAGTCGACATCCACCATCGCTTGATCATAGGTACAAGGATCACCTTCACGACCTTCTTGTACTCCAGTGTGAAGCTCTCGCCCCCCCTGCAGTAGATACCCATACCTCTCAGGTTCATGCGGTATTCTACTAGATCTACGTGATGGTTGTGCTACTATGGGTTCTGTAACACCCAATAATCTCCGCTCCTAATTTCGTAGAAGTGAAGGTAAACATTACAATCACTGCTAATTAGATTTTGTGAATTATTTGATTGTAGTGATTCGCGTTCGACTAAAAATATTTTTCTACTTACTTATATAACTATTATTATATCTATATGTGAAATAGGTTAGTAGTTTATACCTCATGGTGGAATAGTTGATGCATTATATCATTTAAGGTATATATATATACACATCTATGTTCATCTTCATCAAATGATTAGTAATAGTTAAGTGGGTCTATGCCTAACTACATATATATATATATAGACGCATGCACACACACACACATAGATATATATATATACCATGCATGCTCTAATAGAGAAGGAAGACTAGGAGGTGGCAACTAGGAAGTACATCTCATCTACCAAAAAACAAACGTGGCTAAGGGAGAATTAATCTCCATTTCTTTTTCAATACCTTTTTTTGTTTGACCAAGACTCCTTATATAATACAACTCACACTCACGGCTGAACATCTCCCCAATTCAGCCTTCTTATCCTCTTAAGATACAAACAATTGTAGAAAGAAACAATTTACATAGGGAGAGAAAGGTTTGCCAAGGATACTCTAAAGACATCACCTTCACTTGATTCTCTTAAGGTATATGGTAGTTAATCATTGCTTTTGCATGAATATATTGTAGACTAAATGTAGTTCAATCCGTATATGACCTTGAATTGAGAATATCATATCATATATATGTATTTTAGTTAACTTCTATGGCATGATGTTTAACTGTGTTTGGAACTTTCAGTTTCTGAAGTTACGTTTAAAGCTGTAATGAGGTACCTAAACTTGTGAGTTTGATTATGATAAATTTTCTAGAATAACTTGATTGTGTGTTAAACATCTCTGAAAAATTTGGTAAGGATTAGAGTTGTGTGGAATTTTCTAAAAATCGTTGAACAAAATCGCCAGTCTGTTCGGCGGAAGTGCAAATTGTTACTGTTTTAAAGATATTTCGTGTACTTGGAAATTTTTGTTTACTCTAAAACTTTTACAGTAGCTTGATACATGTGTTATAGAGAGGTCATATAAATTTCGGAATTTTTCAGTAAACAGGGGATTTTACAAAAATATTTGAGTATAAGGTGTCTGTTCTGAAACAAATCTGCCGAGACGGTCCAGTTTCGTTGATCAAATCCCCAATTTGACAAGGAAATTAAATCTAGAAAATTTATGTAGAATTTTACAGCATCCTATATGTTATCCTGAAAATTTTGAGAAAGAAATTTCAATCCGAGAATATGTTAAAAAATTGTTGAAATATGTTGCGCATGTAAGGGAGCTAGTTGGAACTTAATTGCCTATATGTTTGGATAGTATGATATAACTTGTTGCATGTGATTAGCTTAAAGTGTATTGTTTTGTGAAAATGATAGTATTTTGTATCACAGGATACTTTCGTGATTCCGAGGCCGAGGCAACGACGCCGGTTTATTATAGTGAGGGTTTCTCTTATTCTTTCAACTTGATCTTGCTTACCATTTTTCGTTCCCTTTATCTAATAAATCATAGCCAAGTGTGACCTCATAAAGTTTCATTGATCAGACTTTTATTCTCATCTAAGGTAAGTGTCCAACCGTGTCCCAATTTGTAGCCTATCGTTCTTGTTTCCGCTCGCTCTCGCTCGAATACAAATCAGTGTACATATTCTAGTAGGAAACTCGTTGAAACGGTTATTCTTCTTGGCTCTATTCCGTCGGCTAAGGGAGCTAAGTGCTATACGGAACAAAGTGCCACGTGACGGCGGGGGCCACCGCTTGAACCCGTAGGAGCCACCTCTAGAATCCCGAAGTCTGGCATCCATCCGCGATGTGTCATTTTCTTGATATACAGCTTTGATTCGAAAAAGCAGAGTGAAGGGAGCTAAGTGCTATACGGGACAAAGTGCCACACGACGGCGGGGGCCACCTCTTGAACCCGTAGGAGCCACCACTAGAATCCCGACATTTGGAACACTTCATAGAACATAAAGGTGTGAAGCCTCCTGCTGGTATGGGACAGTGGAAGGTGGATCACGATCACATGATATGATTACAAAAGTACATGGGTTATGTCCTCTGATTCATACGTAACATACTCGATTAATTTAACTTGTGATGTGTTATTCTATTCTTTTGCTTGCCATCGTATATGTCCATGTCGTTATTGATTTTTGCTGCAGATTCTATCTCTCCTGATAAGGTAAAGCAAGCCATTAGCCTACCTCACTGGGTCATTCGGACTCACCCCTCCTTCTTTCTTCCTTTTCAGATAAGCTTAGAATGTCGGATACAAATGGAGAAATGAGAAATAAAGGAAGCATTGGTTTGTTTCTATCAAAGGGAGTAATGTTTTGGGATGTACGATTGGGTATGTATATGTTTTGGCTTGGAGATTTGTAATTGATAGGGTTATTGTTTAATTGTGTAAGACTGATGAATAAGGTACTGTTGGTTTAAGTGGAATGAAATTCTTTTAGTTTTAGTAGATGAAGAATTGGTATAGTTCTGACGCTTGGCGCTAGCTCGAGAAAGGACAGTCTCGTGGATCGAGCTAGTGTCGCGGTGTAGCGGGCCACCAGGTGGTCGGTGGGCGTTACAGGTTCAGGCCTCGGTTCTTGAACAGATGTATTTGGGGGAGTTTCATTTTGATCTTCTAGAACAATTTTCCTACCTTTGCCCCCTTCCAAGACATACTCATCCTCAAGGAAGTGAGCTTGTAGGGCCACGATGATTCTTTGATCATCATGCAGGTAAAAGAAGAATCCCATGGAATCTTCAGGATAACCAATGAAATGTCCCATTAGGGATCTTGCCTCCAATTTCTCCACTTTAGTCTTCTTGACATAAGCGGGGCATCCCCAAATCTTAATATGATTAAGACTCGGTTTCCTATTATTTTACATCTCATGCAGAGTTTTAGGAATGGATTTGGAGGAACATCTGTTCAAAACATGAGCAGCGGTAAGGAGCGCAAATCCCCACAACGAAATGGGTAAATCAGTGTAACCAAGCATGGAACGAACCATGTCCAACATTGTTCGATTCCTTCTCTCGGCTACTCCATTCAGTTGAGGAGTTGCTGGTGGTGTTAGTTGTAACATTATTCCTTGATGTCTTAGGAATTCATCAAACTCGGCACTCATATATTCTCCTCCACGATTCGATCGTAGAGTTTTTTATATTTTGCCCAGTTTGATTTTCTACTAACGCCTTGAACTCTTTGAATCTTTCAAAGGATTCAGACTTTTGCTTCATCAGATACACTAGACCAAATCTTGAATGGTCATCAGTGAAAGATATGAAGTAGTAGAAACCTCCACGAGCCATTTCTCCAAATAGTCCACAGACGTCGGTATGCACTAATCCTAAGACTTGCGTAGCCCTTTCAAAAGTCCCTGTGAAGGGGGATCTAGCCATCTTGCCTAAGAGACATGATTCACAAGTAGGAATAGGGTCCGACCCTAGTGAGCTTAAAATCCCATCTTTTTCCATTTTGTGGATCTTGCGCTCTCCGGCATGGCCTAGTCTAAGATGCCGCTTGAGTCTTAAGTTAGTTTCTTGCCTACCACGTTTACGTGTTACAACATTAACATCAGATGAATAACGGACATTTAAATAATACAAACCATTAACTAACACATGCATTGCCAACTAATTTATTTCCATAATAAATGTCGCAATTTAATTTAGAAAAACGGAATGTATATCCAATCTTAACTAAGACAAGAATAGATACAATGTTCTTAAGCCCCTTGGGAAAAACCAAAACATTATCTAAAAACAGTAAATGTCCAAAATTCAAATAAAGAGAAGTAGATCTGATCCTAGTAGCTGCGACGCTTTCCCCGCTGCCTACTTTGATCATCACTTCTTCTCGGCCCAGTTTTCTACTTCTCTTTAGATCCTGATCCAAACAACAAACATGGGCACTAGCCCCTGAGTCCAGAATCCACGAAGTAGAAAATACGGTCATAGAACAGTTAGTTTCAAAAACTAATAGTTCCATACCTTGTGCACCTTTGCCTAATTTGGGACAGTTTCTCTTCCAGTGGCCAAGCTCACCGAACTCGAGACATCTATCCATTTTCTTAGGTCCTTTGCTCTTACGGCCATGTCCTAACTTCTTTGAAGTTCTTATGGATACTTTCTTTTGCCTTTTCCTCTTTCCATCACGTTGATCATCAAATGTATCATTCGTTAAATAGATAGAAGAATCCCTCTTCTTGTTCGTCCTAATACGAGCTTGTTCGATTTCAAACTTCTTAGTTAGCCCAACTAATGAACAAGCTATATCATTGATAAGAGGCGTTTTTACGTGTTTTTAAGCCTATGATCTGATATTGTTGGAGTTATTTATTGCCTAAATCATGCCACAGTTGCGTTTAATTGGGGTGTTAAGTGATTTCAGGTGATAAACGAGAGCACACGAAGAAAAAGGCGAAAAAACGGTGCACGACACTTTTTGAAGCCTGTCGACCACGCCCAGGAGCCGATCAAGAACAACAAACTTGATCCCTGTTGACCGCGCCTCGGCGCTGCACTACCCGCGCCTAGGCGCCGTTATACCCGCGCCCGAGCGCCGTACTATCCACGCCTGGGCGCCGCCGGACTTCTCCCCCAAGAAAAGTATGCCACGTAGGCCGCGCCTAGGCGCCGTATTTCCCGCGCCTAGGCGCCGGCGTAACCGTTTTTCAGTTGTTTAAAAGCTAAATTTCAGATAGAAAGGGGGGTTCGAAAATCTGGGAATTGGAGACACTTTGCTAGGTTTTTGAGCCACAATTTCATCAACAATTGAAGGGGAAGAAGGGGGATTGAGCTAGAGATTGAAGCTACAAGCAAGGATTCATCATCATTCAAGACTTAGGGAGTTTCTTTTGCATTTCATTTACATGTTTATGTTAATAACTATGTATATGATTGTTTTAGACCTTCTTGAGCTATTAAATATGAGCTAATCTTGTAGAACTAAGACCATGTGAAGGCTTAATTTACGAATCATTATATGTGAAGTTAATTTTTGTATTAATTCTCCTATTGCTTTGTGTGTTGATTTTGTGCTTTTATTCCAATCATGTGTTTGATCACCATATGCTTGCTATTGTGCCTAATCTAGTCATTCGAGAGAAGATAGGTTAGGGTTCAAAGAAATCAACACATCATCCGAAACTAATGTGGAATTGCTCCTAGAAATAGGTAAAGATTTCCGGGTGCTGTTAGCCGGATTTATCCGGGAAAGCTCTAGAACGTTAATGCGTGGTTATTGATTAGATTCTCGGATAGACATATTTAGAGAACCGTCAATCAATCATAGGATTGTTATGTGCCGAGACATCGGGTAATAGTTAATTAAGGAGTTTCCACCAAAGCAATAGGAGTCTAATAATTCGAAGAGTAGCTCGCGTATATTGATGCATAGATTAGGTTATAGCATGTGCCTTAGTCGTTTATCGCTCTTGAGTTTTAATCTATAGTCTGTTTCTCTTTGTTCTTCACTTGTTTCTCGTTATAGTGCAATTTACTTTCGTCCATTTTCATTAATCAAAAGCTAAAAATCCAAGTCCTTGAGGTTCGACAACCCGGACTTTTTGTCCACTTTATTACTACCGCGACTAGTACACTTCCTATTAGAGCACGTTAAGTATTAGCGTGTCAAGTTTTTGGCGCCGTTGCCAGGGATGTGGTTTATTTTAGTTTTTGATTTTTGTTTTACGTTTTCATAATTCCTAGTTTGTTGTTTATTTTCTTGTTTCCTTTTATTTTTCGTACTAGTCTAATTTCGTTCTTGTGTTTAATTGCTAGATTCTTGTGTGGTGCATGACCCGTTCCTCAAACGAGCCTCTATACGAGTTGGAGCCCGAAATTGAACGAGTGTTTCGGACTAATAGGCGAGCAAGAGAAATGGCCAATAATTTGGACATGAACTTACCGGAAAATAGGGAGTGGTTACAAGGTTCTACAAGCCATGCAAGGGGCACCTCCTCCACAACTTCCGTCGGTTCGGGGTAGCTTACCACCTAGGGTCCATACCATTCCGGGGCCCGTGGTCGTGCCTAACTTCTTTGCACCTAACTACCACATTCCGGCTCATATCTTTAATATGGTGCAAGGAGATCCTTTCTATGGAGAACCGCACGAATCACCTCACGCTCATTTGGAAACCATAGACGAAGCTCTTGTGACCATTCAATATCACCCACGGGATCTTGATGCAATTCGTCTAAGAGTCATCCATTTCTCATTGAAGGATAGGGTGACAACATGGTATAAATCCTTACCTCCGCAATCTATTACAACTTGGCTTGAGTTGGTCGATGCCTTTCTAAACAAATTCTACCCACCCTCCAAAATTAACGAGCTCCGGAGTAACATTAAAGGGTTTAGGCAAAGAAGTAATGAGTCTCTAGCCGAGACTTGGGCTAGATATAAGGGCATGCTCCAAAAATGCCTCGATCATAATTTTGGTTTGAATGAACAAGTACTACATTTTTATGATGGGGTTCGGTCGCGTATTCGGAATAGGCTCAATGCAGGTGCGGGTGGAGATCTCCTTGGGTTAGATTGTCAACGTGTATGGGACAAAATAGAACAATTGGCCCGGGAAGATGAGCTTTATCCCGACGATGAAGAGGCCTCATCCTCTAAAAAGGTTGCTTGTGTTGAGGAAGTGGTTGAGGGAGTAGTGGCTTTGGAACCGTAGGTTGAAGACGTCAATTATGTTGGGAATCATAATCGACAACGGTTGGACTTTCACATACCCGAGAATTTTTCAAAAAGGCCCAACCCCGCACAAAACGCACAACCAAGGATTTATCAAGCTCCTCGACCTCCTTTCAACAACCCGCCTCCGAGGCAAGGCATTCCAAATGTCCAAGGGCAAGGGCAAGCACGACCTCCTACAATCGACGAGCGACTTAATGATCATATAAGGAAATCGGACACGTCGATCAATGAACTCCGTAATATGATGAAGGATATGTTCATGGAAATGAAAGATATGAGGACACAAATGGGGCAAATCTCCTCCGCGGTAAATGGTAGAGCCCCGGGAACTCTACCAAGTGACACAGAGAGGAACCCGAAAGATCAATGCCATGCCATCACTTTGAGAAGTGGGAAGCAGTTGAAAAAGATTCAACACTGCCGTCCACGCCTAGGCGCGAGGAAGCCCACGCTCAGGCGCCGTCTACACCCAATCAGGACCAACTGCCACTGTCAGCGGCGCCCGAGCGCCGAACCAAACGTGCCCAGGCGCCGATGACAGCGCCCAGGCGCCGCCTCCTGTTTCCTTCGGGGCTAGTTCGTCGACTCCAACGCCTCCTCCTCCCATTGAGATCCGTCTTCCCTTCCCAAACGCACAGAAGAAGAAAAAGAAGGAGATGGATCCGAGTTTCATCCGTATTTTATCCATTCTTCGTGAGGTGAGAATAAATATTCCTTTGGTGGATGCTATTTTGCAAATGCCGAACTATGTTAAGTTTTTCAAGGATATTCTCTCCAAAAAGCAAAAATGGGAGGAAAACGAAACCGTTTGTCTAACCGAGGAGTGCTCCGCCGTCTTACTCAACAAATTGCCTCGCAAGCTCAAGGACCCCGGGAGCCTTACCATACCATGCACTATTGGTCATCTCACTTTTGACAAGGTGCTATGCGATTCGGGGGCAAGTATCAATCTTCTTCCCTATTCTATCTTCAAGAAGCTCGGTCTTGGGACGCCCAAGCCTACATCGATATCATTGCAATTGGCGGACCGTTCAATTAAGCACCCGAAGGGCATCATTGAAGATGTAATTGTGCAAGTGGACAAATTCTACTTCCCGGTAGATTTCGTGGTGCTCGACATGGAAGAGGATGTAGAAGTACCGTTGATTCTAGGGAGACCCTTCCTTGCTACGGGTAAGGCAATCATAGACGTCGCCAATGGTAAGCTAACTCTTCATGTGGGTGATGAGAAGGTTATATTTGACGTATTCAGAGTGCTTAAACATCCATATGATAATGATTCATGTTTACGCATCGATGCATTTGACACTTTGATTGGTGAGACATTTCAGGAACACATGGTAGATGACCCGCTAGAGGCATGCCTTTTGCAATCCATGGATGTCGATTCGGCAATTGAGGAGAAGTTGGAAATCGTGTGTGAATTAGAAAAGCAACCTCCTTACCTCGTTATGGGGGTTGAAAAGTTAGAGCGATCGCTCTCGGCTCCTCCTCGCCCTTCCATTGAAGAGGCCCCTATCCTTGAGTTTAAACCGTTGCCTTTACATTTGAAATATGTGTTTTTAAATGATAATAAGACATTGCCCTTAATTGTCTCATCTTCTTTGACAGGGGCACAAGAGGACCAACTCGTGGGAGTGTTGAAGGCCAACAAGAAAGCTTTCGGGTGGGCAATTGCGGACATTAAGGGCATTAGCCCAGCTATATGCATGCATAAGATCCTAATGGAGGACTCCACCAAGCCTACACGTCAACCACAAAGGAGGTCTAACCCACAAATCCAAGAGGTAGTAAAGAAAGAGGTCATTAAGTTACTCGACGCAGGTATAATCTACCCTATCTCTGATAGTGCATGGATAAGTCCTACACATGTGGTTCCTAAGAAAGGAGGCATAACTGTGATTAAAAATGCAAACAATGAATTGATTCCCACACGTATGCTCACCGGGTGGCGAGTATGCATAGATTATCGTAAGTTGAATGACGCCACCCGTAAAGACCATTTTCCCCTCCCTTTCATCGACCAAATGCTTGAAAGGTTAGCTGGGCACGATTTTTATTGTTTTCTAGATGGATACTCCGGCTATAATCAAATTGCCATAGATCCCGAGGACCAAGAGAAAACCACTTTCACTTGTCCCTATGGTACGTTTGCTTATAGACGGATGCCATTTGGATTGTGCAATGCCCCGGCCACCTTTCAAAGGTGCATGATGGCCATTTTCCATGACATGGTTGAGGAGTTCCTTGAGATTTTTATGGACGATTTTTCTGTTTTTGGAACATCCTTTGATACATGTCTAGATCATTTGACTCGTGTTTTAAAACGTTGTGAGGAAACCAATCTTGTTTTAAATTGGGAGAAGTGCCATTTCATGGTACGGGAAGGGATTGTGCTAGGTCACAAGGTCTCTCATAGAGGGATTGAAGTAGACCGAGCCAAGATTGAGGTCATTGAGAAACTTCCCCCTCCTATCTCGGTTAAGGCCGTGAGGAGTTTCCTTGGGCATGCCGGTTTTTATAGGCGGTTTATTTTGAATTTTTCCAAAATTGCAAAACCATTGTCTAACTTGCTCATTAAAGATGCACCGTTTGATTTCGACTCTACTTGTATGCAGGCATTCCTAATTTTGAAGGAGCGATTGATATCCGCCCCCATCATGGCACCGCCCGATTGGAGCTTACCATTCGAATTGATGTGTGATGCTAGTGACACCGCCGTGGGGGCGGTATTGGGCCAACGAAAGGGAAAGGTATTTCAAACAATTTACTATGCTAGTAAAACTCTTAATGAGGCGCAAATGAATTACGCAACCACCGAAAAAGAGTTACTAGCTATAGTATTTGCATTTGATAAATTCCACTCCTATCTCGTTTTGAACAAGGTGATTGTGTACACCGATCACTCCGCCCTTAAGTATTTACTTGCTAAAAAGGATGCCAAACCTAGACTTATTCGGTGGATTTTGCTTCTTCAAGAATTTGACATAGAAATCAAGGATAAGAAAGGAGTGGAAAATGTGGTTGCCGACCATTTATCTAGAATAGAGACCCCTACCCCCGAGTGCATGCATGATAAACCAATTTGTGAGGAGTTTCCCGATGAGCAATTGTATGCTATACTTCATAACGATACTCCTTGGTATGCCAATTTTGCAAATTATCTTGTCACGGGAGTTCTTCCTCCGGATATCACTTTTCATCAAAAGAAGAAATTCTTATTTGATGTGAAGCAATATTTGTGGGATGAACCATATCTATTTAAGATTTGTGCAGATGGCATCATTCGAAGATGTATTCCCGAGGAAGAAATCGCATCGGTTCTAGCTCATTGCCATGACATGTCGGTAGGTGGCCATTTTGGGCCTTCTAAAACAGTGGCTAAGGTACTCCAATCAGGTTTCTTTTGGCCCACACTCTCTAAAGATGCATTTTTGCATGTCCAATCTTGTGATAGGTGCCAACGCACGGGTAATATCTCTAAAAGACATGAAATGCCTTTGAATAGCATGCTTGAGTGTGAGTTATTTGATGTTTGGGGTATTGATTTCATGGGACCCTTCCCGAGTTCTTGTTCCAATAAGTATATTCTTGTTGCAGTAGACTACGTCTCTAAATGGGTTGAAGCCGAGGCTTTGCCCACTAACGATGCTCGGGTGGTTACTCGATTTTTACGAAAAAGAATTTTCACTCGTTTTGGAACCCCTAGAGCTATCGTTAGTGACGGGGGCACCCATTTTTGCAACAAGCAATTCGAACACTTATTGAACAAGTATGGGGTAAGGCATAAGATTTCAACTCCCTACCACCCTCAAACGAGTGGACAAGTGGAGGTGTCTAATAGGGAGATTAAACGCATTCTTGAAAAAACGGTCAATGCATCTCGAAAAGATTGGTCTCTAAAATTAGATGACGCCTTATGGGCTTATAGGACCGCGTTTAAAACCCCGATTGGCATGTCCCCGTATCGCCTCGTTTTTGGTAAAGCATGTCACCTACTGGTTGAGCTTGAGCATCGTGCTTATTGGGCTACTAAATTTCTAAATTTTGACTCCACACTTATAGGTACAAATCGGTTGCTCCAATTGCATGAGCTCGAGGAATGGCGCCACCAAGCTTATGAGAATGCAAAACTTTACAAGGAACGAACAAAAACGTGGCACGACAAGCACATCATTTCCCGCGAGTTTCATGAAGGCGAGAGAGTTCTCCTCTACAATTCTCGACTCCGACTTTTTCCCGGGAAACTTAAGTCACGGTGGTCGGGTCCATTCTTGATTTCCCATGTCTATCCATCGGGTGCCGTCAAGCTCACAACGGACAAAGGGCAAACGTTCTTGACCAATGCTCAACGATTAAAACCGTATATCGGAACTGATGAACCGAGGGACAAAGTGTTCCTCCTTCTCCGAGATCCTCCATAATTCTTTGTCCCGAGTCGAGCTAACGACTATAAATTAGCGCTTCTTGGGAGGCAACCCAAGCTTTGTTTTCATTTTTTTTTTGTCTCGTTTGTGTTTGTTTGTGTTGAGCCTTTTCTTTTTCTTATTTTTCCCAGGAAATGGATTTCAAAATGGTCTACTGGCCACGCCTAGGCGCCGTATCAGCCACGCCTAGGCGCTGTTCAGCCCAGTTCACAACATTTCCCCTGTTAACCGCGCCCCAGCGCGGCCAAGTCCACGCCTAGGCGCCGATCTCACCGCGCCCGAGCGCCGAATATCCCACGCCCAGGTGTGGACAGCAGTAGCATTTCAATTGGACTTGAAGCTCACGGCGCCTAGGCGCCGTCATACGCGCGCCTAGGCGCCGCTCAGGTATAAAAGACCCTCTTTTGTCACAATTAGGTCAACTTCACATCATCATCTCCATCTCTCTCTCGATTTCCGCCGCCGACCACCACCTCTCCGCCGATTCCTGCCAATTTCACTGTTATTTCTGCCGCCGTTTCACCGCCGAAACAGCTACCTTCTCTCTCCGAGCTTTGTGGGTCACGGGTAATCGCTGATTTGTGTAATTTTGGACCACAAGGTTAGTAATTGGCTTGCCCTTACCTGAATTTCTGCATATTTCGGCCGTGTGGGGCCTTATTGTTGTTGTCATTGGCTATTTTTATCTCGTTATGGCCGGATTTCAGTGATTAAGTGTGGTTGGAATTGCGTATTGGAGTTTAACTCGGAAATTTGGGGGTTCTTGTTGATTTGTGCGAAATTTGGGGGTAATTTCAGTTGGGTCTAGTGCATTTTGTCCATTGCTTGATTCCGATAGTTGACTTTTCGTTTGCTGCATAAAGAGCCGTCCTTTTGTTTAGCAATTGTGGGTTGAGATTATTTGTCCTGCTTCAGTTGAGCCGTTGTTGGATTCGGGTTGTTACGATTGTTGGTGTTTGGGGTTGTTGTTGTGTACCGTTACGCCGCTAAGATTTCGGAAAATGCCTAACACATCCTCGAAACAAACCAAGTGAAAAAAGAAGGTCGGGGAGGGCTCTTCTAATGTTCACGAGCCCACCATCGAGCTCCCTCCTCTAGCCAGCCGGTTCTCGTACCCGGGCGTGGTAAAACTCTACCATGCCATTCAAGGGCGGATGCTTATGAAAGAAAAGCCCTACGATATCCAAGGATGGGCTTCCCTAAACAACCTCATGGAGTTCCATCATCTCACGTGCTTCCGGGGACCACTTGAACCCATTCGAGTTCCGTGGGTTCTCGAATTTTTCAGTGCCGGGGCGTTTTCTAGTATTGGGAGGACGGCGAGCAGTTTTAGCAACCACACGGATTCAGTCTCTTTTCGGAATGTGTCAGTCCGCTTTGATGTTCCGGATATCAGTGCATGCCTCAGGTTACCCGTCCCTGAGTAGTGTGAGTATCAGCAAGCTCGCACCAATTTTACTGTGCCCTTGGAAGCAATTTTGGGGGTGATTGCTATACCCGGCATGACATGGCCGGAGCGGAATGCACACTTGGCCCGTCGTTTTCTCCTTCCCGAGGCCGCCTTCTGGCTCGAATTCATACGCTTCAATCTTATCCCGAGTGGCAACCGTTCCGAGGCGAACAAGGAGAGGTGTTTACTCATCTTCTGCATTATGACCCGGAAGACAATTAACTTCGCGGGGGTGATTCACCGGACGCTACTCGGGCACATGAGGAAGTTGGGCCTTGAGTTGACACATTTGATCCACCCGACCGAGCAGAAAAGGAAGCGTGGGGATCCTAATATATCGAAGAAGAGCCATATGATATTCCCCTCGCTGATTACAGCTCCTTGCTCGACCGCAAGGGTTAAGGTCTTCCCGACCGAGGGCACAGAATTGGCTGGCACGCTTTTCTCTTTTTTCGAGACCATCACCTCTGCTCCCCCGACCTCCACTACTAGGCCTCGCCCGCAGTCGACATCTACTCGGACGACCGGAACGATGGATATGGACTCTTTGATGGGCGCAATGGATCAAATGCGCGTCCATTTTGATCAGCGGATGAGCCGTTTTGAGGACATGATCCGGGCTAGCTGTGCGTACACCCGTCAGGTCGCGATGGCTCAGGATGCTTTTATGGGACGTGGCCCCTTTGTGTACCCCGACCCTCCGGACTTCCCTCCCTACTCCGACCCTCCTCCGTATGATATGATTGATGTGGATGATTTAGTGGGGCGGGCCGAGGATGAGCCTTTACAGGGCGGTGGAGATGATGGTGATGATGAGTTGGACGCCTTGTTTGGCGATTAGACCTATTTTGTATCTATTTTCTGTCCTTTTTGTCGTTAGATGTTTGTTCTGGTGTTGTTGTTTTGTGGATATTGTGTTAGTTGTTTCCCTTTATATTTTCGATGCATGCTTGATCATTTGTTCCTCTATATTGTGTTGCATGCTTGGTTTTGTTGCTTTCTCTTTTCGATATATGTGATGCTTTCCCGTTTCGTATGGTTGCACATTTTCACTTTGCAGTGGATACCCGCGTGTGAGATTTTCTTTCTTCCGAGTAGCTGTTGCCAAACTTTGGACAGACTCTGATTGGACAACTCGGGTTTGCTTTTCAGCATCCCATTATGGTGACGTGTACTCTCCTCTCTTATTTTCGAACATTGGGGACAATGTTTGTTCCAAGTTTGGGGGGGTTTATAATCGATCCATTATTGTCATGTTTATTTATGCTCTATATTCTGTCCAAGTTTGGGGGGGGGGGGCGGAGACAGTTGTATCTCTACAGGGATAATGTGTTTTTTTTTTAAGCATCTTAAATTTTTTTTTTGTAGGATTGCAAACCCTTCAATTAACGCATTGAGAGTGATTAAGTTAAATCAATGGCATCTTTTCTCTATCAATTTGGACTTAAATGAACTATACACATTGTTTCCTTGCTCAAGGGACCCTAAACGAGATTAAATTGTCCCTAAGATGATTCACATGCGCACATAAGTCGAGGGTAGAGGAGTTGAGTGGATACCCATTTTGAAACACTTAAAGGCTTGATCCTTGAAATATCAACTTAGATGTTTCACATGTGTTATGAGTTGAGAAAGTCTTTGTTTGCTTAGAAAGAATAAAAGAGGTTGAACATTGGTATGACTGAAAAAGTCAGGCTTAATAGATACTGGGGGCGAAGAGCACCATGGCTAGAATACTGTACTATTAAGCTAATTTGAGATAAGCTCAAGCCAATGCAAGTGTTAAGTGAATAAGGACCTAGTTTGGTTTTGTGGCCTTTGACACTCGAGCGATTAAGCCCTTAGGGGTGTCTCTACACTTAATACCCTAAAACCGTCCGGTTTAGGAGTTATTGGCTCAAAGCTCGTTACAAGGGTGTCATAGAAAGCCTAAGAGAACCGAACATTGCACATGGTCTAGCCTCTAATGTTGTGAGTTGAAATTTGCATAAGTTAAAGCCCAAAGTTGATAAATTGATGAAATTTTAAGTGATTATGAAGTTTTCCTCAATTCTCATGCCGTGTGATTACTCGAAAGTCGATAAAATATGGGATTAATGCTTGAAAAGTGGTAAGAATGCCACTCGATTATAATACCTTAGACTTCTCACTCTACACCCTTAGGATGGTCTTTTCAAAATTGAGGCGTAACATGAGCAAGTATGTGACGTGTATATATATATAACCTTGAGCTTAAATAGACGAATTCATGCCATTGCTTTGTTATTAATCACATTGATTTGGGTTGATTGAGTGTGGTGGAAAATCCTTCGATTTTGTGGGTATATCATATGCAAACCCTCACGAGACTATAACTCGTCCTTTGAGGTAACTCAAGGGTTCAAAGGCTTGTTGCATTCGCTAAATGCAACCGTGTCCTCCACGAAAGTGAGTTAGGTAGTTTTTCGTTTTTTCTCTTTTTCTTTTTATTTCTCCCGTGTTTAATGATGTTTTTTCTAACCTATAGCTTATCGCTCGAGGACGAGCAATTGATAAGTTTGGGGGGGTTGATAAGAGGCGTTTTTACGTGTTTTTAAGCCTATGATCTGATATTGTTGGAGTTATTTATTGCCTAAATCATGCCACAGTTGCGTTTAATTGGGGTGTTAAGTGATTTCAGGTGATAAACGAGAGCACACGAAGAAAAAGGCGAAAAAACGGTGCACGACACTTTTTGAAGCCTGTCGACCACGCCCAGGCGCCGATCAAGAACAACAAACTTGATCCCTGTTGACCGCGCCTCGGCGCCGCACTACCCGCGCCTAGGCGCCGTTATACCCGCGCCCGAGCGCCGTACTATCCACGCATGGGCGCCGCCGGACTTCTCTCCCAAGAAAAGTATGCCACGTAGGCCGTGCCTAGGCGCCGTATTTCCCGCGCCTAGGCGCCGGCGTAACCGTTTTTCAATTGTTTAAAAGCCAAATTTCAGATTGAAATGGGGGTTCGAAAATCTAGGAATTGGAGACACTTTGCTGGGTTTTTGAGCCACAATTTCATCAACAATTGAAGGGGAAAAAGGGGGATTGAGCTAGAGATTGAAGCTACAAGCAAGGATTCATCATCATTCAAGACTTAGGGAGTTTCTTTTGCATTTCATTTACATGTTTATGTTAATAACTATGTATATGATTGTTTTAGACCTTCTTGAGCTATTGAATATGAGCTAATCTTGTAGAACTAAGGCCATGTGAAGGCCTAATTTACAAATCATTATATGTGAAGTTAATTTTTGTATTAATTCTCCTATTGCTTTGTGTGTTGATTTTGTGCTTTTATTCCAATCATGTGTTTGATCACCATATGCTTGCAATTGTGCCTAATCTAGTCATTCGAGAGAAGATAGGTTAGGGTTCAAAGAAATCAACACATCATCCGAAACTAATGTGGAATTGCTCCTAGAAATAGGTAAAGATTTCCCGATGCTGTTAGCCGGATTTATCCGGGGAAGCTCTAGAACGTTAATGCGTGGTTATTGATTAGATTCTCGGATAGACATATTTAGAGAACCGTCAATCAATCATAGGATTGTTATGTGCCGAGACATCGGGTAATAGTTAATTAAGGAGTTTCCACCAAAGCAATAGGAGTCTAATAATTCGAAGAGTAGCTCGCGTATATTGATGCGTAGATTAGGTTGTAGCATGTGCCTTAGTCGTTTATCGCTCTTGAGTTTTAATCTATAGTCTGTTTCTCTTTGTTCTTCGCTTGTTTCTCGTTATAGTGCAATTTACTTTCGTCCATTTTCATTAATCAAAAGCTAAAAATCCAAGTCCTTGAGGTTCGACAACCCGGACTTTTTGTCCACTTTATTACTACCGCGACTAGTACACTTGCTATTAAAGCACGTTAAGTATTAGCGTGTCAATCATTGATATCAAAGTTCATGACGAAGTAGTAGAAGGAGTCAAGGAGCGATTGTAAGATGAGATCAACTTGAAGATGAATATCCATATAGAAATGCATTGACCAAAATCTTTCCATTAGGGTCATCATCATGAGAACACGGTCTCCCACATTCTCTTCCTCTCTCATCCTCGCTCTGAAGAGTTCTTTTGATATAAAATATCCTACGGTCCTACCGTGCTCTCCAAACATTTCTTCCAGGTGAAGAATTATGTCCCTTGCATTGCTCATTGTGTCATGTGAACTTTGCAGCTCACTACCCATTGAGCAAAGAATGTATCCTCTAGCTTTGTAATTGTCACAAGTCCAATTAAAGTGAGCCAGTTGAACCTCTTCATCCTCATTCCTCTCAGGAATTACATGACGATTTGTTTCCAACACATATTCAATCGACTCTTCACTCAGGACATTCCTTAAGATCGCGAGCATTGTATATAGTTGGGACCAGTCAGAACATTTCTTTCGAGTAATTTCATAAGTGGGTTTGTCATATTTGAGAGAGATAAATGAGAAATTGACTGCAGAAATAAACTAAATTTATTAGATTACTTGTTTTGACTTAACCAAAAAAAATTAAGGACTTAAAATTTATCTTGGCTCCCACTGCATATTTCAAATCCCACACTCCCATGTGATAATCGGGAATCATCATTGGCATCGATTTCACAGCAGGCATTGAGGTCCTCAATTAATTAAATAGGTTGCAACCTAACCAGTTTCTGGCCCATTAATTATTTGAAGTGATATCTAATATCAATTTATCCAATAAATGTTTCAATACATTTCCCCATAGTTCACCAAACCGTAACCCATTTGATTTCTAGGTTCCTGAACTACCCGAGTTTATCCCACTAACTCTTATAATCTAGCATTTGAATTTCACCTTGCAACCGAACAGGTTTCTGGGGTGAAATATGTTTCGATTAAGGCATTTGCATGCACTTTATAAAATTTTAAATTATTTCTAAATGTATAACCCCCATAACTGGGAAGCATTATACATTTACAGTAATTCTAATTTTAGATTGCTTAGTGGAGGGTGAGGATGTCAAACATCCTTTTCTAACTCGGTATAATTTATTTGGGAGAATTTAATTCGTCAAAAAATTTTGGTCTCACTTTGGACATTATTCAATTTATATAGCGCTTTATTCTATATTGATCATGCATAAAAATACTACTAATAATCATGCCTTTCAATATAAATAAACATAGAATTTAAATAAATGAATCAATAAATTCATCACTTGATCATGGACTTTTACTAGAGGGCTCGAGCTAATGGGCCATCACAAAAGGCATATATTAAACCTATTAAACATTCATAGGCCTTTTGACTTTATAACCTTTGAACTATTTTATCTCGATTCCTAAAACAACTCATGTATTATTTCTAAGAATATAATAAATAGCTTCAAATTTGATAACCCATAAAATTAAAGGTAAAACATATAATCCTAAGTCCATGATTAGTGTTTTAATCACATAAGACATGCTCGCATCAATTAATACATGCTCGCAATATTAAATCACTTATGTTGATTATTAAAATTTTTAGTCCAACTAAAAAAGTCCTTTATAAAATTCCTTATGATTTCACATATTGACTATTTCAATTAAAATCATTCTAGTCCAACTAGATGACTTAGATGTACGAAATTAAGAATTAAGTGCATCTACCTTTAATTAAAATAATATGAACACATAAAATATGGAATTCTATATTTTATTTTATTATGATTTAAAGCCATCAAAAATTGGAAATAGTTTTGTTTGATCAAATAATTAATTATTAATCTCTAAGAAAAATAATTTATATTCCTTATTCAAAATGAAGTAATTTCCAAGTCGAGGAAAAAATAATAATATTTAATCCATAAATCAATTATTAATCTCCAAGAAAAATAATTAATTAGTTCTAATTAAATATTATATTCCAATTAATCTCATTGGCCTCGATTTCATCAAACCCAAGTCAGCATCCTTTTGGTCCACCTGTATTCAATTTAATTGGGCTCAAAATAATTACTTAGAACAACATTCACGTTTATTAATTTCTTATTGGGCTAAATTTAAGTTAATTCCAAATCACCAATCTAATTGGCCCATTTAGATTTATTAGATTAAGTCCAAACTAATTAACAAATCAAAATTGGATAATTTTCAATTGGACTTGATTTAAATTATTCGGGTAATCATTCATTGGATCCTCCCAATTAATTAAAATCACCCAAAATTCAAAAATCAATTTCGACCCAAACATAGCCCGTTTTACGACCCAGATCAACGAATTGGGTATCCAAACCCACGACCCGTCGGGCCACAGTCACGACCCGACGGGCCGTGACTGGGCAGGGCCGGGCCGAACGGCCCGGCTGCGCTAAGCAATGCGAGCGCGCTGCTGCGCGCATTTTTCTCGGGGCTTTCGAGCCCCGTTTTTCCTCGGTATTTTTCAATTTTCAATATCATCAAATATCCCCATATTTGCAATAACTAAAAATAAAAAAAGTAGGCAAAAAACCATAAAACGCAGATTTAAGAAAAACATACAAACATGCTTCAAAAACACATAACATGCAATTCTTAAATCACGTAAACAAGATCAAATATGCAAATCAGAGATTAGCTCTGATACCACTGTTGGGTTTCGTTCAAAAAAGCATAAACACAGTGGAAGAGATTTCAAAATTAAAACAAAAACCCAATTGGTATTCTAATTCGCATAATTGAATCTAAAAGCGTATAACGAATAGAACTTACTCGTTAATATGAATATGATGATGGAGAAAAATTTCTTCTTCTCCAAACTCAAAATATTGAAGCTTCCAAATCTTCAATCCTTTGGTTTGATTCTTCAAACTTAAACTTGATCTGAACAACGAAAATGTGTCGTCTCTAAATCGTCATGCACGGATCAACAAACGAAAAATCCCCTTTCTTCTTTCTCTATGGTCGACGGCTAGGTATAGAGGAGGGGAGAAATAGGTTTTTTTCTTTTGAGATTTATGAGAGTTGTGTATTCTTCTTGTTTCTTGTTCTAAGTCAAAGAGTCCTTATATACCTCATGACTTATTGAACAAGTCAAAACAAAAGAGCCCTAATATGTGGCCTCTCACAGAAGCTACTTTGAGGCCTCATAGGCGTCCAATTGGGCTCCTTATTTAGCCCTGGGATTTGTCTTGTTTAATTAATTTCTTAGTTCAATTAATAATTTATTATATCCAATAAATAGATTAATTAATTAAATAACCAAATTAATTAGATAAATTAATTCATTAATATATTTCACAAGGAAATTAATTAATAATTAATCTTGTCATTATAATTATTTATTTATTTTATCCAATAAATTAAAACTCCCAGAAGAAATAATAAAAATTCCTTTTTCTTCATTTTTCTTTGTCAATCCTTTAGCGCGACTCTTTAGGTTCGTTTTGTTTGGTAATGAGAGTAAACCAAAAGAAGTGGGTAACACCTAGCCAATCACGTGGCCCTCTTCGTAACCCAAACGAAAACGAATGATAGGATCATTCTGAAACCTTCCAATCGTAAATACCGTATATGTATAAACCCTTTGTTCACGTTCCCTGGTCAAGTGAGTGTCATGGTTATGTCAAACTCACTGGACTTGACCATATGTATAAATCATAATAAATACAAGATCATTGAGATCAATTTAGTGCCAAGCCCAATCGTCTCGTTTGCTTTGACCAAAGACTTTGATCTCTATTTATCTATAACTACATAGGGTACATACTCATTCATTTATGAGAGAACAAATCCCATATTAGATATCTGCTAAGATTACCACTTACCCATCAAGTACACATTTCGAGGTTGACCCCACCAAAGGGTGAATTGGGTCTAACTACTCTAGTGAAAGACTTGACGTCACAAGTGCATATACCTATTACGCATAATCAGTTCCGTCATTGAAAGTCACAAAGTGAAAACCCATCTGACAGAACCGATGCGAGTCGTGTTTGAACATATCATTTCCACTGACGAGTCTACAATCTTAATCTCCTATCATCCTATGATACGAGACAGGCACTCCCATGTCGGAGCTAAGATTGAACAAGTATTCGAAGTCTTTATTTGTCCATTAAAAACTTCATATTACTTGCTGTTAGGAAATTTCATGTTAGATGTTTTGATGATGACAAGATAGGATTCAATGTTAGACCCCAAATAAAATGTAAGTTTATGCTTTCATAGATCATTGTATAAAGTGTTTAAAGAGTTTGTAATTTTGTTTAGGCTTGTAATTTTTATCCTCATAGATTTTAGACTAAGTCTTAGCGACTGAATCAATAATAGAATTCTAGGTGAGTCTATTTGAGAAGAAGTTGAAGACCAGCGTCTGAAATCAACCGAAGATGAAGATTCCTTCTTAGCGCCTGTCAAACGCTAAGAGACCGCAGTTCAGGATTCATGAATCAAGCATTCAAATACTCAAGCGACTTATAGAAGATTCACCTGAAATAAATCCTCAAGTCATAAAGGACTTAAATGCAATCATTCAACGGACATTTATTTCCAACGGGAAATAAATTCAAATTGCATTAAATGCCTGATAAGAGCATTAAATGTAATAAGCTACTGTGACTTGTGGACAAGCTTCCTTTTGACCAGACTGTCAGAACTTTCAGAGTTTTAGCTGCTCCCGTCCAATCGGTTCCAGCGAATTTTCAGGAATATCAGATTTTAGGTACAATCACGCGCTACGTGAAAGGCACGCTCCTACATGTGTCCAACGGACAGATCCCAAGAAATTGCCTATAAATACCTTACTCCAGAAAATCAAAACATATAGAACAACATCAAGAATATACGAGAAATTATTGCCAAAAATCCTACGTACATTCTTTCTGGAAAAAGCTTAGAAATTTCATAGCCAAAACCTTTCAAGCTTTCTATCTACATTCCAGACAGTCACAAATATCTCAAATATCTTCCAAAGAAGAAATTTAAACTCCAATTGAGATATTCCAAGTTGTTTGATCTTCTTTAAAACAAACAAAACCTTAGTGATAATCCTCAACCTTTCATCTGAGTGAGAAAAGTTGTTGAAACCTTTCAGGCAGTATTTCTGAGTGAGAGAACCTTGAAGAAGACGATCTTCATTGGTGTTGAAGTCTATGTGATCAAGGAGCCCAAGATCATTTTCATCCATTACTATTTTGTAGAAGTTTCTGTGTGATCCTTTGATAATCATCATAGTAATTTCCTCCAAGTGAAAAAGGAGAAGAAGGACGTAGTTGGGATTACATCACCCAGTGAACCTTACAAATTATTGTGTCATTTATTTTATTGTCTTATATTATTCACTTCATATTATTCTGAAAAAGACAAGTAAAATTGCAAAGCGATTAATTCAACTAAAAGAACGCTAAACATTATTTCCGCTGTGCTAACCCTGATTAAGCGATCTAAGCGTTGCCCTACTTTGGTAAACTGCTGAAATCACTAAGTCTAAGTTAACTATTCTGAAGCGTCTGACCCAAGCGCTCAGTTTTTCCAAGCGTTCAAATTTCTAAAGTGATACGAAAATTTTGTGAAGTCGAAAAAGACTTCAGGGTCTATTCAACCCCCCCCCCCTTCTAGACCCTTTCGTATGCCACTTGGGACCACCAAGTGGTATCAGAGCGGTTGAAGTAGAAACCTAAGCGTTTCCGAGCGTAACTGCTTGTTTAGATCCACCTTTCTAAACTTAATCGCTTTAAATCTTTTTATCAAAACATATCATTATGGCTTTTAACAAAATGCCTAAGTTGGTAGAATCAAATTATGATTTGTGGAAACTTAGAGCATTCGCATACTTATGCTCATGTGATAATGAAATGTGTGATGTTATTACAGATGGCCCCATCAAAATCATGCAAGTGAGAACTCGAGCACCTGGAGCCGATGAAGCCACTCCAGATGGATATGTCGAGAAAAATAAACTAGACTGGACGCCAGATGATCGAAAAAGAGCGAATCTGGATAATGTTGGACGAAGTGCACTTTACTCAGCGTTAGGAGATAACGATGCATTGTTCAACAAGATAAAGCAATGTAAGACATCCAAAGAAATATGGGATAAATTGGCTATTGTGTGTGAAGGTTCAGCACAAATGAAGGAGAACAAGCTCTCCATAGCCATGCAAAGATTCGAGCATTTCAAAATGCAGCCCAATGAGACGCTAGAACAACTAGACGCAAGGTTTACTTTGCTCATTACCGAGTTAGCGTCATTAGACAAGGAATTGACCAACAAGGAAATGGTCAACAAGATTTTCAGAAGTCTTCCAAGCAAGTATTTAATTAAGACTGTTGCTATGAGAGAATCACAAACATTGGACACACTTACCCCAGAGCATGTCTTTTCAGAGTTAAAGGCATTTGAGTTAGAATTAGGTGAAGTCAGCGACACATCGACTTCAGCGATTGAATCAGGAGCTTTAATCGCTACCACCAAAAATAAGGGAAAAGTGGTTATTGAGGTCAAACCGGTTGAGTCAAATGAAGAAAAGGAAATGGCCTTATTGGTAAAGAAGTTCAAGAAATTTCTACGATACGAGAAGAGAACTCCTATTGGACAGAATTCATTTCAAACTCCTCCTCCAGCACCAGCGCCTCAGTATCAAGCGCCAGTGTACTCTGCACCTCAACCAGTAGCGCCAGTTCCATACCAAGTGCCTCCATCCCCCACTCAGAATCTCTCAGCACCAGTAGTCTCAAAGCGATTAACTGCTGAACAAAAAATGAAAACTAATTTGTGTTATAATTGCAGGAAACCAGGGCACTACCAGGAAAATTGCCCTTATCCAAATGTGTCAAAGCCCTCAAGGCAAGACTATGCGGATAGAAACCAATTCAGGAGCAACCTTCGCCAACAAGGTCTGCTAGCGGAATCTGAACCATTCTCCGCACCTGAAGAGGATTTGGAATCATCAGACGAAAGTAGTGATGATGAGCCTACAAGCGACTCAGCATTGATTTGTCTCATGGCAAGAGATGATGAAGCGTCTGACGACTCGCTACCAGAGGTAACCAATGAATTATATCATCCTCTCTCTTCTGATGAATTACTTGACAAAGTTAAAGAATATTATAAAGATTGTCAAGAGGCCGCCAAAATATATCAAAACGATCTCGCTATTATTTCGTCGCTCAAAAGTGATAAAGTAACACTCAAAGCCGAGTTGCAAGTTCAGAAACAGTGCATTGAGAAGAACAAATCACTTGAGAGTGAAGTTATTCAGTTAAAAAGCGATCTTGATATAATAGTCAAAAGAGAAGCTGATTTGATCGCTAAACTTGCTAAATCAGAGCAGCTTATCTCATCATTATCAAAAGCTTCTAGAAAGTTGGATAATGTGACTAAGGTAACTAGATTATTTGGTGAAAAGTCCGGTTTAGGATGCAATAAATTCGGTAAACAACCAAATAAATCCAATGTTATGGCAAACAACAAAGGAAAGGGTGTTATCTTTGTTGAGAAAAGTTCACAGAGTCAAACGCTAAGTGAACCTAGCGACAATGGTACGAGGCCAAATGAGAAAGCCAAAGCTGACTCAGGCAAGGGTAAGGCTAAGGCAAATGATTCACAAAGACAAACTCATCCAAACGCTCAAAAAGTCAAGGACAAGTCTAATCACTGTGAATCAAGCGCTAAGCGTCAAGCACCAAAAGTGCAACCCAAGCCAGCGCCAAGGACTTACCAGCGTCAATATCCAAGACAGTCAAAATCATATCATCAATACTATGATGATTATGACTATGACTATGATTATGACTATTATTATAATCGAGGATATTATTACACACCCAAAAAGCACACACAGCACAAGGTGAACAAAAAGCACACACAACACAATGTGAAACCCAAGAAGGCCAGTATTCCTACAATGAAGACCAGGCAAATATGGGTTCCTAAAGTTCTAATTCAAACCAAGGTTACTAACGCTGAAGGACCCAAAACAACATGGGTACCTAAGAAGAATTAGAATTGTCCTTTAAATGCAGGTACCTAGAGCCAGCACCGATACTTCAGTTTGGTACTTTGATAGTGGATCGTCAAGACACATGACTGGTTCCAAGAATCTTCTAGTCTACTATCAAGCTACCAACGGTCCTCAAGTTATATTCGGTGATAACTCAAAAGGTAAAACAAAAGGTATAGGTATCATGCATAGGGGGAACATCATGATTAGTGATGTTTATTATGTTGAGGGTCTTAAGCATAACCTGTTAAGCATTAGTCAATTTTGTGATAAAGGCTTTGAAGTAAAATTTTCAAGCGACTTCTGCTATGTTAACGACGCTAAGACTAAGTCTACTAAATTAAGAGGAAAAAGAACAAACAATGTGTATTTAGTAGATTGGGATTCTACAGTTGATAACAACCCCACGTGCTTTGTTGCTAAAAGTCAAAATGAATTGGGTTGGTTATGGCATAGAAAAATGAATCACCTCAATTTCAAGGCAATCTCTCAGTTAATATCGCTAAATCTTGTAGAGGGATTACCTAAAGGTTCCTTTCAAAAGAATCGCTTATGTGATGCATGTCAAATGGGTAAACAAGTTAAGTCATCTTTCAAAAAGAAACCATGTCTATCTACTTCTAGAGTTCTTGAACTATTGCATTTAGATTTGTTTGGACCTATTCAAATCATGAGTGTTAGTGGCAAAAAGTACTCGCTAGTAATAGTTGATGATTTCTCTCGCTATACATGGGTAGAATTTCTAGCAACCAAAGATGAAACCAGTGTCAAGCTCACAGCGCTAATTCGTCAATTGCAAAATTCAAAAGATCTAAAAGTGACAAGAATTAGAAGCGATAGAGGAACTGAATTTACTAACCAAGTTGTTGAGAAGTTTTGTATAGATTTAGGAATACTTCATGAGTATTCTGCTCCTAGAACACCTCAACAGAATGGAGTTGCTGAGCGACGGAACAGAACGCTTAAAGAAGCCGCAAGGACGATGTTAGCAGAGTCCAAGCTGCCTCAAAGGTTTTGGGCCGAAGCCATCAACACCGCTTGCTACACTCAGAACCGGTGTATGATTAACAAGCAACATGAGAAGACTCCATATGAGTTGTGGAAGGGACGTAAGCCTAACGTTTCATACTTTCATGTATTTGGTTCAAAATGTTTCATTCATAACAATGGATCTCACAGCCTAAAGACATTTGATCCTAAAGCAGATGAGGGAATCTTTCTAGGCTATGCCAAGAATGGAAAGAGTTTTCGCATCTTAAATAAGATCAAATCGAAGGTTGAAGAATCCATTCATGTTGTGTTTGATGATGCTAACCAAGAACCGAGTAAGGTTAATCCTGATGATGTAGGAATTGAAGATCTCTCCCAACAAGCATCGCAAATCAACCTTAGTGATGATAGTGATGACGAGGATGATGGGATTCATGTACTTCCTCCTAAGGATACTCGTGAGGTTAACAAAAATGATAATGTCAGAATCGCTGATGATCATGAAGAGAATGATCATCAAGAGCAGATTGGAACTGTGAATGATGCAGCGTCTACGCAAGAGACAAATGAGAATCAAGCGATTAACAACCAAGAGTCTCTTAACCCGTTCCAACCAGACCGTAAATGGCTTAGAGATCATCCACCAGAGCTAGTAATTGGAGATATTGAAGCACCTGTTAGAACTAGGTCCGCTACATTTAATGAGGCCATGTTCGCAAGTTTCCTATCTCAAATGGAACCAAAGAAAGTGGATGAAGCGCTTAATGATTCGAGTTGGGTAGAAGCAATGCAAGAAGAGCTTAACCAATTTGAAAGAAGCAAGGTTTGGACGCTAGTACCAAGACCAACTCACCAAGGAGTTATTGGAACGAGATGGGTTTTTAGGAACAAAATGGATGAAGATGGCATTGTTATAAGAAACAAAGCTAGATTAGTCGCTCAGGGTTATTGTCAAGAAGAGGGTATTGACTTTGATGAAACGTATGCCCCAGTAGCCCGTCTTGAAGCAATTAGGATGTTCCTAGCGTTTGCCGCATTCAACAAGTTCACAGTATACCAAATGGACGTGAAGAGTGCATTCTTGAATGGTAAACTCCAAGAAGAAGTCTATGTGGAGCAACCAGGATTCATCAACAACCATGGCAAAAGTATGGTCTACAAACTGGATAAGGCACTCTATGGCCTTAAACAAGCACCAAGAGCATGGTATGACACTCTCTCTATCTTCCTTATAGGTAAAGGCTTTTCAAAAGGCAGCGTTGACACAACGTTATTTAAAATTACCCATAATGAAGATATTCTCTTAGTCCAAATCTATGTTGATGATATTATATTTGGTTCTACTAATAAGCGACTGTGTGAGAAATTTTCGAAAATGATGCAAGATCAATTTGAAATGAGCATGATGGGTGAATTAACTTTCTTCTTAGGATTACAAGTTAAGCAACTCCCTAATGGAATATTTATAAACCAAGCTAAATATACTAGAGATATGATTAAGAAATTTGGTATGGAAAATGCATCATCTTCAAAAATTCCAATGAGCCAGACGCTTAAGTTAGATAAAGATGAAAGTGGGAAGAAAATTGATATCACTAACTATAGGGGTATTATTGGATCACTTCTTTATCTTACCGCTAGTAGACCTGATATTATGTTTTCGGTATGCATGTGTGCACGTTTTCAATCTGATCCTAGAGAATCACACTTAATTGCTACCAAGAAGATCCTTAAGTACCTAAAAGGCACACAAAATGTGGGCTTATGGTATCCACAGGATTCTTCTTTTGAACTAATTGGTTATTCAGATGCAGATTTTGCAGGATGCAAAATAGATAGAAAAAGTACTAGTGGTACATGTCAATTTCTAGGTGATAGACTAGTTTCGTGGCATAGTAAGAAACAACAATCCATAGCGACTTCTACCGCTGAGGCAGAATATGTAGCCGCTGGAAGCTGTTGTGCACAAATCCTTTGGATGAGGCAACAACTTAGAGATTATGGAATAATCCTAGGTCCTACCCCAATCCATTGTGATAACCAAAGTGCTTTAGCTATGACCCAAAATCCTGTTCTTCATTCTAGAACCAAACACATTGACATTAGATACCATTTCTTGCGTGACCATGTTCAAAAGAAAGATATCTCCATGCACTTCATTGGAACTGACAAACAACTGGCAGATATCTTCACAAAAGCGCTCAACGAACAACGCTTTCTCACTTTGAGAAGTGAATTAGGTATGATCGATTTAAACGCTTAAATCATAAAGCATCATATTTAATAGGCATATAATTTAAGGGGAATCCACTTTATGTTTATGTCTAAAGCGTTTATCAAAATTTGAAATGAGTCATCAACTTTAGGGGGAACTCTAAAATTGTACTTACTTCAATGTATCAAGCGACTGTGATCAAAAATGACTTTCAAAATCTTAAGCATTGATCACTAGCTCTTATCTTTTATGCATGACAAAATCAATCTCTAATAATGTTGTCTCTCATAAATCCAAGCGATTGATTCATTTATTGAAATATTTTATGAAAAGACTTCAGCGTTGAAAGGATTCCCACTTTAACGCTAAGTAACTCGATTTCAAAAATTCATGCATAGTTTTCATCGCTAAAGATAACGTGTGGATAAGTCCAAAAGATCAGATTTGACAACTACCCACACGTGCCTATCAAATCGAACTGACGGTTATGATTCCTATCTAAACCTAGGCGGTTCAGTGATTGCATGAGTCTGAGTACGTGTCAGTACACTATCAGGCGCATGCACTTCACGCTGAAAATTTCAAATTTTTTCAAACTGTTTCAAATTAACTGCGGATCCGAAAAATGTTATAGTACCCTACTTTACCACACTTTTTGACATCCGAAATTAAATGTACACGGTTCAGATTCCTTTTGTCATTAACCTCTGAACACGTGTCATTCATCTGTCAATTGAGGAGTTACTTTCACCTTCTATTTAAACTCACCAAGACTTTTACAGAAAACCTTTATCACTTCCAATCTTTCCTACTGTAAAAGCTTTTTCTCTCCAAAGGCAAAAACTCCTCTATTTTCTTCAAAAGCTTCAACTTTCAGCAATGGCACCCAAAGTTTCAAAATCTTCCAAGACAGCAACTAAACCAGTTACAGTTAACGCCGGATTTTTGGTTAACTGGGACTATCTTTTTGATAACCAGAACTTCCCTCTTCGAACGATTCTTCCACTCGTTCAAGAATCTGGTTTGAAAGACATGCTTACTACTACTTTCAACTACTTTGAAGAAGAATCTCTCCACTTTTTCTCCAATGGTCAAATTTCTGAAGACGGAAACTCCATATCCTGCGTCTTCCCCTCTGCAAAAGAGACCTTTGTCCTCACTCCTTCTCTGGTTTCTTCATTACTTGTTCTGCCTAATACTGGCATTGAGGTAGAACGTGTAAATCTCGGCGATGCTACCAAAGTTTGGGACGTGATAAAGAAAGAAGATGTTCACAACGCCTACGAGCCCAACTTCAAGAAGAACGATATGAAAGGCGAATATGTCATCCTCGCTGACATATGTTCAAAGATTATTGAATGCAGAAAAGGGACGTTCGATAAAATCACTAACATTCAATACAAGATGATGGTTGCCATCCTGACCAAGTTAAAAGTTAACTGGTCTCTTTACGTGTTCAATCGCTTCAAAGCAGCGATGGCTAAGTCTGTTAATCCCAAGCCTTACGGGATTTTGCTAAGTCGTATTCTCTGCTCTAGCGGATATACGCAAGCTTCTGGGAAAAAGATCCCAGCGACCAAGTTTTATGGCAAGAAAATGATAAGCGAGCTTCTTAACCCGCGGAAACCTGGCGGAGCAGCGGTTCCAAAAGATCAGCGTGTTGTTCGCAGTGATGATGAAGATCAAGCGTCTTCTTCATCATCATCATCAGAAGAAGTGGTGGTCAAGCGACCTAAGAGAAAGATCATTCTCAAAGTCGCTGAGCCATCCAAGCCCGCAAAGAAGCAAAAGCCTGAACTGAAGAAGAAGAAGCCGGAACCCAAAAAGAAACAAAAGATCCCTTCTCCTTCTCCCTCGCCTAAGTCTCCTTCTCCTCCTCCAGCGTTTTTCTTTTCCGTTCCTGAGGAAGAAGAGACAGCAGTGGAAGAAGAAGTACCGCTTGCACGAAGGCGTACTCCTACTCCCACTCCCGCAGTATCTTCTAGCGCTCCCACAAATCCAGCGCTTAGAGAGTCAGCGAGTGCTTCCGTCTCTGACGCTGTTCCCGAAATCAGCTCAGATCCTCAAGCCGTTTCTCCATCTGAAAGGCTTCCCAATGTTCAGGGTAAGTATTTGCTAAGCAAATTAGTCTATCCTTTCCTCGTTAGTTTCCTAAGTCTCTAACGCTAGGATAAAAAAAAAAAATTCTCTCAGCACCAAGTGAAGCAGATATTCATTATGTTCTCAACACGCTTGAAGAACTAAATATCCCTATTCGTGCTGATCCAATAACTTCTTTTATCGATTTAGAACCCGAAGAAGAAGTTCAGGAGCCTGAGGAACTTGTCCAAGAAACAGATCAAGCGACTAAGACAGTCGATGATAGTCCTCAGGGTAAGCGATGTAGTATTTTCTTTGTAAATTTCTACTCAGTAGGAATTTTTGCTTGCTTTTCTCAATCGCTTACATGTGTCAGCTCATGACGGAGCTCATGATGAACCAATCGCTGAAGCCCCTCCTCTCTCGGAGATTCCAGTTGAACTAGACGTGGACATGGCAACTGTTGTGAATATTGCTAAAGAAGCATCCCAAGTTCTTCCTGACGCTGAAAGCTCATCAGCGAGTGAAGCAACTTTAAACGCTGAGCGGTCGATAGAAGTGGCCCCCATTCCAACAGAAGCTATTGCCCTTGTTCCTACGCCAACCGGACCTCCTCCTCGTGTCATTGATTTCTTCCCGCGCGGATATCATCCAGACGTCGAATTTTATTATGCCGCCAGAGAACGTGACGCTCAAATGCTTGCCGAGTTGGAAATAAACTTTCAAACCACTCTCCATCGGCCCGATATGTCCAACACCAAGAAATTTGAGTTTTTCGAGCGTATTGCAGATCTAGGACTATATGACTTAGAGCGACTTCAATCTCGCTTTGAGTACATTCGTCGTCCAGTGTTCAATAGAGCTGACCTTGATCAACAGCGATTCACTCTAACCGGTCGCTCGGACGAGTCTTTTATCCTCTGCGCCCAAGCAAGATTGTTTTCAAGAACCCACACATGGGTGATTGGAACAAAAATCCTGATGAGGAAGATCTCAATAAGATAGGATATTCTGCTCTCCCCTCCGTTGTCAAGTCTCCCCAGAACGCTCTCTCTCCTAATCCACTCAAACTCTGGAAAGGCAAAGGCTCGCTTGTTGCGGAGCGCCCAAATCCGGTCAACTCGTGGATTGAAGATGAGGCTCGTGAATATCTTGCCAGATTATGGGCTGAAGACTATGATGATGAAACGGAACGCTTCGAGAAATTCTTAGCAGCTAGAAAAGAGCAAAACAAAGCGAACAAACTTGGAAAACGATGGATGATGGATACAGCCAAATGGGCTGAAGAGTTCGTTCTTCACTTCTACACCCTTGATGAACTCATCAAATATCCATTCCTGTTTAATTTTGGAATAGAATACAGACGCCGAGGATTTGCCACCTTTTTGCTTCAACAGCGTCAGATAATTGTCTGGAATGTTAGCACTTTGCCACGATACAGACAGCCCATCGAAAGCTACATTCGCCAGCAGCTCGCCTTATTCAGCCAGGGCGGACGTTACGTTTTGCATCCTCGTGCAGACTTTGTTCAACGAATCTTCCCTGACCTCAACGAAGACACTTCGTCAAGTAAACAACCAGTTCTTCAAGGCCAGAGTCAGATTCGTGTTGACACTTCAACAGAACACGCTGAGTTTGCTGAGTTCCACCGAGATATGAGAGCAGTGATAGAAAATGTCCAAGCGTTGGATACAAGTTTCAATCACTATTCAGGGTTAAACGATTTCCGAGGATATACTCTCCACCCTGTGCTCTTCAGTGAACAGAATATTCAAGTGGCCAAGATGATCTCGCTGATTAGGCCAGTGGACCAAGAAGCAGCTCAAGCGTTCATGCCGTTGATTTTGGACTTTTTCAACAAATATACATCAGGGATTGCTTTACCAGAAGGTGTGCAACTTGCACTAAGTACTGACGAGCGCGAAGACGCTATATTCTTTATCCCGCAATCTAGCCTGATCAGTCCCCGGCATGTGATGGAAGCCCGTGGCCCCCTCTGGGTTATTGGCATTCGAAAACCTTCTCCTCCCTCAATCCAAATTCTGGAAGAAGATTCTGCTCCTACTGCGGAAGTCGCTCATCTTCCTGAGGCTTCCTTGCCAGATTCTTCTAGCGCCCCAGTAGTCGAGCCCCCAGCGATTGCTGATTCTACCTTGGATCACGCAATTGAAGAAGTGCACGCTGAAATTGCTCAAGCGCCTGTAGAACCTCTTCTAAGAGATAAAACCAAAGGCAAGGCTGCAGTTTCAAGTTCTTACGGACTTCTCCCGTCCCCAGAGCGTCCTTCTTCGGATTCAGATTCAGACAGTGATTTAGAGGCCCGAGATTTCAGAAAGGCTGTACGGAACTCGCTTCACCACATCGAAGGTTCCTGCTCCAAGCTTTCTGAAGCCGCTGACAGACAGACTCGCTTAATGTCTGATACGCGAAGCCGTGACATTGCCAACGCTTCAAATTACAGCACCATTGCTGTCATGGAAAGCATGTCCCCTCTTATCGCTGAGCTCTCCTCTGAATTCAATCGTCACCTTGCTCAGAGCGCTTCGGCTGATGCGGACAGACACGCTTCATCCGATGCCGTCGCTCAGAGTGTCGCCCAACAGATTGCTCTTCTAGTCGAAGAAGTTAGACTTTTGCGCCGCGATGTCGCTGATCTAAAATTGTCCCTTGATGAAGTCAAGAAGGGGGAAAGTAAAGAAAAGACCAAAGCGATTTCCAAGACGGATAATAAACATTGGCGTTCGATGTTCGATGAACTGGTAAGCATTAAGAGAATGCTATCCAAGAAACGAAAACCAAGGTATTATCTCGGAAAATACGCTCTTCCCCAGTTGGACCCCGACTTCTTAGAGAGTATGGGATTTCATGCTTATGCCGGACCGCTACAACGACCTGTAAATTGGAGACCGTCAAATGACCGTCAAAGAGATATATATTATGATATGATTCGAGAACTTGGCATTCCACCAAGGGATTGGACGGAAAGGTTGTTAGAGCTAAATGAAAGCGCCAGACTCCGCAGGCATGACTATGATGAAGTCCAGCATACAACTATGATCGACATTGATCGACTCTTAAAAGAACTAGCGTTAGAAGTTCTTCAAGGCGAAGAAAGAGCAAAGCGACAGAAGAAATAAATGTTTTTGCGTATTTTATTTCTCTCTTATTCTTTTCAGTATAAATCATGTATGCTTCATTTCAATATATATGAATGATTTATTGCTGAAACAACTTGTTGAAGCCAACCTAACTTTAACTAACATTACTAACCTTTCAAACGCTGACTTATATTCCTTTGCGCCTTTTCTTTTTTAACTCTTAAAAATTATAAAAGAGTTACAAGTCTTGACATCATCAAAAAGGGGGAAATTGTTAGGAAATTTCATGTTAGATGTTTTGATGATGACAAGATAGGATTCAATGTTAGACCCCAAATAAAATGTAAGTTTATCCTCATAGATTTTAGACTAAGTCTTAGCGACTGAATCAATAATAGAATTCTAGCTGAGTCTATTTGAGAAGAAGTTGAAGACCAGCGTCTGAAATCAACCGAAGATGAAGATTCCTTCTTAGCGCCTGTCAAATGCTAAGAGACCATAGTTCAGGATTCATGAATCAAGCGTTCAAATACTCAAGCGACTTATAGAAGATTCACCTGAAATAAATCCTCAAGTCATAAAGGACTTAAATGCAATCATTCAACGGACATTTATTTCCAACGGGAAATAAATTCAAATTGCATTAAATGCCTGATAAGAGCATTAAATGTAATAAGCTACTGTGACTTGTGGACAAGCCTCCTTTTGACCAGACTGTCAGAACTTTCAGAGTTTTAGCTGCTCCCGTCCAATCGGTTCCAGCGAATTTTCAGGAATATCAGATTTTAGGTACAATCACGCGCTACGTGAAAGGCACGCTCCTACATGTGTCCAACGGACAGATCCCAAGAAATTGCCTATAAATACCTTACTCCAGAAAATCAAAACATATAGAACAACATCAAGAATATACGAGAAATTATTGCCAAAAATCCTACGTACATTCTTTCTGGAAAAAGCTTAGAAATTTCATATCCAAAACCTTTCAAGCTTTCTATCTACATTCCAGACAGTCACAAATATCTCAAATATCTTCCAAAGAATAAATCTAAACTCCAATTGAGATATTCCAAGTTGTTTGATCTTCTTTAAAACAAACAAAACCCTAGTGATAATCCTCAACCTTTCATCTGAGTGAGAAAAGTTGTTGAAACCTTTCAGGCAGTATTTCTGAGTGAGAGAAGCTTGAAGAAGATGATCTTCATTGGTGCTGAAGTCTGTGTGATCAAGGAGCCCAAGATCATTTTCATCCATTACTATTTTGTAAAAGTTTCTGTGTGATCCTTTGATAATCATCATAGTAATTTCCTCCAAGTGAAAAAGGAGAAGAAGGACGTAGCTGGGATTACATCACCCAGTGAACCTTACAAATTATTGTGTCATTTATTTTATTGTCTTATATTATTGACTTCATATTATTCTGAAAAAGACAAGTAAAATTGCAAAGCGATTAATTCAACTAAAAGAACGCTAAACATTATTTCCGCTGTGCTAACCCTGATTAAGCAATCTAAGTGTTGCCCTACTTTGGTAAACTGCTGAAATCACTAAGTCTAAGTTAACTATTCTGAAGCGTCTGACCCAAGCGCTCAGTTTTTCCAAGCGTTCAAATTTCTAAAGTGATACGAAAATTTTGTGAAGTCGAAAAAGACTTCAGGGTCTATTCTACCCCCTCCCCCCCCCCTTCTAGACCCTTTCGTATGCCACTTGGGACCACCACTTGTGAACTTATTTTAGTAATCAAGATCGATCTCTCTAGTGCCAATCTTCCTATCCCATAGGAAGCAGAGGGATCGCACTGAAAACATGGACAAAACGTTTTACACAACTTATAGATGCAGATAAGAATTAAGTGAAAACTCAATAATGCCTTTTATTTAAGAAGTGTTTTAGTTCAATACAAGATATATGCCCAACACATTCTATCCTCTATGGGATCTGAGGGCATAATCTTAACAATTTCAATGTCTGTAATTCATCTGATGTGAATGTTGTAACTCATAAACGTTGTTGGCAAGAAGTTAACTGATAAGAGGCTTTTTTACGTATTTTTAAGCCCGTGATGCTTATGCTTTTGATTCAATTATTGCCTAAATCATGCTACATTTGCGTTTAATCAGGGTGTTAAGTGATTTCAGGCGATAAACAAGAGCACACGAAGGAAAAGGGCAAAAGACGGTGTATCAAATGATCAAGAGGAGATGCTTCGCATGCCGGCGCCTAGGCGCTACATTACTCGCGCCCAGGTGCCAGAAGATGCAGAGAAGCAGCAATTGCACGCAGACCCGCGCCTAGGCGCAGACTTACCCACGCCCGGGCGCCACATTATCCACGCCTGGGCGCCGTCCGACTTTTCCTCCAAGAAACTCCTGCCACGTAGTCGGCGCCTGGACGCCCTTGTAACCGTTTTTTAAACCTATAAAGCCCAATTTTTAGCACATTATTTGGGTTCGAACTCCTGGGGATTCAAGGCGATTTTCTAGGATTTTGAGCCACAAATTCATCAATTGGAAGAGATAAAAAAGGAAGGTTAGCTTGGGGATTGAAGATTAAAGTGAAGATCCATCATCAATTCAACATAGGGAGTTTTAATAGTTTTCTCATTTCATTATTGTCCATGAATATGTATATGAATCTATCTATGTCCTTTATGCCATTAACTATGAGCTAAGCTTGTAAGACTAGGGCCATGAAAGGCCAAATTGTGATTTATGCTTATAATAGCGGATGACACGCTAAATGCTAACGTGCGTAGTAGCAAGTGCACTAGTCGTGATAATAATAAAAGTGGACTAAAAGTCCGGGTTGTCGAACCACAAGGACTTGAATTTTAGTTTATGATTTTATAATGAAAAAGAACAAATAAAGTAAAAGTAAATTGAAGGTAAAACGCGTAAGATAAGAATGAAGACACACAAAGGGTTGAAAACCAATTATAAAGGGAGACTAAAGCACATGTTAGGTCCAAATTGCTCAATTATACATAGAAAGATCTCGTTGAGGGTTTACGCTTATGTTACTATGGTGAAAGCTCCTAGGGTAACGAATAACCGATGTCTCGTGCTAAACTCCTATGATTGAATGATGGTTTCCTAAGTATATCTACCCGGAAATCTAATCACCAAACACGCATTAACGCACTAGAGCTCACTTGACTTAGATCGAAAGACTTCATCCGGGAATCTTTACCTATGTCTAGGGCAATTCCTCATTGGTTGCGGGTTATGGTGTGAGTTTCTTGCACCCTAAGTTAATTTTCTCTCGAAATATTCACCTAGGCATAAGATTCTAACATATGGTGACCAAGCATATGTCAAACAAGCAAAAACACAAATTCACACCACATAAACACGCTAATAGCTAACGTGCTTGGATAAACACCCCGATTAAACGAAAATGTAGCATGATTTAGGCAATAATTGAATCTAAAGCATGAGTATCACGGGCTTAAAAACACGTAAAAACTCCTCTTATCAACCCCCCCAAACTTACCAATTGCTCATCCTCGAGCAATAAGAGCTATAGGATAGGAAATACATCATCAAACACGGGAGAAATAGAAAGAAAGAAAAACTACTACCTAACTCACTTTCGTGGAGTACACGATTGCATTTAGCGAATGCAACAAGCCTTTGAACCCTTGAGTTACCTCAAAGGACGAGTTATAGTCTCGTAAGGGTTTGCATACGATGTACCCACAAAATCGAAAGATTTTCAACCCCGATCAATCAACGCAAATTAATATGACTAATAAAACACAATGGCATGAATTCATATTTTTAAGCTCAATTTTACATATATATATATACATCACACACTTGCTCATGTTACGCCTTAACATCGAAAAGATCATCCTAAGGGTGCAGTGTAATAAATCTCAAGCATTATAGTAGAGTGGCATTCTTACCACTTTTCAAGCATTAATCCCCTATCTATCAATTTTCGATTAGTCACATTGTACAAGAATTGAAGAAAACTTCATCGCCACTTAAAATTCATCACTTTATCCACTTTAGGCTTTAACTTATGCCACTTTCAACTTAAAACTTTAGAGGCTAGACCATGTGCAAAGTTCGGCTTTCTTAGGCTTTCTATGAGACCCTTGTAACGAGCCAATAACTCCCAAACCGGATGACTTTAGGGTATTAAATGTAGAGACACTCCTAAGGTCTTAATCGCCCGAGTGTCAAAGGCCACAAAACCAAACTAGGTCCTTAATCCCTTTACACTTTCATTGGCTTGAGCTTAGCTCAAATTAGCTTAATAGTACAGTATTCTAGGCATGGTGCTCTTCGTCCTCAGTATCTATTAAGCCTGACTTTTACAGTCATACCAATGTTCAACCTCTTTTTATTCTTGTTAAGCATACAAAGTTAACATTCTCAGCTCATAGCACATGTGAAAATTCTAGATTGATATTTCCGGGATCAAGCCTTTAAGTGTTTCACAATGGTTACCCACTCAACTCCTCTACTCTCGACTTATGTGCATATGTGAATCATCTTAAGGTCAATCTAGTTTAGTTTAGGGTCCCACAAGCAAGGAACGATGTGTATAGTCATTAAAATCCATATTGACAGAGAAAACATGCCATGTATTCAAATTAACCATTCTCAATGCATCGGGTGAAGGGTTGAAACTCTATCTAAAAAATTTTAAAATTTGCATAAGTTTCACATGTAGAGGTACCACCCCCCCAAACTTGGACCGAAATATCTAAAACATGGATAAACACGACTACGATGGATCTAGTAACCCCCCTCCCCCAAACTTAATATGAACATTGTCCCCAATGTTCGAAAAAGAAAAAGGCAAAGTACACATCACCATAGAGTTGCTGAAGAGCAAACCCGAGTCCTCAACGGCAACTGTGTCCAGGAGTGGCAAGAGCGATGTGAGCAATGAAAGCAACAACTACACACGAAACGATGCTAGCCAGATAAAGTGTTAAGAATGGATAGAAGCAAGAAACGACAAAACACCAAACATCAAAACACAAGATAACAGAAATAAACATGCTTCTAATAAAAAACAACTGATGGAACAAACATAACAAAAATGAAAACGAAAAGAAAAGAAAACTTACAAACTTGGGTTGCCTCCCAAGAAGCGCTTGTTTATAGTCATTAGCTTGACTTTTTTGCTTTATGGTTCAATTAGGTGGTCCATTTAGAACGACAGTATCCTTGCCATTTCTCCTTTTGTTCTTGGACCCCACTCGTCTCCACTCATATTGCGGTGATTTGAGATTAGACCTTCGTTCCGGATTTGTCTTATCGATCTCACGAATACGTAGATGTGGTAGAATGTACTTCATGCAAAAATCATCTTTTCTCACCTTGCCTTGTTACTCATTAGGGACCTCATCCTCCACCGTACAAGTACCCTTAGTCTTACCAAGTGCACATTTCTCATCAAACAAAAGGTGGATAGCATCGACATATGAACAAGTAAGATTATCCATAGGCGGTTGCGTGTCATGATAAACATCGAATATCACCTTTTCGGCACCCACCTTCAATGTCAACTTAACCTTTCCCACTTCGATCTTGGCGTTGCTAGTGTCTAGGAAGCGTCTTCCTAGAATCAAGGGGACGTCAATGTCATTATCCATTTCGAGAACCACGAAGTCAACCGAATAGAAGAACTTATCGACTTGTACAATGATAATGCCCTTTGGTTTCTTGATAGAGCGATTCGCCAATTGCACGGATATGGATGTTGGCGTAGGATCTCCAAGGCCTAGCTTCTTAAAAATAGAGTAGGGAAGAAGGTTGATACTCGCTCCCGAATCAAAAATAACTTTGTCGAACTTGAGATGGCCAATAGTGCACGGAATTGTTAGACTCCCCGAGTCCTTGAGCTTGCGAGGTAATTCGTTAAGTAAGATGGCGGAGCACTCCTCGGTTAGACAAACCGTTTCATTTTTCTCCCACGTTTTCTTGTTGGATAGAATGTCCTTGAAGAACTTAACATAGTTTGGCATTTGCAAAATAGCGTCCACAAAAGGAATATTTATCCTCACCTTACGAAGAATAGACAAAATATGGAGGAAACTCGGATCCATCTCCTTCTTTTTCTTTTTCTGTGCATTTGGAAAGGGAAGATGGATCTCAATGGGAGGAGGAGGCATTGGAGACGAAGAACCAAGACTAGAAGTAGCAGGAAATGGCGCCTGGGTGCGAAGTTGGCGATGCCTGGGTGCGTGGAAAGTGGCGCTCGGGCGCGGCTGTGCTTACCAATTCTTCCTGCTGAGTGAGGTCCAGCGCCTGGGCGCCATCTGAGTCACGCCTAGGCGCGGACGTGCGTAGCAGATTTTCAATTCCAGGTGTGTCTGGCTCCTGGGCGCTTGGGCGCCGACACTGTGACTGCTTCATTTTCCAATTGTGCTCCACTCCTTAAAGAAATTGCATAGCATTGTTCTTTCAGGTTCTTCTCCGTGTCGCTTGGTAGAGTTCCCGGGGCTCTCGCACTAATTGCATTAGAGATTTGACCCATTTGTGTTCGCATATCCTTCATCTCCATGAACATATCCTTCATCATATTACGTAGTTCATTGATCGTTGTATCCAATTTCTTTATTTGAGCATCAAGTCGCTCGTCTATCGTGGGAGGTCGTGCTTGCCCTTGCCCTTGTACATTGAGATCTCCATGCCTCGGAGGTGGGTTGTTAAAAGGAGGCCTCTTTGGGAAGTTTTCGGGTACATGAAAGTTCATTTGGTGCCGTTTATGATTCCCAGCAAAATTTACATCTACAACCTAGCAACCCGTCGATTTGGTGGAGGAAGCTCATCATCATCTTCGGGGTAAAGTTCATCCTCCCTAGCCATTTGCTCAAGCTTAATCCACACGGTCCTACTATCAAGGCCCAAAAGGTCACCACCGGCTCCTGCATTGAGTCGTTGCCGAATCCGAGATCGGAATTCATTATAGAAATGTTGCACTTGCGCGTATCGGGTATAATTGTGATCGGGGTACTTCCGTAGCATACCCTTGTACCTTGCCCATGCGGAAGCTAAAGACTCGTGCAATGTTTGTTTGAACCCTTTGATCTCATTTCTAAGCTCGTTGATTTTTGATGGAGGGAAGAATTTGTTGAGAAACTCATCTACTAGATCATCCCATGTTTCGATTGATTGTGGGGGCAATGACTTGTACCAAAGAGTTCCCTCATCCTTCAAAGAGAAATGAAATAGTCAAAGGCGGATGGCCTCAAGATCCCGTGGGTTTAATTGCATAGTAGAGATCACATTCTCAAAGTGATCTAAGTGGTCATGAGGCGAGTCTCTCGAGTCGCCATAAAACGACTCCGCTTGAACCATCCCGAACATATGAGAGGGAATGTGAAAATGTGGAGTAGCAAAGTCCGGGAAGATAACGGGTCCCGGTGTAGTGTGTACCCGGGGTGGTTGATTACCACGAACCGATGGAGGAGGCGGTGGAGGTGCCGGTTGCATAGCTTGGAGTATATTTTGCAACCATTCCCTATTTTCCGGGAGATTCATATCGGGGAAGTTCCCATTCGGATTAGGATTGAAATTGTGGGACATTTCTCGAGTTCGTCTACTAGCCCGAAGAACACGCTCTATCTCGGGCTCAAAATCGTATAGGGGCTCGTTGGATGAGCGGGTCATGCAACACAAGTCAACCATTCAATTAAGCATAAGAAACTAAATTAGACTAATACTAAAATAAAAGAAAAGCAAGAAATAAACGAGAAGGCTAAGAATTATGAAAACGTAAACAAAAATCAAAACTAAAAATAAACAAGTCCCCGGCAACGGCGCCAAAAACTTGACACGCTAAATGCTAACGTGCGTAGTAGCAAGTGCACTAGTCGTGATAGTAATAAAAGTGGACTAAAAGTCCGGGTTGTCAAACCACAAGGACTTGAATTTTAGTTTATGATTTTATAATGAAAAAGAACAAATAAAGTAAAGGTAAATTGAAGGTAAAACGCGTAAGATAAGAACGAAGACACACGAAGGGTTGAAGACCAATTATAAAGGGAGACTAAAGCACATGTTAGGTCCAAATTGATCAATTATACTTATAAAGATTCTCGTTGAAGGTTTACGCTTATGTTACTAGGGTGAAAGCTCCTAGGGTAAAGAATAACCGATGTCTCGTGCTAAACTCCTATGATTGAATGATGGTTTCCTAAGTATATCTACCCGGAAATCTAATCACCAAACACGCATTAGAGCTCACTCGACTTAGATCGAACGACTTCACCCGAGAATCTTTACCTATGTCTAGGGCAATTCCTCATTGGTTGCGGGTTATGGTGTGAATTTCTTGCACCCTAAATTAATTTTCTCTCGAAATGTTCACCTAGACATAAGATTCTAACATATGGTGACCAAGCATATGTCAAACAAGCAAAAACACAAATTCACACCACATAAGAACATAAGAATCACTTCAACAATCCTCTATTATAAGCATAAATCACAATTTGGCCTTACATGGCCCTAGTCTTACAAGCTTAGCTCATAGTTAATGGCACAAAGGACATAAATAGATTCATATACATATTCATGGACAATACTGAAATGAGAAAACTACTAAAACTCTCTATGTTGAATTGATGATGGATCTTCACTTCAATCTTCAATCCCCAAGCTAACCTTCCTTCTTTATCTCTTCCAATTGATGAATTTGTGGCTCAAAATCACAAAAAATCACCTTGAATCCCCAGGAGTTCGAACCTAAATAATGTGCAGAAAATTGGGCTTTATAGGTTCAAAAAATGGTTACAGCGGCGCCCAGGCGCCGACTATGTGGCAGGAGTTTCTTGGAGGAAAAGTCGGACAGCGCCCAGGCGTGGATAATGTGGCGCTCGGGTGTGGAATGCATGGCGCCTGGACGTGGGTAAGTCTGCACCTAAGCGCGGGTCTGCGTTCAATTGATGCTTCTCTGCATCTTCTGGCGCCTGGGCGCGAGTAATGTGGCGCCTAGGCGCCGGCATGCGAAGCATCTCCTCTTGATCGTTTGATATGCCGTCTTTTTCCCTTTTCCTTCGTGTGCTCTTGTTTATCACCTGAAATCACTTAATACCCCGATTAAATGCAAATGTAGCATGATTTAGGAAATAATTGAATCTAAAGCATAAGCATCAAGGGCTTAAAAACACGTAAAAATGTCTCTTATCACTAACTTAAGACTCAAGTGGCATCTTAGACTAGGCCATGCTAGAGAGCATAAGATCTACAAAATGGAAAAAGATGGGCTTTTAAGCTCACTAGGGTCGGATCCCTATCTAACATGTGAATCATGTCTTTTTGGCAAGATGGCTAGATCACCCTTCATAGGGACTTTTGAAAGAGCTGCTCAAGTCTTAGGATTAGTGCATACCGACGTTTGCTAACCATTTGGAGAAATGGCTTGTGGAGGTTTCTACTACTTCATCACTTTCACAGACGATCATTCAAGATACGATCTAGTGTATCTGATGAACCAAAATTTTGAATCCTTTGAAAAGTTTAAAGAATTCAAATCTTTAGTAGAGAATCAAACTGGGCAAAATATAAAAACTCTACGATCGGATCATGGAGGAGAATATACGAGCGCCAAGTTTGATGAATTCCTTAGAGAACAAGGAGTAATGTTACAGCTAACACCACTAGGAACTCTTCAACTAAATAGATGTTGGTCCCAAGTGGCATACGAAAGGGTCTAGAAGGGGGGGTTGAATAGACCCTTTAAGTCTTTTTCGACTTAAAAAAGGATTTCGTATTAAACGTATTTGGACGCTTGAAATGATAGGCGCTTGAAGAGTGTGACGCTTCACCTTAGCGTTCACATAAGATATTTGAGACTTTGTGAAGCGTCTAATGAAGACTGTTTTATAAAGTTAACTTAGACTTCAGGAATTGAATACTTTGACCTTGTAGGTTAAGCGTTCAGTTCTTTTAATCAGGGTTAGCACAGCGGAATGATTTTGGAGTCTTCTCTTTGAAAGTTTTAGCGTCACAAGATGTTTCTTAGGTGCTTAGCTTTTGATTGTGTTTTACTTATGCAGTGATATGATAGATGAATGAAATGACTGAAAAGTAAATAACACAATATTTGTAAGGTTCGTTGGGTGGTGTAATCCCAACTACGTCCTTCTTCTCCTTTGCACTTGGAGGCAATCCACTAAAATGATTCTCAAAGAATCACACAGAATCTTCTACAAATTAGGGAGAGATGGATGTCGATGACTTGAGCTCCTTGATCACACAGATTTCTGCTTCAAATCACTTCAACCCTCTTGCTTCTTTCACCCAGAAATGATGCAAGTATCCAACTTCGACTTCACACAGATCGCGAGGCTTGGATGGGATTTTCTAAAAGGTTTGTTTGATTTTGATGAAGTTCAAACAACTTGGTAATATCTCAGTAGGAATCTGGTTTCTGCAAAAACAATGTTTGAGATATTTGTTGACTGTCTCAGGAATATAAGAAAAGCAATTTGGATGTTTCTTGAAGTTTCTGGCTTTTCTGAGAGTTTAAGGGATGAGATTTTAATGCAACAGCAATTTGGCTTTGATAAAATTGTTGTTTGTCTTTTTGTTTGTTGTTGAAGTCCTATTTATAGGTATTCTTGAAGAAAGTGTCCGTTTGACACATGCACTGGCGCGTGTCTCTCACTTTCGCGAGTGAACAACTTTTGTCCTTTTTCCTGAAAATCTGCTGCACGAAAGTTGGTGCTGCAGTCTGAGATAGTTGACAGTCAAATAGGGTGGCTTCTCCGTACGTCTGACATTGCTTATCATATTAAATGCTCTTATCAACATTTAATGCATTTGAAATTAATACCCGTTGGTATTTAATGCTTTGAGAATATTTGCATTAAACTCCTTCTGGACTTAGAAGTAAATTCCGGTGAAATCACTTCTGTCCCATAAGGTAACGCTTGATATAGCTGGCCAAAGTGGACGCTTGGAGACTGTATCTATCTTCTGAGATCAGGCGCTTGAGTCTTCGAACTTTACCACTGATAAACTCACTCAGAAATCATCAGACGCTCAGCCTAAGACTATTTTGCCTAACACTCTAAAGTAAGATAACAAAGCCTAATAAATCTATTACAAGTCTAACGCTTCAAAGCCTATACAAGTTTTCTACAAAAAATAAACTTACAACTTTTTGGGGTCTAACAAAAACTTAATTGTCATCATCAAAACTTCTAACATGAAATTCCTAACAATTTCCCCCTTTTTGATGATGGCAATACTTACTCTTTTATAGTTCAAGAGTTAGATAGCCAAACGTAAAAGTTAGCTTTGATCAGTAGACGTTAGTTAAAGTTAGTTACGCTTCAACGAGATGTTTCAGCAAAAAAAAAATGCATTTCATATTTATCGAGAATTACAAGCATTTTTACAGCTGAATATTTAAAGATATAAGAGACAAGAATATAGATAATGTAAAATCAGAAAGCTTTAATGACTTGGTCTAACTCTGTATCGCTTGGACATTTCAGCTCGGATAGCTTCAGTCAGATTGTCTTCCAAGATCATCATTGCTTCATGATCTTTGTTGATGATAAGCTTGTTTTCTTCTTGTTGTCTCTTTTTGAATACTTTAAAGTGATTATCCCAGTCAGTTGGGTCGATACCAATGTACCTTAGGCAGATTCGAAAAGCTTGGCTAAAATCAGTCATCTTCCTTTCTTCAGCTAAGATCTGTGGATCTGTAGGTTCTGAAATGGATGTTCTCTGAAGAGGAATGTCAAACTGTTCAAGCAGTGCTCTTGTAGGAATTGGTAGGTTTGGATATAACGCTCTAGGAGGTTCCCTTAGTGTACTACTGGGCGCTCCGGATGAACTTTGTTTCAGAGCAGTTATCCAAGACGGGAGATTAAGCGCAGACTGAGAAGGAGGCATTTGACGCTTAGCAGACGGAGGATCTTCAACTTTTGAACTGGACGCTTTCCGCTTTTCTCCTTTCTTCTTCTCTTCCCCCTTATTGCCATCATCAGATTTTAAGAAGTGGTTTGTGAGTACACTTACCTGATGAGCAATCTGAGATAAGGAATCTGTGATGTCATCCAGACGCTTGTCGAAGCGTTCCTGCATAACAAGAAGCTTAGCGCTGGTGGCGTCATTCACAGATATCTCAAGGGTTGCAAGGCGCTTTTCAAGTTCTTCTTTCATGGCAAGTTGGGTGGCGTGGGCAGCATCCTGCATTTCTTGAAAGTCTTGTTTGCACTCACCAACTGCCGCTTGAGCTGAACTACGCATATGAGCAATCTGAGCGCTCATTACGTGAGTTTCAATCTTTGCCAGGTCTTCCTTAATCCAATGGAGAGATTCTTCACTCTGAGTAGCTTGAGCGCTAATTGTCTCCAAAACAGATTTAAGCAGGGGACCGAAGGCTTGACTCTCATCTGATTGAACCACTTGAGGAGCTGGTCGCTTGAACCGTGATGAGTGTTTGAGAGAGTCAAAAGGAACTTGATAGGCTGGATCAAAAACAGTACCTCGAATATCCAGGGAAGTATCTTCAGCACTATCAATGGTAGCATGTTCAGGAGCGTCAGGAATACTGGTATCTGCAGATTTGGACGCTTCAGATGTCTCAGCAGGCGCTTCCTCAAGCGTTGACTCAGGCTGGCGAAAGTCAGTGAATTGAAAGTTCCAGCTTGCTGAGTCGGCATAAGAGATGTAGAATCCAAGAGTTCAATGAGTCTGGTCCTGGACATACAAGTACCGGAGATAAATGTGCGAAGAGGACTATCAATGGCCCTGATGTACATTGGACCAATGATATCCAGCACATGATCTGGGAAAACTTTGGACGGCGCTTGAGCGATGGAGAATAGTGAATCTGTGCAGTGAGTTCTGGAAAATCCAATCAAGCAATCTGAGGGAAGAGATGCAGGACGTCGATGTGTAGGCACACAGTCCGCATAGTACTCTTCAAGATACGGATAAATGGCTTGAGCGAGCTCTTGATTCCTTTCAAGCAGAGAAAGAACATACTCATAGTGATTGAGTACCTCACTGCGAATGGAAGGGAGCAGCGGATATCCTTTGAATGAATTGATCACTGAGCCATTCCAAGATCTGAGATTGGCAGTGAAGATTTTATCAAAGAGAGATACGGGAGATAGAATCTTTACCATCAGATTGAAGTTTTCTTCACAGTGGCTTGGAGCAAGATTTAAGCACCGTTCACCAACTGTACCACTGGAAGACGCTTGAGCATTAAACCGAAGAGGGGTGATGGATAATCTCTGAAGTTCTTGACGTAGACATTGTTCTATTTGATGTCTAATAATTGGGAGCTTGAGAACAGGTCCGAGTCTTTGTTGACGCTTCAGGAGGCAATACTTGGCGAATTGACGCTTCTTGTCATGCATGCCTATGCCGAAAAGATGGGGAGCTTGGACTAACTCTGGGAAGGTGTATTTATGTCCCATGTACGCTTCAACCCAATTTACTTCATTTATACAGAAGTCTGTGCCAGCATTCACCATAGCACGAATACCTTCAAGATGAATATCTCTTATGGCTTCAAAGCGGTGCTTATCAGGCTGATAGTTGGCATTCCAGACGCTGTCAAAGTAAGCATCAGCTTCAGTCTGGAGCAGATCGGTCAACGATTCAAGGCGCTCACCAGCATGAATCTCTTTATTTTTCCATAGACAGAGAGGACGGACCGATGCAAGATTTTCAGGGCTGTGAGCCGTCTGTGGGAAATGTGTGTAACCTTCTCTGTTCAAGACTGACTCTGAGGGATTGAGAAAGCTAGGACGGAGAGGATCATACACACGAACAGTGTAATCCCTTAGCGCGAACCCAGTTGGTCTGCTGTGGCCATTGTCAAGATAGTAAGCCACATCCACGGCACATCTAGGAGGTCTGTCTCCTGGTCTGTCTAGAACGGTTGCTTTGATTGCGCTGTCAAAGTCAATCAGTCTTGCAGCGTCAGCTTCTGCAGCAATATATCTTTCTATATTATATCCTGCAGGAATGAAATCTTCGTCGAGCGCTGGGGGCATATAGTTAATTGAATGATCAATTGTCTTCAGCGGATCGAGTTGAAAGAAGTGACGAGGAGCTCTAACGTCTTCAGCAGCGTTCTGATCTTCTGAACGTGCCTCTGTTAAAGTAGCAGGTTCCTCAGGTTCAATTGCAGCTACTTCAGCGGCAACATCTTGAGCGATAGCTACAACTCCAGTCAGGTCCACATCCAACAGAACATCTGTGGACACTTCAGCAGCAGCTGGAACTATAGCTGAAAAACAAGAGCCATCCTCTATAAGAGCAGGATCTTCTACAGATGTAGGAATAGAAATGCTGTGGGAAGAAATAAACTTACCCTGAGAACTAAGCTCAACAGCAGTTTCTGGAGCGCTTGGCTCAACAGCAGCATCTTGAGCGCTTGGCTCAACTACAACTTGAGCGCTTGGCTCAACAGCAACTTGAGCGCTTGGCTCAACGGCAACTTGAGCGCTTGGCTCAACTGCAACTTGAGCGCTTGGCTCAACTGTCTCAGGCTCTTCAGGAGTAGCTTGACGCTTGCTAGTCCTGGAACGCTTAAAGATTTTCTTAATGTTGACTCCTTCAACTAGTTTAGCCGGAGGAGCGGGAGGATCAACAGCTGGTTCTTTAAAGTCTATTTGCTTAATGATCCCTTCCAGCTTTCGTCTTTTGAGAGGCAACTTGTCCTCGGCATCTTCATCAGTTTCCTCATCAATCTTTTGAGAGGGGACGGCAATTTTAACTTTGGGTTTTCTGGGGGCTCTCTTCTTCGTTGCTGCTGGACGCTTCACAGCTTCCTCTGGCACTGGTCTCTCAGCCTTTTGAGCAAGCAGTTGGCGTTCTTCCAGTCGCTCAGATAGGGGTCTAGCCGCACCACTAACTTTTGGAGGATTGAACATATTGGTCAGAATCCTTTTTCCCAACAACTTGGACTTATTCAACGGAAGTCCAGACGAGTACACACAATTCGATTTAAACAAGATGTCACTCAGGATGAGTCCATAAGGCTTATTTGAAGCGCTTAGACTGTCCCGAAACCGTCCGAAGATGTACTCACTCCAGTTGATTTTGATGTTGAAGAGTATAGCAACCATCATCTGAAATTGGACAGGATTTACCTTATCAAAGGTTCCCACGCGGCATTCTATGATCTTGCTGCAGAAATCAGCCAATAACCGATATTTGGACACCAGATCTTTCTTCTCGAAGTATTGAGTGTAAGGAACGTCGTCGTACGCACTCATGATTGCCCATGCTTCCTTAATTTGTTTTAACGTAACAGAATCCAGTGCCTCACCCTCATTAGGCAAATTGAAGTTCTTGGCAATGGTGGAAGCAGATAGGATGAATTCCTTTGGAGACTCCTTCTTGGAGAAGGGAATTTTACAAGAGATGGACTTCTTGTCCTCTGAAAGGGTAGCAGTCTTCCAGAAAGTTTCAACTTCAGTAGGAAACATATAAGAGTATTGGGTTAAGAAGGGTTTGAGCCCAGCTTGGACGACCATGTCCATTACGTCCGTCAGGTTGATCTGAGTTTGTTCATATAGGAATTTCCAGTCGACAACAAGACCTTCAGTTACCTTGATGGTAGTTTCAGCAGAAGTAGATGATGATTTCTTTGGTGCCATTTTTTTGTTTAAAACGAAGAAGATGAACTGAGATTTTCTGTTGTATTGAGAGAGATAAAGAGAGATTTGCAGATATGCGTGAATAGAAAGTAAGTTACTTTTTCTGCAGAGTTTGTGTTTTAAATGACACAGTAAAGAGTTTTTGAAACTTGTGTTATGTAGTCTTAGTAGGATTTAAACACGTGTAATAACTGTTGAATCTTAGCCATAAATTTATTAACTGCGGACGCGAGTTTTGTGTAAAAGAGAGAAGTTACATTTGGTAATTCTCATATATAAAGATTTGACATCCGAGTTAAAAAAAATTAACGTTTGGTATTTTCAGAGTGTAACACACGCGCATGTTTGTACACTGACACGTACACAAACACGTGCTATCTCTGAACCGTCATTTTTAAAAAATTTGAGTACCCGCCAGTTTGATGTGATAGAGGCGTGTGAGTAGATTACAAAATAGACCTTTGAGTCTACCCACGACCTTGAAAGAAGTTTGAAAAATTTTATGCATGGCTTGTAACGAAAATATTTTATAAATTTTTGATAAACTATTCAGCGCTTAGCTGATAAGATGGACGCTTGAAGTCAAAAGACTTTTCAATATTTTGAGCATTCAATATTTTATGCAAACATAGAGCTGAGCGTTGATGATTATGCATCCAAAAAAAAATTTTATCATTGACGCTTACAGTTATGATCAAGTAAAAAATTTGTTTAAGAATATTGTGAGATATAACTTAAGTGGATTCCCCCTAAATTATATGCCTAATAAAATATGATGCTTCATGATCAAGCGTTTAAATCAATCATACCTAGTTCACTTCTTAAAGTGAGAAAACGTTGTTCATTGAGTGCTTTGGTGAAAATATCTGCCAGTTGTTTGTCAGTTCCAATGAAGTGCATGGAGATATCTTTCTTTTGAACGTGGTCACGAAGGAAATGGTATCTAATGTCAATGTGTTTGGTTCTTGAATGAAGAACAGGGTTTTGAGTCATGGCTAAAGCGCTTTGGTTATCACAATGAATGGGAGTTGGTCCTAAGATTGTTCCGTAATCTCTAAGTTGTTGCCTCATCCATAGAACTTGTGCACAACAACTTCCTGCAGCTACATACTCAGCTTCGGCTGTGGAGGTAGCTATGGATTGTTGTTTCTTGCTATGCCATGAAACTAACCTATCACCTAAGAATTGACAAGTACCACTAGTGCTTTTACGATCTATTTTGCAACCTGCAAAATCTGCATCTGAGTAACCGATTAGTTCAAAAGGAGAATCCCTGGGATACCATAAGCCCACATGTTGTGTGCCTTTTAGGTATTTAAGGATTTTCTTGGCAGCAGTCAAGTGTGACTCTTTAGGATCAGCTTGGAATCGTGCACACATACATACCGAAAACATAATATCAGGTCTACTGGCAGTGAGATAAAGAAGTGATCCTATGATACCTCTATAATTAGTGATATCAACTTTCTTTCCACTTTCATCTTTATCTAACTTAAGCGTTTGGCTCATTGGAATTTTTGAATATGATGCATTTTCCATACCAAATTTCTTAATCATATCTCGTGTATATTTAGCTTGGTTGATAAATATGCCATTAGGGAGTTGTTTAACTTGTAGTCCTAAGAAGAAGGTTAATTCACCCATCATGCTCATTTCAAATTGTTCTTGCATCATTTTCGAAAATTTCTCACACAGACGCTTATTAGTAGAACCAAATATAATGTCATCAACGTAAATTTGAACTAAGAGAATATCTTCATCATTGGTAATTTTAAATAACGTTGTGTCAACGCTGCCTTTTGAAAAACCTTTACCAATAAGAAAGATAGAGAGAGTGTCATACCATGCTCGAGGTGCTTGCTTAAGCCCATAAAGTGCTTTTTCGAGCTTGTAAACCATACCCTTACCATGATTGTTGATGAATCCTGGAGGTTGCTCCACATACACTTCTTCTTGGAGTTTACCATTCAGGAAGGCACTCTTTACGTCCATTTGAAATACTGTAAACTTGTTAAACGCTGCGTACGCTAGAAACATGCGGATTGCTTCAAGACGAGCAACAGGAGCGTAAGTCTCATCAAAGTCAATGCCCTCCTCTTGGCAGTATCCTTGAGCTACGAGTCTGGCCTTGTTTCTTACAACAATGCCGTCCTCATCCATCTTGTTTCTATATACCCATCTAGTTCCAATAACTCCTTGATGAGTTGGTCTTGGTACTAGCATCCAAACTTTATTTCGCTCAAACTGATTGAGCTCTTCTTGCATAGCTTCAATCCAACTTGGATCACTTAACGCTTCATCCACTTTCTTAGGTTCCATTTGAGATAGAAAGCTTGCGAACATAGCCTCATTAAATGTAGCGGCTCTAGTTCTAACTGGTGCTTCAATATCTCCAATGATTTGCTCAGGTGGATGGTCACGTAACCATAGTCTATCTGTTTGGAAGGGGTTTTGAGAATGAACAGGCGCTTGAGAATCATTCGCTTGACCATTCTCCTGCGTTGGCGCTTCAAGTTCATGATTCCTTCTTTGCACTTGATGATCATTCTTTTCATGATCATCCGTGTTTCTTACATGATAATTTAGATTGATTTCACGAGTATTCTTAGGAGGAGGCACTGAGATCTCATCATCATCGTCAGTATCTTCATCAATAGTAATTTTGGACGCTTGATGACATAGATCTTCAACTCCTACATCATTTATACTTACCTTACTCGGCTCTTGGTTAGCATCATCAAACACAACATGAATAGATTCCTCAACCTTCGATTTGATCTTATTGAGAATGCGAAAATTCTTTCCATTTTTGGCGTAGCCTAGAAAGATTCCTTCATCCGCTTTAGGATCAAAAGTCTTTAGGCTTTGGGATCCATTATTATGAATAAAACATTTAGAACCAAAGACGTGAAAGTATGAAATATTTGGCTTACGTCCCTTCCACAGTTCATATGGAGTTTTTCCATGCTGTTTGTTGATCATGCATCGATTTTGAGTGTAACAAGCAGTGTTGATCGCTTCGGCCCAAAATCTAGGAGCAAGCTTAGATTCAGCTAACATAGTCCTAGCGGCTTCCTTAAGCGTTCGGTTCCGGCGCTCAGCAACACCATTTTGTTGGGGAGTTCTGGGAGCTGAATACTCATGATGTATTCCATTTTCTGCACAAAACTTCTCAACAACCTTGTTAGTAAACTCAGTACCGTGATCGCTTCTTATTCTTGCAACCTTAAGATTTTTCAATGTTTGAAGTTGCCGAATAAGCGCTGTTAACTTGTCACATGTTTCATCTTTGGATGAAAGAAATTCCACCCAAGTAAATCTAGAGAAATCGTCTACTACCACTAAAGTATACTTTTTACCGCTTACACTGATTGTTTGAACAGGTCCAAACAAATCCATGTGAAGTAGTTCAAGTATTCTAGAAGTAGATAGATGAGGTTTTCTCTTGAAAGATGATTTAACTTGTTTACCCATTTGACAAGCGTCACAGAGGCGATCCTTATGAAATGGTCCATTTGGCAATCCCTCTACAAGATTTTGACTTATAAGCTGAGAGATTGTCTTAAAGTTGAGGTGATTCATTTTTCTATGCCATAACCAACCCATTTTAGATTCATTTTTAGCAACAAAGCATGTTGGGTTGTTATCAAGTGTTGAACCCCAATCTACCAAATATACATTGTTATTCCTTTTTCCTTTTAGTTTAGTAGATTTAGTCTTAGCGTCGTTTATATAGCAATAGTCACTTGAGAATATGACTTCAAAGCCTTTATCGCAGAATTGACTTATGCTTAATAAATTGTGCTTTAGACCCTCAACAAAATAAACATCACTTATCATGATGTTCCCCCTATGCACAGTACCTATACCTTTGGTTTTACCTTTGGAGTTATCACCAAATACAACCTGAGGACCATTGGCAGCTTGATAGTTGATCAGAAGATCTTTGGAACCTGTCATGTGCCTTGACGATCCACTATCAAAATACCAAACAGATGTATTGACTTTAGCTCTAGGTACCTGCAATCAAAAGGGAAGTTCTATTTCTGTTTAGGTACCCATTGTTGCTTGGGTCCTTCAACATTAGTATCCTTGTTAGTGTTAATTAGAACTTTAGGAACCCAAATTTGCCTTGTCTTCATAGTAGGAATATTGGCCTTTTTGGGTTTCACCTTGTGCTGTGTGTAATTTTTGGATGTATAATAATATCCACGATTATAATAATAGTCATAATCATAATTATCATAGTATCGATAATATGATCTTGACTGTTTTGGATATCGACGCTGGTATTTCCTTGGCTCTGGCTTGAGTTGCACGTTTGGTGCTAGACGTTTAGCGCTTGATTCACAGTGACTAGATTTATCCTTAGCTTTTTGAGCGTTTGGATGAGTCTGTCTTTGTGAATCATTTGCTTTAGCCTTACCCTTGTCTGAGTTAGTTTTGACTTTCTCATTTGGCCTCTTACCATTGTCCCTTGGTTCATTTTGAGTTTGACCTTGTGAACTTTTCTTAACAAAGAAAACACCCTTTCCTTTGTTGTTTGCAGTAACATTAGGTTTGTTTGGTTGTTTACCGAATTCATTGCATCCTAAACCGGTCTTTTCTCCAAACAACCTTGTTATTTCAGTCACATTGTCGAGCTTTCTGGATGCTTTGGACAACGATGAGATGAGTTGTTCTGACTTGGCAAGTCTAGCCATCAGATCAGCTTCTCTCTTGACTATTATATCAATATCACCTCTCAATTGAATAACTTCACTCTCAAGCGATTTGTTTTTCTCAATGCACTGTTGCTGAATTTGCAACTCTGCTCTGAGCGTTACTTTATCGTTTTTGAGTGATGAAATAATAGCGAGATCATTTTGATATATTTTGGCAGCTTCTTGACATTCATTGTAATATTCTTTGACTTTGTCAAGTAATTCATCATAAGAAAGAGGAATTGATAATTCATTGATTACCTCAGGGGACGCTTCATCATCTCTGGCCATGAGACATATGAGCGCTGAGTCATCTATCGGCTCATCATCATCACTACTTTCGTCTGATGATTCTAAATCTTCAGGTGCTGATGCTGGTTCTGATTCCGCAAGCAAACCTTGTTGTCGAAGGTTGCTCCTGAATTGGTTTCTATCCAAGTAATCCTGCCTTGAGGGCTTGGATACATTTGGATAGGGACAATTTACCTGGTAGTGCCCCGGTTTCCTGCAATTATAACAAAGATTGGTTTTCATTTTTTGTTCACTTGTTAGCCTTGCAGTGTGTGGTTTAGAAACCACTGGAGCTGGAAGATTTTGAGTAGACGCTTGATATTGAGTAGGCGCTTGAGGTAAAGGAACAGAATATTGAGGCGCTTGAAACTGTTGTTGTATGGGAGAAGGCGCTTGATATGAACTTTGTCCTTGATTATTAGGACCTTTTCCTTTCTTTTCATATCTCAAGAACTTCCTGAATCTATTCAGCAAAGCCAACTCTTCTTCCTCATTAATGTCCGAATTCTTTCCTTTGTTACCCGATTTGCCTTTGATTGATGCAATGAGAGCTCCAGATTCAATCACTGGATTACTCACAATGTCACTAGCAGAGTTCAACTCGAACTCAAAAGCTTTTATCTCTGAAAAGGCGTCTTCTGGAGTTAGGAGATCCAGCATGTTTGATTCTCTCATAGCTGTTGTCTTCATCAAGAATTTACTTGGTAGACTTCTAAAGATCTTAACCACCATTTCTCAATTCTGTAAGTCCATTCCCAATGACGTAAGTTCTGTGACAAGAGCTGTGAATCTTATATCCAATTGCTCTAGTGTTTCATTGGGTAGCATCTTAAATCCGTTAAACTTTTCCTTAGCAATGGAAAGTTTGTTTTCTTTGATTTGAGCTGAACCACCACAGATTGTAGCCAGCTTATCCCATATTTCTTTAGTCGTTTTGCAAGATTTGATTTTATTGAATAAGTTATCATTATCACCAATAGCCGTATACAGAGCGTTGCGACCAACATTGTCCAAGTTAGCTCTTCGACGCTCATCTGGAGACCATTCTTGTTTTGGTTTTTCAACGTAACCATCAGGGGTTTCTTCTGTGGCTCCAGGCGCTCTTGTGATAACTTTGTATATTTTGATTGGCCCATCTGAAATAATATCGCACATGTCATCATCGCATGAACATAAATACGTAAATGCTTTGACTTTCCATGTGTCAAAATTTGATTCTGTCAATTTGGGAACTTTAGCAAATGCCATATCTAAGCTTTAAAAAAAAAACTAGATTTTGAAAGAAAAAGATCTAAACAAGCAGTTATGCTTGGAAATTTTTTAAAAATTTCAAAATTAACCGCTCTGATACCACTTGTTGGTCCCAAGTGGCATACGAAAGGGTCTAGAAGGGGGGGTTGAATAGACCCTTTAAGTCTTTTTCGACTTAAAAAAGGATTTCGTATTAAACGTATTTGGACGCTTGAAATGATAGGCGCTTGAAGAGTGTGACGCTTCACCTTAGCGTTCACATAAGATATTTGAGACTTTGTGAAGCGTCTAATGAAGACTGTTTTATAAAGTTAACTTAGACTTCAGGAATTGAATACTTTGACCTTGTAGGTTAAGCGTTCAGTTCTTTTAATCAGGGTTAGCACAGCGGAATGATTTTGGAGTCTTCTCTTTGAAAGTTTTAGCGTCTCAAGATGTTTCTTAGGTGCTTAGCTTTTGATTGTGTTTTACTTATGCAGTGATATGATAGATGAATGAAATGACTGAAAAGTAAATAACACAATATTTGTAAGGTTCGTTGGGTGGTGTAATCCCAACTACGTCCTTCTTCTCCTTTGCACTTGGAGGCAATCCACTAAAATGATTCTCAAAGAATCACACAGAATCTTCTACAAATTAGGGAGAGATGGATGTCGATGACTTGAGCTCCTTGATCACACAGATTTCTGCTTCAAATCACTTCAACCCTCTTGCTTCTTTCACCCAGAAATGATGCAAGTATCCAACTTCGACTTCACACAGATCGCGAGGCTTGGATGGGATTTTCTAAAAGGTTTGTTTGATTTTGATGAAGTTCAAACAACTTGGTAATATCTCAGTAGGAATCTGGTTTCTGCAAAAAGAATGTTTGAGATATTTGTTGACTGTCTCAGGAATATAAGAAAAGCAATTTGGATGTTTCTTGAAGTTTCTGGCTTTTCTGAGAGTTTAAGGGATGAGATTTTAATGCAACAGCAATTTGGCTTTGATAAAATTGTTGCTTGTCTTTTTGTTTGTTGTTGAAGTCCTATTTATAGGTATTCTTGGAGAAAGTGTCCGTTTGACACATGCACTGGCGCGTGTCTCTCACTTTCGCGAGTGAACAGCTTTTGTCCTTTTTCCTGAAAATCTGCTGCACGAAAGTTGGTGCTGCAGTCTGAGATAGTTGACAGTCAAATAGGGTGGCTTCTCCGTACGTCTGACATTGCTTATCATATTAAATGCTCTTATCAACATTTAATGCATTTGAAATTAATACCCGTTGGTATTTAATGCTTTGAGAATATTTGCATTAAACTCCTTCTGGACTTAGAAGTAAATTCCGGTGAAATCACTTCTGTCCCATAAGGTAACGCTTGATATAGCTGGCCAAAGTGGACGCTTGGAGACTGTATCTATCTTCTGAGATCAGGCGCTTGAGTCTTCGAACTTTACCACTGATAAACTCACTCAGAAATCATCAGACGCTCAGCCTAAGACTATTTTGCCTAACACTCTAAAGTAAGATAACAAAGCCTAATAAATCTATTACAAGTCTACCGCTTCAAAGCCTATACAAGTTTTCTACAAAAAATAAACTTACAACTTTTTGGGGTCTAACAAAAACTTAATTGTCATCATCAAAACTTCTAACATGAAATTCCTAACAATAGAGTAGCCAAGTGAAGGAGCCGAACACTGTTGGAGATGGGTCGTTCCATGCTTTGTTACATTGATTTGCCCATTTCGTTGTGGGGACATGCGCTCCTTACTGCTACATATATATTGAACAGATGTCCCTCCAAATCCATTCCTAAAACTCTGCATGAGATGTGGAATAATAGAAACCCTAGTCTTAATCACGTTAAGATTTGAGGATGTCCTGCTTATGTCAAGAAGACTAAAGTGGGGAAATTGGAGACAAGATCCCTCATGGGACATTTCACTGGTTATCCTGAAGATTCCATGGGATTCTTCTTTTACCTACATGATGATCAGAGAATCATTGTGGCTCTACAAACCCACTTCCTTGAAGATGAATTCATCCTGGAAGGGGGCAAAGTTAGAAAGATTGTTCAAGAAATACAAAATGAAACTCCCTCTGAGACATCTGTCCAAGAACCAAGGCCTGACCCAAGAGTAGCACAACCACCACGTAGATCTGGTAGAATACCACATGAACCTGAGAGGTATGGGTATCTTCTACAAGGGGGGCCAGAGCTTCACACTGTATTACACGAAGGTCATGAAGATGATCCTTGTACCTATGATCAAGTGATGGTCGATGTCGACGCTTCAAGATGGCGAGAAGCAATGGAAACAGAGATGGACTCTATGAAACCGAACCAAGTCTGGATTTTGGTAGATCGTCCTGAAGGTATCAAACCTATAGGATGTAAGTGGATCTACAAAAGAAAGATAGGTAGCGATGGCAAGGTTGATACCTTTAAAGCCAGGCTCGTAGCAAAAGGCTATACTCAAAGAGAAGAAATTGACTATCAAGAAACTTTTCGCCCGTGGCCATGATAAACTCCATCTGAATACTGTTATCCATAGCTACATACTTAGATTATGAGATATAGCAGATGGACGTCAAAACGGATTTCTAAATGGATTCCTTTAAAGACGACATCTATATGGAACAACCAAAATGTTTTGTATCCGAGATCGATATCCATAAAGTATGTAAACTTGAGAGGTCCGTATACGGTCTCGAGCAAGCATCTAGAAGCTTGAATCTTCATTTTGATGAAGTAGTAAAGGGATATGGCTTCATCAAGAATGATGATGAACCCTGTGTCTACAAGAAGACTAGTGGGAGCAAGATCTCATTCTTAGTACTACATGTGGATGACATTCTACTTATAGGAAATGACGTGGGAATGCTCACCACTTTCAAGAAATGGCTTTCGAGTGCGTTTTCCATGAAAGACTTGGGAGAAGCGACATACATTCTAGGAATTTGTATCTATAGAGATAGAACGAATAGAATGATAGGTCTCTCCTAAGCCCTTTACTTAGAAAAGGTCCTAAAGAGATTTAGGATGGACAATTCTAAGAACAGGTTTCTTCCCATGAGGCATGGAGTACACTTATACAAATCTATGTGTCCTCAAAGTGAGAAAGATAGAAAGGAGATGAGCAATGTACCCTACGCTTCTGCAGTTGGTAGCCTGATGTATACAATGTTATGTACAAGACCTGACATTGCCTATGTTGTAAGCGTGGTGAGTCAATTTCAGTCAAACTTGGGAAATGAACATTGGACAGCTGTGAAGAATATCTTGAAGTATCTAAAAAAAACTATGGATATGATTCTCATCTATGGAAGTGGAGACCTAAAGATAGAAGGTTACACTGACTAAGACCTTTAGTCTGACGTTGATGACCGAAACGGTTTGTTTTCACTCTTAATGGTGTGGCGGCGTCTGGGAAAAGTTCCAAGCAAAGCACAACCGCTGATTCCATCACTGAAGTAGAATATGTGGCAGCCTCAGAGGCAACCTAAGAAGATGTTTGGATGAGAAAGTTTCTTGGAGAACTTGAAGGGGTTCCTAGAGCAAAGCTCCCATTGCCACTTTATTGTGGTAACAATGGAGCAATAGCGCAAGCCAAGGAACCAAGGTCTCATAACAAGTCTAAACACATTGAGAGAAAATTTCACATCATTAGAGATTTTGTTGGCAGAGAAGAGATAGCAGTGCAGAAAATAGCCTCAGCTGACAACGTAGCTGACCCGTTCACAAAACCACTATCTCAGGCTGTTCAGGACCGACACCTGGAAAGGATGGGTATAAGATACCACAATGAGTGGCATTGAGTGCAAGTGGGAGATTGTTAGGATTATGCTCTCAGATGTCATAGAGGATACAATGATAAGGCATCTTTCTTGTAATAAACTTATTTGATATTTATAATAAAAGGCATTATTTAGTTTTCACTTAAATCTTATCTGCATCTATAAGTAGAGTAAAACGTTTTGTCCATGTTTTTAGTGCAATCCCTCTACTTCCTATGGGATAGGAAGATTGGCATTAGAAAGATTGATCTTGATTACTTAAACTCGTTCGCAAGTAATATGAAGTCCTTAATGGACAAATAAAGACTTACACTTGTAGAATCTTAGCTCTGACATGGGAGTGCCAGTCGAGAACCATGTATTGGTGGGAGCTTCAGATTGTAGGCACATCAGTGGAACTGATATGCTCGAACACGACTCACGTCGGTTCTATCACATGGGGTTTCACTTTGTGCGAGGCACTAAATCGATCTCGTATTATTATAATTAAATAAATATGGTCAAGTCCATTGAGTTTGACATAACTATGACTCTCACTTGACTGGGGTACGTGAACGAAAGGTTTATACTTATACAGTATTTACGATTGGAAGGTTGTGGAATGATCCAATCATTCGATTTCGTTTGGGCTACGTAGTGGGCCACGTGACTAGGTAGGTGTTACTCACTTCCTTTGATTTTTTCTCATTGCCAAACGAAACGAACCTAAAGAGTCGCGCTAAATGATTGATAAAGAAAAATGAAAAAGGAGTTGATATTTTTCTTCTAGGAGTTTTCAATTTATTGGATGAATTAAATAATTAATTATTCATTAGATGAAATAATTAATTATAAAGATGAGATTATTATTAATTAATTTCCTATGGAAATAAATTAATGAATTAATTTACCTAATTAATTTGGTTATTTAATTAATTAATTTATTTATTTACTGTATATAGTAAATTATTATTTAAATATAAAATTAATTAAAACAAAAAAAGCCCCGAGCACATGATGAGCGTCCATGAGGACACCTACTGAGGCTAGTTGGGCGTCCATAAGGATGCCCAACAACAAAAGACTCTTTTATTTGTCTTGGTCAATAAGTCAAGAGGATATAAAAGGATTCTTTGACCTAAAACAAGAAACACACAATCATAACTCTCCTAGAAAGAAATGAAGAAAATCTCCTCCCTCTCTCTATACTTCTAGTCGTCGCCCCTTAGAGAAAAAAATTGGGATTTTTTTGTCAATCAATTCGTGCGTGATAATTTAGAGACGAAGTGTTTTCGTTGTTCGGATCAAATTCAAGAAAACTCATGAATTTAGGAATTGAAGATTACACGAGGATTGAAGAAATCGAGACTTCATCAATTCAAAATTTAGAGGAGAAATCGGATTCTCCTACCAGTTCGCTTCAACGGGTAAGTAGTTATTCGTTATGCGAATTCATAGATTTGAATATGCAATCGATGGACTTTCACTTTGGGTTTTTAAATTAAATTTTTGAAACCTTCCACTGCGTTTAATTCGATTTTTCGCGAAACCTAACAAGAAATTCCACCCAAGTAAATCGAGAGAAATCATCTAGTATCACAAAAGAATAATTTTTACCACTCACACTGATCGTTTAAATGGGTCCAAATAGATCAATGTGAAGTAGTTCAAGTATCCGAGAAGTAGATAGAGAAGGCTTTCTCTTGTTAACTTGTTTGCCCATTTGACAAGCGTCACAAAGGCGATCCTTCTAAAAAGTCCTTTTGGTAATACTCTACAAGAATTAGCGTTACAAGCTGAGAGATTGTTTTAAAGTTGAGGTGATTCATTTTTCTATGCCATAACAAACCTGACACGCTAAAAGCTAACGTGCTATTGTAGCAAGTGCACTAGTCGTGTGTAATAATAAGTGTGGACGAAAAGTCCGGGTTGTCGAACCACGGAGACTTGAATTCTAGTTTAAAATTTGTAATGAAGTGAATAAACAAAGTAAGAATAAATTCAAATAAAATTTGTAAAGAACAAGAACAAAGATGAGCAAGTGATTTAAAACCAATTATAAAGGGAGACTAAGGCACATGCTAGGTTCAAATTGATCAAATATACTTATAAAGGTTCTTGTTGAAGGATTACACTTATATTGTTATGGTGAGAGCTCCGAGGGTAGAGAATAACCGATGTCTCGCGTATAAACTCCTATGCTTAGATCGTGATTTCCCAAATATTCCTATCCGGAAATCTAACCACTAAACATGCATTAACGTACTAGAGTTCACTCGATTAGAATCGAACAATTTCACCCGGGAATCTTTACCTATGTCTAGGGCAATTCCTCATTAGTTGCGGGTCATGATGTGAATCTCTTGCACCCTAAGTTAATTTTCTCCTGAAATATCAACCTAGGCATAAGATTCTAACATATAGTGATCAAGTATATGCAAGATAGGTAAAAACACAAATTCACATCACATAACAATATAAGTATAACCTCTACAATCATCTATTATAAGCATATATCACAATTTGACCTTACATGGCCTTAGTCTTATAAATTTAGTTCATGATAGTTATTATGAAAAACAATAATGAATAAATACACATGTTTATAGACATGAATGAAATGAAAAGGCTATAAAAACTCCCTCTAATGTGATAGATGATGGCCCCTTGATTGGAACTTCAATTCCTAGCTTTCTCCTCTTAGAATGATGAAGAATGGTGATGAATGAAGCTTGAGGACCTGTTCCTCCTCCTCCTCTCCTCCAAGAATCTGAAATTGATAGTGAATGATGAAGAGTATGGGTTCCCCCTCCTTTAATAGCCAAAAATTCCACTAAAGTATGCATTAAGAATTCCCATTAAAGTTCCCCAATGAGAATTCCACCTAAGGTGATGCTTAAAGTTTGGCTTTTAAGATTCCAACCAGCTAAAAAATGTTGAACTTTCGGCCATTAAGAATTCCACCAAGCATAACCATGTGAAAACTTCAACAAAACACATGCATGCTGCCATTTTCTTGCTTTCCAGCGCAGTCTTAGTATGTTCCTCATAAACTTCTCCACAGAGCTCCAAATTGGATGATACAAGTCCCCATGTTCAGATAACACACAGATCTACAACTTTGCAGAAGGACATTTTGTCCAATTCGGTCTCTAAGTATACCTAAATTACGTTTCAACATGGAGGTTGTTTCTGATTTGGCGCCCATAAAGTAAATCTACCAAGAAACACACTTATGACAACCCCTCAACACATGTGCTGAATTATGGCCAAAAGTGATTCTTACCCATCATATAATGCTGGAATTTAGGCTGAAAAAGGAGTAACATTCGGACTATCCATGCCTAGGCATGACTAGGAGGGCGCTGGGGCGTATCCTGACACATGTACTTCTCTGTTCGGCGCAGCAATCGTATTTCCTTCACAATTATCTCTATAGACCTCCGATTTGGATGTTTCAAGTTCCCATTTGAAGCTAAGACATACATCTAAAATTTTGTAGAAGGAAACTTTGTCTAAGTCGGTCTCGAAATATACGGAATTATCGCTCGAATGTGGTAGGAGATGCATAAACCGCCTAGGTGTTGAAAAACATGCTTGAACTTGTTTTGTACATCGTTTTTCTTCCCTTTTCTTCATGTATTCTCATTTATTACCTGTATTCACTTAACACACCTATTAAATGCAAATGTGACATGATTTAAGCAATAAGTGAATCCAAATCATAAGAATTACGGTCTTAAAAACACGTAAAAACACCTCTTATCAACACCTCCAAACTTATCAATTGCTCGACCTCGAGCAATAAGAGCTATAAGGCAAGACCAACATCATTCAATGGGAGAAAACAAAACAACTAACTAACTCACTTTCGTGGCGTAAACGATTGCACTTAGCGGGTGCAACAAGCCTTTAAACCTTTGAGTTACCTCAAAGGACGAGTTATACTCTCGTGAGGGTTTGCATATGATATACCCACAAAATCTAGCAAATTTTCAATCCCAACCGAATCAACACATCTCAATATGATCAACAAGAATGAATGGCATAAAATCAACCTTTTAAAGTTCACAAATATATATATACATTTCAACTACTTTTGCTCATGTGACACCAATACTTGAAACGACTCCCTAGGGTATAGTGAAAAATAAATCTAGGGTATTATAGTCGAGAGGCATCCTTACCAAATTTTGGACATTAATCCCATATCTATCAACTTTTGATCAAACACAAGGCACAAGAATTATAGAAAATCTCATAGCCATTTAAATTTCATTATCTCAAATATTCAACATTCAATTCATATGGAATTTCCATTAAACTTCATTAAGGCTAGATCATGTGCAATGTTTTATTCCATTAGGCTTTCTATGACACCCATGTAACAAGTTTTAGACCAATGACTCCCAAACTAGATAGTTTTAGGGCATTAAGTGTAGAGACACTCCTAAGGATTTAATCACTTGAGTATCAAAGGCCACGAAATAAAACTAGTTCTTTTAAACAATTCACTTCTTTTGGCTTGAGCATAGCTCAAATTAGCATAATAGTACAGTATATAGGCATGAAACTTTTCACCTCCGGTACGTATTAGCCTGACCACTTTTGGTCATACCAAAATTGAACCTTTTCAATTCATTGTTAGCATATAAAATTACTACTCAACTTATAACCTTATGAGAAATCTAAGTTAATATTTCTGGGAATAATTCTTTAAGTGTCTCAAGATGGTTATCCTCTCAACTCCTCTACCTTCGATTTAAGTGCATTGTGAATCATCTAAGGAATCAATTCTAGTCTAAGGTCTCCACGAGAAATTTCAAAAATATATATATTCCATTAAATTCAGATTATTTCAAGAATTCATGCCATTTTTCCAAGTCAATCAATTTCAATGCATCAATTGGAAGGACTAAAAAATTTTCATGTTTGATTTTCTCAACAAAGAAGCATATAAACATGATATCAAACAAACTTTCCCCAAATTCAAGTTAAAAATTAGGATTGCATTTTCAATATTCAAAATAGATACTCTTCTACCCCCAAACTTAAATCCAACATTGTCCCCAATGTTGTTACAACATGCATACACAAAGGTAAAAGAACACTTACAACCAAGGATATTGAAGAACATCCTTAAGCTTCCAATGCATCCTTACAAAGTTTCTCCTCTTATCGAGTAAAATAAGAATCTCTAAAGGTGGGGTCCAAATGTGCATCATATCTAACACTTCAACTTTTTAAACCATCAAGCATAAGAAAAACATACATGCCCAAAGTGCATGCTTGAACACAATAAAAAGAAACAAACTAAACAAAACAAAAACGAAAGCAAAAAGAAAAGAAAACTTACAAACTTGGGTTGCCTCCCAAGAAGCGCTAGTTTAGAGTCGGTAGCTCGACTTGAGATAAAGAATCGCTAAAGATCCTGGAGGGGAATGGTCACTTTATCCCTCGACCCGTCAATCCCAATGTAATGCTTTAACCTTTGGGCGTTTGTCATGAAGGTTCGTCCATTATCCGTTATAAGTTCAATGGCACCAGAAGCATACACACGAGATACAACAAATGGTCCCGACCATTTTGACTTGAGCTTCCCGGGAAAAAGTCGAAGGCGAGAATTGTATAGTAAAACCTTGTCTCCTTCATGAAATTCTCGGGGAATAATACGCTTATCATGCCATGTTTTCGTTCGCTCCTTGTAAAGCTTGGCGTTCTCATACGCTTGATGGCGTCATTCCTCAAGTTCGTGTAATTGGAGTAATCGCTTGGTACCTACGAGTTGAGAATCAAAATTTAGAAATTTAATAGCCCAAAAAGCGCGATGTTCGAGCTCAACCGGTAAGTGACATGCTTTTCCAAAGACAAGGCGATATGGGGACATGCCAATCGGAGTTTTAAACGCGGTTCTATATGCCCACAAGGCGTCATCTAGTTTAAGGGACCAATCTTTTCTAGATGCGTTAATCGTTTTTTCAAGAATGCGTTTAATCTCCCAATTCGACACCTCCACTTGACCACTCGTTTGAGGATGATATGGGGTTGAGATTTTATGCCGTACCCCGTACTTGTTCAGTAAGTGCTCAAATTGTTTGTTACAAAAATGGGTGCCCCCGTCACTAACGATTGCTCTAGGAGTTCCAAAACGAGTGAAAATCCTTTTTTTAAAAAATCGAGTAACCACCCGAGCATCATTAGTTGGTAAAGCCTCAGCTTCGACCCATTTGGAGACATAGTCGACCGCAACAAGAATATACTTATTGGAACAAGAACTAGGGAAGGGTCCCATAAAATCAATACCCCATACATCAAATAGTTCACATTCAAGCATGTTATTCAATGGCATTTCGTGTCTTTTAGAGATGTTACCTGTTCGTTGACACCTATCACAAGATTGAACATACAAGAATGCATCTTTAGAAAGAGTAGGCCAAAAGAAACCTGATTGAAGCACTTTAGCCACTGTTTTAGAGGGTCCAAAGTGACCACCTACCGACATATCATGACAATGGGCGAGAATTGATGCTATTTCCTCCTCGGGGATACATCGTCGAATGAGGCCATCTGCACAAATCTTAAATAGATATGGTTCGTCCCACAAATATCGCTTCACATCAAATAAGAATTTCTTCTTTTGATGATAAGTGATATCCGGAGGAAGAACTCCCGTGACAAGATAATTTGCATAATTGGCATACCAAGGAGCATCATTATGAAGTATAGCATACAATTGCTCATCGGGAAACTCCTCACAAATAGGTTTATCAAACACACACTCAGGGTTAGGAATCTCTATCCTAGACAAGTGGTCGGCAACAACATTTTCTACTCCTTTCTTATCCTTAATTTCTATGTCAAATTCTTGAAGAAGTAAAATCCACCTAATGAGTCTAGGTTTGGCATCCTTTTTGGCAAGCAAGTATTTTAATGCGGAGTGATCAGTGTACACAATTACTTTATTCAAAATGAGATAAGCATGGAACTTGTCAAATGCAAATACTATGGCTAGTAATTCTTTTTCCGTGGTTGCGTAATTCATTTGTGCATCATTTAAAGTCTTACTAGCATAGTAGATGGTTTGAAATACCTTATCCTTCCTTTGGCCAAGGACCGCACCCACCGCGGTGTCACTAGCATCACACATCAATTCGAAGGGCAAACTCCAATCGGGAGGTGCCATGATGGGAGCGGATATCAATAGCTCCTTAAGAGTCATGAAGGCCTGTAAACAAAGGGAATCAAAATTGAATGGTGCATCTTTGACAAGCAAGTTAGATAACGGCTTTGCAATTTTGGAAATTTTTTTGATAAATCGCCTATAGAAGCCGGCATGACCAAGAAAGCTCCTCACGGCTTTCACCGATGTAGGTGGAGGAAGCTTTTCTATTACCTCAATCTTGGCTTGGTCCACTTCAATCCCTTTTTGGGAGATTTTGTGACCTAGCACAATCCCTTCCCGGACCATAAAATGACATTTTTCCCAATTCAAAACAAGATTTGTTTCCTCACAGCGTTTTAGAACACGGTCCAAATGATCAAGACATGTGTTAAATGAGGTTCCAAAAACAGAAAAATCATCCATAAAAATCTCAAGGAATTCTTCAACCATGTCATGAAAGATCGCCATCATACATCGTTGAAATGTGGCCGGGGCATTGCATAATCCAAACGGCATCCGCCTATAAGCAAACGTGCCATAGGGACAAGTGAAAGTTGTTTTCTCTTGGTCCTCGGGGGCTATGGCAATTTGGTTATAGCCGGAATATCCATCTAGAAAACAATAAAAATCATGTCCGGCTAACCTTTCAAGCATTTGGTCAATGAATGGGAGGGGGAAATGGTCCTTACGAGTGGCATCATTTAACTTGCGATAATCTATACACACACGCCACCCGGTAAGCATTCGAGTAGGGATTAATTCATTGTTCGCATTTTCTATCACAGTTATTCCGCCCTTCTTGGGTACTACTTGAGTCGGGCTTACCCATGCACTATCAGAGATAGGATAGATTATACCTGCATCGAGTAGTTTTATAACCTCTTTCTTTACCACCTCTTGTATTTGTGGATTTGACCGTCTTTGTGGTTGGCGTGTAGGTTTTGCGGACTCCTCCATGAGTATTTTGTGCATGCACACCGCTGGACTTATGCCTTTTATATCCGCAATTTTCCACCCGAAGGCCTTTTTGTTGGCCTTCAATACTCTCATGAGTCGCTCCTCCTGTTCTCCTGTCAAAGAAGATGAGATAATTAAAGGTAGAGTCTCATTATCATTTAAAAATACATATTTCAAATGTAATGGTAATGGTTTAAGCTCAAGGATAGGGGCCTCTTCGATAGAAGGGCGAGGAGGAGCCAAGAGTGATCTTTCTAATTTTTTAGCTCCAATGACGTGGTAAAAAGGTGGCTTCTCTATGCTAAACATGGTTTCCAATTGTTCTTCACTCGCTGAATCGACATCCATAGATTTGGAAAGACATGTCTCCAATGGGTCGTCTACCATTTGTGCCTGAAAAGTCTCATCAATCAACATATCAAATACATCGATGCGTAAGACATGAGTCAGGATCACATGGGTGTTTAAGCACTTTAAAAACATCAAAGGTGACCTTTTCATCTCCCACATTTAAGGTTAGCTTACCATTGGCAATATCGATTACCGCCTTACCAGTGGCTAGGAATGGTCTTCCTAGGATCAGGGGTACCTCAACATCTTCCTCCATATCAAGAACCACAAAGTCAACCGGGAAGTAGAATTTGTCGACTTGAACGATTACATCTTCGATTATTCCCCGTGGTCTCTTGATTGATCTATCGGCAAGTTGGAGGCTCATTGAAGTCGGCTTTGGGTTACCAAGGCCCAACTTTTTGAAAAGAGAGTACGGGAGGAGGTTAATGCTAGCTCCCGAGTCGCACAAAACTTTTTCGAAGGATAATGGCCCAATCGTGCAAGGAATAGTGAGACTCCCAGGGTCTTCAAGTTTCATTGGTAATTTATTAAGCAATACGGCGGAGCATTCCTCGGTTAGGCACACCGTTTCGTTTTCCTCCCACTTTTGTTTGTTGGATAAAATATCCTTGAAAAATTTCACGTAATTTGGCATTTGTAAAATTGCGTCTATAAAAGGAATATTAATCCTAACCTCACGAAGAATTGCTAAGATTCGAAGGAAACTTGGATCCATCTCCTTTTTTTTCTTTCTATGTGCATTAGGAAATGGCAGACGGACCTCGATGGGAGGATGCGTTGGAGTTGAAGAGCCCGCTGTGGAGGGTTCAGGAGGTGGCGCCTGGGCGCGACGATCGGCGCCAGGGTGCTGGGTCTCGGGCGCCTGAGCGTGATCATCGGGACGCTCGGGCGAGCAATTGCGAAGCATTCGTTCACTGTGGGTTGATTCCGGCGCCTGGGCGTTCTCATCGGGGTGCTCGGGCGCGGAAATGCGAACAGCATCATTGACTATCTGTTTACCACTTCTTAAGGTGATGGCGTGGCATTGCTCCTTCGGGTTTTTTTCTGTGTCACTTGGTAAAGTTCCCGGGGCTCTCTCGCTGATCGCCTTTGCCATTTGACCCATTTGTGTCTTTAAATCCTTCATGTCCATCATTATATCCTTCATCATAGTACGGAGTTCGTTGATTGCTGAATCCGATTTCTTTATTTGTTCATCGAGACGCTCTTCGGTTGTAAGAGGTCTTATTTGCCTTTGTATATGAGGATTACCTTGCCTTTGAGCTTGGTTATTGTTGAATGGGGGCCTTGGTGCTTGATAGACGCCGGGATGGGCATTTTGTGCCGGATTGGGCCTCCTTGGAAAATTTTCGGGCACATGGAAGTTCAATTGAGGTCGATTGGCATTTCCAACATAGTTTACATTGCCAACCATTGTTTCCAAAGCAACTTATTCGCCCAACTCTTGAAAACAAGCAATCTTTTTAGTGGGTGTGATTTCTTCATCATCGGGATAGAGTTCATCTTCGCGGGCTAATTGCTCAATCTTGTCCCACACACTTTGGCAATCGAGCCCAAGGAGATCACCACTGGCGCCGGCATTGAGCCTATTTCGGATGCGCGAACGGACTCCATCATGGAATCGTAATACTTGCTCGCTCAATCTTAGGTTGTGATCCGGACATTTTCGGAGCATGTTTTTATATCTAGCCCATGCCTCGGCTAAGGACTCATGATTCCCCTGCTTAAACTCCTTAATGTTGCTCCTTAGCTCATTGATTTTGGAGGGTGGAAAGAATTTGCTCAAAAAGGCATCGACCAATTGTCCCCATGTTGTGATGGATTGGGGTGGTAGAGATTTGTACCACATGGTCGCCCTTTCCTTTAATGAGAAGTGGAAGACTCTTAGACGAATTGCATCGAGATCCCGTGGATGAAATTGGGTAGTCATGAGAGTATCGTCTAAAGTCTCCAAATGCTCATGAGGTGATTCATGGGGCTCTCCATAGAAGGGTTCGCTTTGCACCATTCTAAAGATGTGTGACGGAATGTGATAATTTGGTGCAAAGAAATTTGGAAAGACTACGGGCCCCGGTATAGTGTGGACCCTTGGAGGTAGACTTTCCCGGACCGATGGAAGTCTTTGAGGAGGTGCCGGTTGCATAGCTTGGAATAGATTTTGCAACCATTCCCTGTTTTCCGGGAGATTTATGTCAGGAAAATTCTCATTTAGATTTAGATTGTCGGCCATTTCTCGAGTGCGTCTACTAGATCGAAGAACACGTTCTATCTCCGGCTCAAAATTGTATAGAGGTTCGTTAGAAGAGCGGGTCATGCACCACAAATTACACCTAACAATTAAACACAAAAAACAAAATTAGAATAATAAAATAAAAGAAAGGTTAGAAATAAACGAAGAACTAAGAATTATGAAAATTTAAACGAAAAATTAAAAACTAAAATGAACAAGTTCCCGGCAACGGCGCCAAAAACTTGACACGCTAAAAGCTAACGTGCTATTGTAGCAAGTGCACTAGTCGTGTGTAGTAATAAGTGTGGACGAAAAGTCCGGGTTGTCGAACCACGGAGACTTGAATTCTAGTTTAAGATTTGTAATGAAGTGAATAAACAAAGTAAGAATAAATTCAAATAAAATTTGTAAAGAACAAGAACAAAGATGAGCAAGTGATTTAAAACCAATTATAAAGGGAGACTAAGGCACATGCTAGGTTCAAATTGATCAAATATACTTATAAAGGTTCTTGTTGAAGGATTACACTTATATTGTTATGGTGAGAGCTCCGAGGGTAGAGAATAACCGATGTCTCGCGTATAAACTCCTATGCTTAGATCGTGATTTCCCAAATATTCCTATCCGGAAATCTAACCACTAAACATGCATTAACGTACTAGAGTTCACTCGATTAGAATCGAACAACTTCACCCGGGAATCTTTACCTATGTCTAGGGCAATTCCTCATTAGTTGCGGGTCATGATGTGAATCTCTTGCACCCTAAGTTAATTTTCTCCCGAAATATCAACCTAGGCATAAGATTCTAACATATAGTGATCAAGTATATGCAAGATAGGTAAAAACACAAATTCACATCACATAACAATATAAGTATAACCTCTACAATCATCTATTATAAGCATATATCACAATTTGACCTTACATGGCCTTAGTCTTATGAATTTAGTTCATGATAGTTATTATGAAAAACAATAATGAATAAATACACATGTTCATAGACATGAATGAAATGAAAAGGCTATAAAAACTCCCTCTAATGTGATAGATGATGGCCCCTTGATTGGAACTTCAATTCCTAGCTTTCTCCTCTTAGAATGATGAAGAATGGTGATGAATGAAGCTTGAGGACCTGTTCCTCCTCCTCCTCTCCTCCAAGAATCTGAAATTGATAGTGAATGATGAAGAGTATGGGTTCCCCCTTCTTTTATAGCCAAAAATTCCACTAAAGTATGCATTAAGAATTCCCATTAAAGTTCCCCAATGAGAATTGCACCTAAGGTGATGCTTAAAGTTTGGCTTTTAAGATTCCAACCAGCTAAAAAATGTTGAACTTTCGGCCATTAAGAATTCCACCAAGCATAACCATGTGAAAACTTCAACAAAACACATGCATGCTGCCATTTTCTTGCTTTCCAGCGCAGTCTTAGTATGTTCCTCATAAACTTCTCCACAGAGCTCCAAATTGGATGATTCAAGTCTCCATGTTCAGATAACACATAGATCTACAACTGTGCAGAAGGACATTTTGTCCAATTCGGTCTCTAAGTATACCTAAATTACGTTTCAACATGGAGGTTGTTTCTGATTTGGCGCCCATAAAGTAAATCTACCAAGAAACACACTTATGACAACCCCTCAATACATGTGCTGAATTATGGCCAAAAGTGATTCTTACCCATCATATAATGCTGGAATTTAGGCTGAAAAAGGAGTAACATTCGGACTATCCATGCCTAGGCATAACTAGGAGGGCGTTGGGGCGTATCCTGACCAATTATCTCTATAGACCTCCGATTTGGATGTTTCAAGTTCCCATTTGAAGCTAAGACATACATCTAAAACTTTGTAGAAGGAAACTTTGTCTAAGTCGGTCTCGAAATATACGGAATTATCGCTTGAATGTGGTAGGAGATGCATAAACCGCCTAGGTGTTGAAAAACATGCTTGAACTTGTTTTGTACACCGTTTTTCTTCCCTTTTCTTCATGTATTCTCATTTATTACCTGTATTCACTTAACACACCTATTAAATGCAAATGTGACATGATTTAAGCAATAAGTGAATCCAAATCATAAGAATTACGGTCTTAAAAACACGTAAAAACACCTCTTATCAAAACCCATTTTAGATTCATTTTTAGCCACAAAGCATATTGGGTTGTTATCAATTGTTGAACCCCATTCTACCAAATAAACGCTGTTTGCTCTTTTACCTTTAACTTTAGTAGGTCCAGTCTCAGCATCATTTATATAGTAATAAGCACTTGAAAATACAACTTTAAAACCTTTATCTCAAAATTGGCTTATGCTTAATAAATTATATTTAGGACCCTCAACATAATATACGTCACTTATCATGACGTTCCACCCATGCACCGTACCTATACCTTTGGTTTTACCTTTGGAGTTATCACCAAATACAACCTGAGGACCATTGGCACTTTGAAAGTTGATCAAGAGATCCTTTAAGCCTGTCATTTGCCTTGAAGACCCACTATCAATGTACCAAAATAGATGTATCAGCTCTGGCTCTAGGTACCTGCATTTAAAGGACAATTCTAATTCTTTTTACCCATTGTGACTTGGGTCCTTTCACATTAGTAGTGTTAGTTTGAATTACAACTTTAGGAACCTATATTTGCTTAGTCTTCATTACGGGAGGATTAGCATTTTTGGGTTTCACATTGCGATGTGTGTGTTTCTTAAGTGTATAATAATATTCATAATCATAATCGTAATCATAGTCATCATAGTATTGATAATATGATCTTAATTTTTGTGGATATTGACACTGGTATTTCCTTGGCGCTGGCTTAGGGTAAGCTTTGGGCCCTTGACGCTTAGCGTTTGATTCACATGTGCAAGGTTTCTCCTTAGCCTTCTGAGCATCTGGATGAACCGTCCTTTGTGAATCATTCACTCTCGTCCTTCCCATGCTTGAGTCAGTATTCACTTTTTCATTTGGCCACTTACCATTGTCCTTGGGTTCATTTGGTGTTTGGCTCTTTAAAACCTTCTCAACAAAGAATACACCATTTTCTTTGTTATTTGCCATAACTTTTGACTTTATTGGTTTACTACCGAATTTATCACATCTAAACCGGTCTTTTCACCAAATAGTCTAGTTACCTCAGCCACATTATCTATATTTCTTGACGCTTTAGATAATGATGAGACGAGTTGTTTTAATTTATTAAGTTTAGCGATAATCTCAGCTTCTCTATTGACTACCATATCAAGATCACTTTTCAACTGAGTGATATCGGCTTCAAGTGATTGGTTCTTCTCAATGCGTTGTTGCTAAATTTGCAACTCTACCTTGAGCATGACGTTTTCACTTTTAAGTGCTGATATCTCATCAGAGTGATTTTGATAGAGTTTGGCGGCATCTTGACAATCTTTATAATATTCTTTCACTTTGTCAAGTAATTCTTCATAAGAGAAAGGATTAGCTAATTTAGTATTTACCTCAGATAGAGAGTCTGAAGACGATTTATCCTCTCATTCCATGAGACAAATTAGCTCTGAATCATCTGCTGGCTCATTTTCATCACTACTCTCTTCTGAAGACTCCAAATCTTTAGATGCGGACGCTGGTTCTGATTCCGCTAGCATACCTTGTTGACGAAGGTTGCTCCTGAATTGGTTTCTATCCAATTAATCTTGCCTTAAGGGCTAAGATACGTTTAAATAAGGGCAATTTACCTGGTAGTGCCCTGGTTTCCTGTAGTTATAACAAAGATTAGTTTTCATCTTTTGTTCAGTTGTTAATCATGATGTACCATGTGGTTTTGAGGCCACTGGAGCTGAGAGATTCTGGGGAGAAGACACTTGGTATTGAATTGGCGCTGAGGGCGGAGGAGTTGAATACTGAGGCGCTTGATACGATTGTTGAACAAAAGGGGACGCTTGATAGGAGTTCTGTTCTTGATGCTTTGGAGTCTTTCCTTTCTTATCATATTTCAGAAATCTTCTGAACTTGTTTAATAGCGTTGTTTCCTTTCCCTCACTATGATCTGACATCTTTCCCTTGTTACCTGATTTACCCTTGACTGATGCTATTAGCGCTCCTGATTCTATCACCGGGCTAACTACATCGCTCGCTCAATTTAATTCAAACTCAAAAGCTTTGAGTTCTGAAAAAGCATCCTCTGGAGTTAAGAACAATAACCTCATTGCTGTTGTCTTCATAAAAATCTACTCGGGAGACTTCTGAAAATCTTGACCACCATTTCTCGATTTTGTAAATCCATGTCTAGAGACGTCAACTCTGTCACAAGAGCAGTAAATCTTACGTCCAATTGTTCTAGCGTCTCATTGGCAACATCTTAAACCATTGAATCTTTCCTTAGAAATTGAAAATTTGTTCTCCTTGATTTGAGCTGACCCACCATAGATTATGGCCAACTTATCCCAAATTTCCTTAGTCGTTGAACACGACTTATCCTTATTAAATAAATTATCATTATCATTAATGACTGTATAGAGAGCATTTCGTCTAACATTGTCTAAATTATCTCTGCGACACTCATCTGACGACCATTCACTTTTTAGGCTTTTCAGCATAACCATCTGAGGTTTTTTCTGTGGCTGTAGGTGCCCGAGTGATGACCTTCATGATCTAAATCAGTCCATCTGAAATGATATCACACATTTCATCATCACAAGAACATAAATATGTAAAAGCATTGACATTCCATGAGTTATAATTCGACTCGGTCAACTTTGATACTTTAGAAAATGCCATGAAAAATATTTAGAGCAACTAAATTTTAAAAGGATCTAAACAAGCTATTATGCTTGGAAATTTGAAAAACTGCAACATTAACCGCTCCGATACAACTTGTTGGTCCCAAGTGGCATACGAAAGAGTCTAGAAGGGAGGATTGAATAGACCCTGACGTTTTCTTCAACTTCAAAAATTTCGTATTAAAAAATTCTTTTGGACGCTTGGCTGAGCATCTACTTGAAGACAATTTGTAGAGAGTTAACTTAGACCCAAGATTTGAATACTTCACCGGATTAAGGCAAAGCGTTCAGTGCTGTTATCAATGTTAGCACATCGGAAATGTTTTAAGTCTTTTTTTAGAAAGGTTTAGCATCACTATGTTTTACTTAGTTGCTTCTAGCTTTAAACAGTTTTATAAATGTATTTACTTTTTGTTTATGCATGAATATAATAATGAAGAAAATAAACAATAAAGTAAAGAACACAATGTTTGAAAGGTTCGATGGGTGGTGTAATCCCAACTACGTTCTTCTTCTCCTTTTTCAACTTGGAGGAAATCAACGAAGATGATCTTCAAAGAATCACACAGAAACTTCTACAAAATAAAGGATGGATTGGATACGAATGGCTTGAGCTCCTTGGTCACACAGATTTCAGCTCCAAGACAATTTGATCTGCTTGTTTATTTCACTCACAAATACTGCAAGTATTCAACTTCTTCTTCACACAGACTGAGAGGATGAATAGGGTTTTTGGTCAATAGGTTTGTTTGATATTGAAAGTTCAAACAACTTGAATATCTTAGTAATAATGTAGGGTTCTTCTTGAAAAGAGATTCGAGATATTGTTTGACTGTCTCAGGGACTTGTGAAAAGCTAAGGAATGTTTGAAATGGATTTTCTAGTTTTTATAAAAATTTAAGGTTTGAGACTTCAATGCAATAGATATTTGGCTTGTAAGCTTGTTGTTCTTGATATTTGGATTGTTGCTAAAGTCCTATTTATACAATTATTTGGATAAAGTGTCTGTTTGACACTAAGCTTGGCGCGTGTCTATCACTTTCGCGTGGATAGCTTTTTGTCCTTTTATAAACGAGTGGGTATATATCTAGGGTATGGATCTACTTTAGAGGAGAAACACTTGGGTCTCTGAAGTGAATCAAGAATCCGGGCAAGGGTGATTTTGGTGGAGGAATTCGAAATCTTCATCAATGAAAAGAATGAGGCGATTGATTCAATGAACGAGGAGCAAGCTAGGGAGCTTATGTTAAGGAAGAAGAAACTCTTCAATTTTTACAAAAAATCGAATAAGGTAAGATCTTCTTGATTAAATTTTTAAATAACTAGTATAGAGATGCGCAAGTCTATGATAGGTGATAAGCCCATAACATTAATAAACTCACATGTTTAAATCCTTGAAACTAAAATCTTAATTTTTCGTTGTGCTTAGTCGGGCTATATGTATGTTTCCTAATAGTAAATGCCAATGAGCAGTGTAAGTGGGATAAGTTAACTTTCAACTTAGTCCACTTCGAATTAAGTATTCCAAATATTAATCCAATTAGAAAATATAGCTTTAATTAATAATAATAAACTAAATTATGTAATCTACTTAATAATGTAGTCTTTAGAATAATAAATAATAAATAGCTAATATAATAAATTATTATTTACTATCTACTTTATTTCAATTAATCCAATAATTAAAAAAAATAATTCATTTGCTCATGTATTGGGCCGGAGTTTGAGCCCCCCGTTTGTAACTTTATTTTTATTTAGATCAATTATATAGTCATGTACCATTGTAATAAAAGTATTAGATAGGTCCAAAAAAGAGAGAAGACGGTGGCAAGCTTGGAGCGGAGTCAAGGATCTCTTTTTGCAATAGCTTAGAACTCCCCCCCCCCCCGATTGACTTGTTGGCTCGAGATAATATAGATAAAAGCCAATACATGTGTGTGTTGTTAGAAATTGCTAGGCGCTTTTCTTATTCATTTCCATAAATAGTGCTTAATAAATTAATGTGCAAAGTGAGGCCCAAAATATAATAACTATCAAATTATTAAATCTCCCTGTATCAAATGATACTAAGTAAGTAAAGGGTATTTGATATCCTGGCTCTCCATCAAATTTTAGAACAAGATGGCTGCATGTTGTATATGGCACCGTTTCGGTATTAGGGGGTCATACATAATGGTAATAGGCTTGATCTTCTTTAGTGCATTAAATGTCTTCAGTCAAAGCGAATTTCGCCCTATATATCGAAAAAGATTGCAAGGCGAGATTAAATTGTTAGACTGATATGAGTTGATGGGATGAATCACCACCTATATATCCAAAAAGATTGCGGCTTAGTGATTCATGAGCCAAAGGGTAAATGCTTTAATTGGCACTAGGTGCCACCTCAATTTATAGACGGGCTATATATCGAAAAGGTTGCAACCCATCTAGACATAGAGGACCTCAATCATCCACTATGAAACCAATCCAACGAAGTTTTCGATTATTGCAGTGGGAGTACAATAATTGAGAAAAATAGTGGGAGACAAGTAATTGTACAAGTCCTTTGTAATTACTTATTTTAAATAATAGAGAAAATAGCAGATACCCCCCCAAACTATGAGGTGATTTGCACTTTGCCCCCAACCTAGTAAAGTTGCACTTAACACCCTAACCTATCATATATGTGGACTTAACCCCCTCGGTCAGCTTCGGGCAGCACACAGGGGGCAAACTGCTACAAACCCATATGTGAGGGGGCAAAGCGCACATCACCTCATAGGTTTGGGGGGGGTATCTGCTATTTTCTCTTCTTTTTTTTTAATTCAAATATTCTTAATATTAAGTTAAATCCCCTCAGTCAGCTTGGGGAAAAAATTTACCCATTTATCGTTCAATTTAAATCATGCATATTGGAATTTGTTTGGATTTTTGTTAAAATATTATTTCTAGGTTTGAAATAAATAATTTTCAAATATGAGGTGTTGTGCGCTTTAGCCCCTCACCTATGAGGTGATGAGCGCTTTGCCCCCTCACCTATGTGGTTTGTAGCACTTTGCCCCCTGTGTGCTGTCCGAAGCTGACCGAGGGGGTTAAGTGCACATATATGATAGGTTAGAGTGTTAAGTACAACTTTTAATAGGCTGGGGGGGCAAAGTGCACATCACCTCATAGGTTGGGGGTATCTGCTATATTCTCTAAATAATATAAAGCATCTAATTGATAACTTGGTATTTTCTGTAGTTTGATAATTACTCTCTATAATGGTTAACACACTCAAAGCATTGCTTGAAAGGAATATTCTGAATGGACAAAACTTTTCTAAATGGAACAGAGGATTGAGGACAGTCCTCAATGATGAAAATCTTGAATATAAGTTGGAGCTGAATTGACCTCCGAGACCTGGGGTCGACGAGGATGATTCAGTAAAGATAGCATATTCAGATTGGGTATCTGATGCTCATAAGGTAAGGGATTATATGTTGAGCTCCATGTGCAGCGAGTTACAATGCACACATGAAACTATGGATATTCCTAAATCAATCATGTTGCACTTGGATGAACTGTTTGGGGAACAGGGTAAGTCTCTTAGATACTTTGTATCAAAAGAGTTATTCAACATCAAGATGAAAGAGCATGAGGATGTAAAGGATCATGTCTTGAATATGATCTCCATGTTAGAGAGGCTTAGGTCTATGGATTTCTACATGGACATGCACCTTCAAGTGGATCTCATTCTCCAATCACTCCCTAAATTGTTCCCGGATTTTGTCATCAATTTTGATAAGGACGACACTGAAGGATCACTCTCCGTGCTTATGGGCAAGCTAATGATTGCACAACAATGACAAAGGGAAAAATGGGGTGCATTCAAGATTCCTATTATTTCAAAATATACGAAATTAGCTGGAAAAATCAGAGAACCCAAGATTACAAAGGCTCAGAAGTTCAAAGCCAAGGGTTCTAAGAACAAAAAGGGCATGTGCTTTTTTTGCAAGGGGCTGGGCCACTGGAAGTGCAGCTGTCCTGATCTGAAATCTGGAAAAGCAGGTATAGAACTTTTTATTTTTGAAACTAATTGTTCTATTACTATATTTTCTACTTCATCAATTCTAGATTCAGGAGTTAGTGCTCACATCTGTGTTTTGAACCAGGATCTAGAAACAAGTAGGAAGCTAGGAGAAAGAGAAGTGATGATCAATGTGGGAAGCGGGCACAGTGTCGCGGCTACACACATTGGAAGCAGTTCTATTACATTAATGTCTGAACATTCTATTACTTTAGATAATTGCCTCGTTTTGCCCAATGGCTTAAGAATATTGTTGTTGATCCCAAGTGGCATACAAAAGGGTCTAGAAGGGGGGGGGGTCAATAGACCCTGAAGTCTTTTTTTCGACTTCAAAAATTCGTATTAAAATTGTGTTGGACGCTTGAGAAGTAGACGCTTGACTGAGCGTCTATTGAAGACTATTTTTCGAAAGTTAACTTAGACTTCAAGATTTGAATACTATAACTAAATAGGTTTAAGCATTCACTTCTTTGATCAGTGTTAGCATGGTAGAATGATTTTAGAGTCCTCTCTTTTTGAAAGCTTTAGCGTCACATAGTGAGTTTTAGTTGCTTAGCGTTCAATTGAGTCTTACTTAACAGTTTTATGCAATGATATATCAATATGAAAATTGACTGTAAAGTAAAGAACACAATATTTGTAAGGTTCATTGGGTGGTGTAATCCCAACTACGTCCTTCTTCTCCTTGATCACTTGGAGGCAATCTACTGAAATGATTCTCAAAGAATCACACAGAATCTTCGATAAATTAGGGAGAGATGGATGTTGATGATTTGAGTTACTTGATCACACAGATTTCTACTCCAAGACACTTCTATCCTCTTGCTTCTTTCACTCAGAAATAATGCAAGTATCCAACTTCGACTTCACACAGATCGCGAGGCTTGGATGGGGTTTTCCTAAACGGTTTGTTTGATTTTGATAAAGTTCAAACAACTGGGAATATCTCAATAGTAATGTAGGTTTCTCCTAAAAGAATGTTTGAGATATTGGTTGATTGTCTCAAGAATTAAAGAAAAGCAAAGAGAATGTTTGCTTGAATATTCTGGTTTTTTTGAGAGTTTAAGGAATGAGACTTCAATGCACCAACAATTTGGCTTGGAATTAATCGTATGTTTGGCTTGTTGTTGAAGTCCTATTTATAGACAATCTTGGAAAAAGTGTTCGTTTGACACATGCACAGGCGCGTGTCTCTCACTTCCGCGAGTGAACAACTTTTGTCCTTTTTCCTGAAAATCTGCTGCACAAAAGTTGGTGCTGCAGTCTGTGAAAGTTGACAGTCCAATAAGGTGTCTTTTTCGTACGTCCGAAAGAGCTTATCACATTTAATGCTCTTATCAACATTTAATGCATTTGAATTAAGGCCCGTTAGCACTTAATGCACTGAGAATATTTGCATTAAACTCCTTCTGAACTTAGAAATAAGTTCAGGTGAAATCAGTCATTAATAGACGTTCATTCATCTTTGAATAACTTCTGTCCTAATAAACGCTTGATACAGCTGGTCGTTTGGACGCTTGGAATCTTTATCTTCATTCAGAATTCAGGCGCTTGAGTCTTCAAACTTAACTACTGATAAACTCGCTCAGAAATTATCAGACGCTCAGTCAAAGGATAATTAGCCTAACGATCTAGAATAAAAATAAAACAAAGCCAATAAAGCCTATTACAATTCTACCACTCAAAGCTTATACATGATTTCTACTAAAATCAAACTTATATATTTTGGGGTCTAACAAGTAATCCTCATTGTCATAATCAAAACTTCTAACATGAAATTCCTAACAATTTCCCCATTTTTGATGATGACAATACTTACTCTTTTATAGTTCAAGAGTTAGACAGCCAAAATGAAAGTTAGCTTTGGTTAGTTAATGTTAGTTATGCTTCAACGAGATGTTTCAGCTGAAAAATGCATTTTTATATATATCAATGATTATAAGCATTTTACAACTAAACAAGGAAATACATAAGAGACAAGAATATAGATAATGCAAATCAAAAAGCTCTAATGACTTGGTCTAACTACATATCGCTTGGCCATTTCAGCTCAGATAACTTCAGTGAGGTTGTCTTCCAAAGTCATCATCGTAGCATGATCTTTGTTAATAACAAGCTTATTCTCTTCCTTGTGTCTCTTCTTGTAAGCAGTAAAATGTTTGTCCCATTCAGTCAGATCAATACCAATATACCTTATGCAAATTCTAAAAGTTCGGTTGAAGTCAGTCATCTACCTCTCTTCACCTAAAGTTCTTGGATCTGTAGGTTCTGGAATAGATGTTCTTTGAAGAGGGATGTCAAACTGTTCAAGCCTTGCTCGAGAAGGTATTGGTAGATTTGGATACAGTGCTATTGGAGGTTCCCTTAGCGTTTTACTAAGGGCTCCAGCAGAATCACTTACCCTATAAGCAGTTATCCAAGATGGGAAAACATATCTTTGCGAAGAAGGATGAGATATTAGCTGACGCTTCGGCAGCGAGGAGGAGGATCTTGAGCACTTGAACTGGACGCTCTACTCTTCTCCCATTTTCTCTTTTCTTCCCCCTTATTGCCATCATCAGCCATTAAGAAATGTTCTGTGAGTAGGCTAACCTGAGTAGCAATCTGAGACATTGAAGCTGTAAGATCATTCAGACATTTGTCGAAATGTTCCTGCATTGCAAGTAGCTTGGCACTGGTTGCATCATTCAATGTAGTCTCTAAGGGTTCTAGGCGCTTGTCAAAGTGTTCTTTCATGGTGAGTTGGTTGGCCCGAGTAGCATCATTCATTTCTTGAAATTCTCTGTGACACTCACCAACAGCCGCTTGAGCAGAACCGCGCATATGAGCAATCTAGGCGCTCATAGTTTGAGATTCAATCTTTGCGAAATCAGTTTTAAACCAGTGGAGGGATTCTTCATTCTGAGTAGCGTGATTGCTTACCTCCTCCAAGACTAATTTCAACAAAGGTCCAAAAGCTTGACTCACATCCGATGGAACCGCTTAAGTAGTCGGTCGCTTGAATCTAGATGTATGCTTGAGTGAGTCAATGGGAGCTTGATATGCAAGATCAAAAACTATACCTCATATATTGATTTGAAGATCCTTAGCCAAATCAGAAATGACTTGTTCAGAGGCGTCATGATTATCCTCTGGTGGAGACGCTTGAACATGTTCTTCAACTGAAGCTGGAATACTTGCAACTTCTGAAGTGGACGTCGGTGCAGACTGTTCAACCAACTTAGCAGGCGCTTCCTCAAGCATTGACTCTGCTTGGCGAAAGTCATCGAATTGAAAGTTCCAATTGGCTATATCTGCAAAGGAATTTGAAGCAGCTGCTAGAAGTGCAGTCAGATGTTGAAGAGGAAGGCAAGTACCTTGGATAAATGTGCGAATTGGACTATCTATGGCCCTGATGTACATGGGACCAATGATATCCAACACATGATTTGGAAAGACTTTGGACGGCGCTTGGAAAATGGAGAAAATTGCATCGGAGCAGTATTCCCTGGAAAATCAAATTAGCTTATCGATTGGAAGAGATTTGAGTCGCTGAGATTCAGGTACATAGGCAGTGTAGTACTCTTCCAGGTAGGGATAGATCGTTTGAGCCAGTCTCTGATTCCTTTCCAACAACGAGAGGACAAGCTCATAGTGATTGAATACCTCTTTGCGGATAGATAGGAGAAATGGATATCCTCGAAAGGGATAGATTACTGAGCTGTTCTATTGTCTGAGATTAGCAGTGAAGATTCTGTCAAAATGAGAGAGAGGAGTCATAATCTTCACCATCATATTAAAATTCTCTTCGCAGTGGCTTGGAAAGTGTATTGATGGCCCACATACGCTTCAACCCAATTTACTTCATTCATGTAGTAGTCAACACCTGCATTGACCAACGCTCGAATGCCTTCATGGTGGATATCTCTGATGGATTCAAAGCAATATCTATCAGTTTGATAGCTAGCATTCTAGACGCTGTCAAAGTATGCATCAGCTTCTGATTGAATCACATCCGTTGGAGATTCTAGACACTCACCGGCATGAATTCATTTATTCTTCCACAACCGAAGTGGAATGACAGACTTCATGTTCTCATCACTGTTTGCTATGTGAGTAAAATGTGTGTAGCATTCTCTGTTTAAGACTGCCTCTGAAGGATTGAGAAAGGTTGGGCAAAGAGGATCATACACTCTGATGTTGTAGTCTCTTAGAGTGAAACCAGTTGGCTTGTTGTGCCCATAGTCGAGGTAATAAGCCAGATCCGCATCACACTGAGGAGTTCTACCACCTTGTCTGTCTTGTTGGAGGATAAGAGAAGAAGGTATCTGACCAGGAGTTTTACCAAGTTAAACAGCCAGATAGTATTTCTTCTCAATTTCTGTTAACTCAGTGTTAAACACTATATCCCTGATATTTCTGTCAATGTCAATCAGCAGGGAAATTTCTTTCTCCGCAGTGATGTATCTTTCTTCATTGTAGCCTGCGGGGATGAAATCTTCTTTAAGTGCTGGAAGCATATAATTGATTGAATGATCAATCGTTTTCAGTGGATCTAGCTTGTAAAAATGCCTTGGCTTTGTAACTTCCACAGCAATGCTCTGACTTTCTAAGCGTGCCTCTATTATAGCCGGGACAAGAGTTGATGTTTGAACCACTTTGCGAACAGGTTCTTCGGCTTCAATTGCAGCAGCTTCGGCGGCAACATCTTTGGCAATAGCTACAACTTCTGTCATCTCAACATCCAGATGGACGTCTGTTGATGCTTCAGCAGCAGCTGGAACTAAAGTTGTAGCACAAGAACTATCCTCTTTAAGAGTAGGATCTTCTACAGATGTAGGAAAAGAAATGTTGCGGGAAGAAATAAACTTACCCTGAGAGCTCGGCTCAACAGCAACTTGAGCGCTTGGTTCAACCGTCTCAGGCTCTTCAGGAACAGGAGCATCTTGAAGCTTGCTTGTGCTGGAACACTTGAAAATCTTCTTTACGTTAACTCCTTCAATGAGTTTAAGCGTTTCAGCAGGAGGAGCAGCAGCTGGTTCTTCGAAGTCTATTTGTGTGATTATACCTTCCAGCCTCCTTCACTTGATCAGAGGGATCTTGTCCTCTGCATCCTCATCGGTTTCCTCATCGTCCTTTTGAGGAGAAGGAACAACTTGAGCATTGGGCTATCTGGGAACCCTCTTCTTTGTAACAGTCGGACACTTCACGGCTTCCACTTGAGCAGGACGCTCAGCCTCTTCATCAAATGCTTCACGTACTTCTAGACGCTCAGACAGTGGTCTAGCAGAACCACCAAATTTGGGAGAATTGAAGAAATTATTTAGAATCCTTTTTCCCAGCAACTTGGCCTTATTCAGAGGATGACTAGACGAGTAAACACAGCCCGATCGATACAGCAAGTCACTCAAAATAAACCCATAAGGTTTATTTAGGGCATTTAAATAGTCCCGAAACCTTCCAAAGACATACTCACTCCAGTTGATCTTGATGTTAAGGAGTATTGCTATCATCATCTGAAACCGCAATGGGTTGACTTTACCAAAAGTGCGCACTCTGCATTTTATAATTTTGCTGCAGAAATCAACCATCAATCGGTATTTAGAAACAAGTTCTTTCTTTTCAAGGTGCTATTTGTATGGTACACCGTCATAAGCACTCATAGTAGTCCATGCTTCTTTGATTTGTTCCAGAGTAACGCAATCCAATGCCTCACCCTCATTTGGGAGGTTGAAGTTCTAGGCAATGGAAGTAGCAGACAGTACAAATTCTTTTGGTGACTCCTTCTTGGATAGAGGAATGAGACAAGAGATCGACTTCTTGTCCTCAGAGATTTTAGCAATTTTCCAGAAGGTGTCGACTTCCATCGGAAATAGATAGGAGTACTAAGTTCAAAATGTTTTAAGCCCAGCCTTTGTTATAGAGTCCATCATTTCTGTCAGGTTAATCTGAGGTTGTTCATACAGAAATTTCCAGTCAACAACAAGGCCTTCAATGAGCTTGATGGTAGGCTCGGCAGAAGTAGTAGTAGATTTCTTCGGTGCCATTTTAGTGAAATAGATGAATTGAGATTTTCTTTTTGAAGGAGAGAGAGAGAGATAGTAATTTTGTAGATAGCTTTGAGTAAGAGTAAATAATTTTTTCTGCAGAAATTTTGTTTTAAATGACACAGTAAAGGAATTTTTTAAACTTGTGTTCTCTAGTCTTAGTAGGATTTAGACACGTAAAGTTATTTAATCTCAACCATGAATATTTTAACAGCGGATGCGAGTTTTAAGCAAGAGAGGGAAGTTACATTTGGTAACTCCCATATATAAAGATTTGAAGTCCGAGTTAAAGTTTTAAAACGTTTGGCATTTTTAGAGTGTAATGCACGCGCTTTAAGGTATACTGACACGTACCCAGACATGTACTAACTCTGAACCGTTATTTTGAAAATTTTTGATTACCCGTTAGTTTGATGTGATAGAAGCGTGTAGATAGAGTACAAAAATAGACTTTTATGTCAATCCACTACTTCAAGAAGCGTGAAAAATTTATGCATGAATTTTACAAACAATTTTATATTAAGTGTTGAAGGGAATAAGTTCAATGCTTAACAATTGCCACTTGTTACCGCTTGTTCTTGTTGTAACTATTTTATGTTAACGCTTGTAGTCCAAGTCTTTTTTATGCTTGAACGTCCAACATATTATGCACAAATAATACTGAGGGTTGATGATCATGCATATGAAAGTTTTTTATCATTGACGCTTACAGTTAGGTTCAAGTACAATTTTAACGTTCCCCCTAAATTTGTTAACTTGTAACAACTTTTCAAAGATCTTCTGAACATAAATAAAGTGGATTCCCCCTAAATTATATGCCTAATAAAATATGATGCAGAAAATGATTAAGCATTTAAATCGATCATACCTAATTCACTTCTCAAAGTGAGAAAACATTGTTCGTTGAGAGCTTTGGTGAAGATATCTGCCAATTGTTTGTCAGTTCCGATAAAGTTCATGGAGATATCTTTCTTTTGAACATGGTCACGAAGAAAATGGTATCTAATGTCAATATGTTTGGTTCTGGAATGAAGAACAGGGTTTTGAGTCATGGCTAGAGCGCTTTGGTTATCACAATGAATGGGGGTTAGACTTAGGATTATACCATAATCTCTAAGTTGTTGCCTCATCCATAACACTTGTGCACAACAACTTCCTGCAGCTACATACACGGCTTCAGCTGTAGAGGTAGCTATCGATTGTTGTTTCTTACTATGCCATGAAACTAACCTATCACCTAGAAACTGACATGTACCACTAGTACTCTTACGATCTATTTTGCAACCTGCAAAATATGCATCTGAGTAACCAATTAGTTCAAAAGGAGAATCCCTAGGATACTATAAGCCCACATTTTGTGTGCCTTTTAGGTATTTAAGGATTTTCTTGGCAGCAATTAAGTGTGACTCTTTAGGATCAGCTTGAAATCGTGCACACATGCATACCGAAAACATAATATCAGGTCGACTAGCAGTAAGATAAAGAAGTGATCCAATGATACCTCTATAATTAGTGATATCAACCTTCTTTCCACTTTCATCTTTATCTAACTTCAGCGTTTGGCTCATTGGAATTTTTTAATATGATGCATTTTCAATACCAAATTTCTTAATCATATCACGTGTGTATTTAGCTTGGTTAATGAATTTGCCATTAGGGAGTTGTTAACTTGTAATGCTAAGAAGAAAGTTAATTCACCCATCATGCTCATTTCAAATTGTTCTTGCATCATTTTAGAAAATATCTCACACAGACGCTTGTTAGTAGAACCAAATATAATATCATCAACATAAATTTGGACTAAGAAAATATCTTAGTTATTGGTAATTTTAAATAGCGTTGTGTTAACGCTGCCTTTGGAAAAGCCTTTACCAATAAGAAAAATAGAGAGAGTGTCATACCATACTCGGGGTGCTTGCTTAAGCCCATAAAGTGCTTTATCTAGCTTGTAGACCATACCCTTACCATGATTGTTGATGAATCCCGGTGGCCGCTCCACATATACCTCTTCTTGGAGTTTACCATTTAGGAACGCACTCTTCACGTCCATCTGATATACCATAAACTTGTTGAACACTGCATACTCTAGAAACATGCGGATTGCTTCAAGATGGGCGACAGGAGCATATGTCTCATCAAAGTCAATACCCTTTTCTTGGCAATCTCCTTGAGCTACGAGTCTGGCCTTGTTTCTTGTTACAGTGCCATTCTCATCCATCTTGTTTCTGTTAGAGTGTATGCCCTCAAATGCCATAAAGATGATAGATTTATAGGGCATAGACTTGTAACTAAACAATATCATTTTATAAAAGGCATTATCTTGTTGTTTTCTAATAGGTGTTTGTAAGGTGTTAATAAACAACGTAAAGTCCTTGAGTATAAGGCAAACCTTCTACTTCCTATGGGATAGGGAAAATGGCACTAGAAGGGTTTGATCTTTATTCTCTAAATAGGGTTCGCAAGTCTAAGAAAGTATTTGACTGGACATCAATACAGAACAAGGACTTGCATGATATAAGTTTTGACAGAGAAAGTGGCAGTCGAACACTATGGGAATGATAGTGGGAACTTATGTCATGGACATATAAGTTGGACTAATATGTTCGAACACGGCTCGCATCAGTTTCATCACATGGGAATTCACTCACAGACAGTCAATGATGAAACTGATAAGTTGTGATAGGTACGCGTGAACCTTAGACCTGAGGAGTCGAGTTGAAGATGTACTTGTGACATCAAGTCTGTCATTAGAGTAGTTAGATCCAAATCACCCTTTGGTGGGATCGATCTCGAAGTGCGACTTGATGGGCAAGTAGCATTGTTAACTGATTAGCAAAATGGGATTTATTCCCTCATAAGTGAATGAGCTAAGTATCCTATGCAGTCATGAATGAGTGAGGTTAAAAGTCTTTGGCCAAAGCATAAAATGACCTCGACTCATTATGAGCTAAGCATATGGTCAAGTCATGTGAGTTTGACTAAAACCATGACTCTCACTTGACTGGGATGCAAGAATAAAAGGTTTATACACGTACAGTATTCACAGCGTATATGGTTTGGAATGATCCTCTTTATTCGTTCTCAATTGGGATACGACGTGAGCCACGTGACTGGCTAGGTGTTACTCACATCCTTTTGGTTTCCTCCCAATTGCCTTTTGAGATGAACTTAAAGAGTCGCGCTTAAAGGAAGTGCAAAAAGAAAATCGTAGGAAAAGACTTGAGAGAATTTTCGGTATTGGATATCGAGATCAATTAATTAATCATTAGATGATCTTATTAATTAATTGAGTTAATGAATTAATTAATTCCTCATGGGAATTTAATTATAATATTAACATGAATTTAATTAATTTATTTATTGGATAAATAATATTAATTATTTAATTAATTAATAAACAAAAGCCCGAAGGCTTAAAAGCCTACAAGTGGGCGTCCAAAGTGGACCCCCATATGGGGCTTATGAAGCCTAGGTTATTGTTTTCTATTGAAGTATATATATATACTACTTAGTGAAAAAATAACTAGGTTAAGAGAATCAACTCAAAAAATTTCTCTCTAAGTCAAACTCTCCTCCCTTTCTCTCTCACTCTAGCCGTCCATCAAGGTGAAGACAAAGGTGATTTTCATTTTTGACTCCGGCGTGGTAATTTAGAGACAGCGACGTATTTTCTGTTCAAGAAAAAGGATTGCAAAGCTGGTTCAGATTTCAACATACGCGAGAACGGTAATTAATTTTGTAAAACCCAATTTAAATACGAGAAATAGAGATGAACCACTGGGATTAAACTTATAATTCTTCCGCTGCGTTTTTGTTTTTATGCAATTTTTCCCAACAGTGGTATCAGAGCCAATCTCTGATTTCTGTATTTAATTGATTACGTGATTATGTGTTATTCGCGTTTTTTGAAGCATGTTTTGAATATGTTTTTCGTGATGATAATCCATGATTTTTCTGCATTTAATTCATATATGTTGTAGTATGATGACTTGTGAATTGAGAAATCTAATTTTTGTGAGAATCGGGTCGGAAAAACCCCGCGACGAGCACGTTGAAAATAATGTGCGCAGTCTGCGCCCTGGGCATGCAATGCAGCGGGTGGCCTTCGGGCCACATGCTGCGCGCACAGCGTGCGCATGTGCGCACGCGCAGGACCTGGCCACGCGGCCAGGCACCAGCGCACGGCACCTCGCCGCGCGACCATGCTCAAGCCGTGCGCTGGGCGCACGACACAAGTCATGTCGTGCGCCCAGCGCACGTGGGCCCAGTTTCGTGGGCCCGAGTCCATGACCCGGGTCCTAACGGGTCAGGTTATTTTTCCTCGAGTCCAATTTTTTATTTAAATGGGTTTTGGGCTATTTTAATTATCCGGGTGGGTCAAAAGGATGATGACCCGGATTTAATTAAATGAGCCCAAATTATTTTATTTAAAAATATGGACTTTTCAATAAATTAGCTTTGGGCCTAATTGATTAAAATTAAATATGCCAATAGTTGGTAATTATATTTTATGAAATAAAGCCCAAATTATTTTTATTGAATATTATTTATTTAAGTGAAATAATTAATTAATGGTTCTTGGAGAATTTTTTAATTAAGTTATTTATTTAAATTAAAGATTCTCACTAAATGGTTTATTGTCATGATTATCAATAAAATTTGGAATTTTATTGCGGGAATTAATTAGTTGGACTAATTATTCATTAACTTAATCATCAACATAATTGCTTTATTTTTCGCGAGCATGTATTATATGATGGTGACATTGTCCATGGGCTTAGGTTATTTCTTTTAATTGTATTTCCTTTTATGGGTTGTAAGGGCCGGAATTGAGCCCGTTTATTTTATTTCTAGAATTATGTATAGGTTGTTAAATAATCTCATGTAATAGATAGAAATAGAATAGGCCTTTCAAGAGGAGATCAATCCAAAAGAAGAGGAGCTTGGAGCCCATGAAGAATAGCTAGGCTTATTTTTCTTTTTTATTTAATGATGGCCCATTGGCTTGGGCCCTCTAGATAAAGCCCATGGACATATGTGTTGGTTTATTGCTTTCGATGCATGTTCATTAGTTGTCTGAAGCATGTATGTTATCAATATGCGCTATACAAATTGAGTAATGTGCAAAGTGAGACTTAGATAAATGTTTAGAACATGAATTCTCCCAAGCAAAAATTGATACTAAGTTAGTAGTAAGGGGTGCTAGGCATCCTTTCCCTCAACTAAACTTAATGAAATTAAGTATTAAACCTAGTATATGGCATCTTCCCAGTAAGTGGGGGTCGTATATCAAGATTTAATTCTAGAATTTTATTAAGTGCATTAGATGCCTTAATCGAGACATATTTCACCTCAAATATCGTTAAAGGGTTGCAAGGTGAAATTTAAATGTTAGATTATGAGGAGTTAGTGGGAGTAAACTTAGATAATCCACAAAGACTATAAATCGTTAAAAGGTTGCGGTTTTGGTGGATTATGGTAAAAACAAGATTGAACCATCTATTGGATAGATTGATGTTGGACATCACTTTAATTAAAATAATGAACCATATATCGTTAAAGGGTTGCCATCCATTAGATTAATTAAAGAAATCAATCCCCACCACGAAGTATATTGCAACGATCACTTCCGTTTTTCACAATGGGAGTGTGAATCTCGAAAAATGTAGTGGGAGCCAAGTTATAAGTTGAAGTCCCTGATTTTAAACTTGGTTTTAGTTTAGTTACACAAGTCTAATAAAGTCTGGTTTATTTTCTGCAACTATTTTGATTTATCTCTCTCAAAAACAAAAATGACTTTCAGCTCACTTTCCGTTTTACTCGAAAAGAACATCCTTACCGGACCCAACTACGTAGATTGGCTGAGGAACTTGAGAATAGTTCTCAACATGGAGTCCTTGGGATACGTGTTGGACACAGACATCCCTGCTCCTCCTGCTAGAACATAGGCCAACGAGGAAGAAGTCCAAGCTCATGAAAAATGGGTAAAGGACGACGTCCAATGTGTGGGTACATTCTCGGCTCAATGACAAACGAGCTTCAGAGGTCCCACGAGAAGATGACCACAGCAAGGGCTATCTTGGCACACTTGGTCGAGCTCTATAGTGAGCACAGCCGTACTGCTAGATACGAGATATCTAAAGAGCTCTTCGGGGCCAAAATGAGAGAAGGTGAGAAGTTGGGGATCATGTTCTCAAGATGATCTCGAGGATCGAGAGATTGGAGGCTCTCTATTTTACAATGAACCCACAGCTTCAAACCGATCTCATTTTGCACTCTCTTCCTGATTCTTTTTCCCAATTTGTCATGAACTTCAATTGCAATGAGATTGAATGCAACTTAGCTGGGCTAATGAACAAATTAAACACTGCACAATCTCAATTGAAGCCCAAGGGAAAGGAAACTGCATTCGTTATCTCTTCTGGGCCCAAACGGGCAAAGAATAAGAAAAAGAAAGCCAAGAAGCAGAGTGGCGAGCTTGGAGCTCAGGGTGGTGTCGATAAAGGAAAAGGAAAAGCTCCTGTGAATCGCAAGCGTAAAGGGCCACAAAAGACAGACAGATGCCTACACTGCGGTGAGCTGGGCCACTGGAGAAGGAACTGTCCGAACATGGGGCAGGGCGCACAAGGTATGGAACTTTATGTTCATGAAACTTATTGTTCTATGACCGTCTTCTCTACATCTTGGATTCTTGATTCTGGAGCTAGTGCTCACATTTGTTGTATGAATCAAGATCTGGTGCGAGGAAGGAAGCTGGACAGTGATGAGGTGAAGATAAAAATAGGCAGCGGGCATAGCGTCGCAGCTACTGGAATTGGATCTACCTCATTACTTTTAAATTCTGGACATATACTATTTCTGGATAATGTTTTAGTTTTGCCCAATGGGCTTAAAAACATTGTTTCTATTCCCGTTTTAGTTAAACTTGGTTACACTTTCCGTTTTATTGATGAACGATGCAACATTTATTATGGTAATAAATTAGTAGGCTTTGCTTCTTTAATAAACGGATTGTATTACCTTAATGTCTAGAATGAGTGTTCTATGAATACTATACAAAGGAAACGTAGTAGGCTTGGAATAAACCAAAGATTGATTTGGTATCTTAGACTAGGCCATGCCGACGAACATAAAATTAGCAAAATGGAGAAAGATGGACTAATTGGCCCATTGGGATTGGATCCCTATCCTACTTGTGAATCTTGTCTCAAAGGCAAATGGCTAGATCCCCCTTCACAGGGACTTCTGAAAGAGACTCACAAATCTTAGGCTTAGTGCATACTGATGTTTGTGGTCCATTTGGAGAAATGGCACGAGGAGGTTTCCTTCACTTCATCACCTTCACTGATGACCATTCAAGATATGGTCTAGTGTACATGATGAGGCACAAGTCTGAATCCATTGAAAAGTTCAAGAAATTCAAGGCTTTAGTGGAAAATCAAACTGGTCAACATATAAAAACCCTTCGATCGGATCGAGGAGGAGAATATATGAGCGACGAGTTTGATGTATACCTCAGAGAGAATGGTATAGTATTACAGCTCACACCTCCAGAGACACCACAGTTAAATCGAACTTTGTTGGACATGGTTCGCTCCATGCTCAGCTACACTGACTTACCCATTTCACTGTGGGGTCATGCGCTACTTACAGTTGTACACATTTTAAATAGATGTCCATCCAAGTCCGTTCCTATGACTCCCTATGAGATATGGAGGAATAGGAAACCAAGCCTTAATCACATCAAGATTTGGGGATGTCCGGCTTATGTCAAAAAGACCAAAGTGGACAAGTTGGAGGCTAAATCCTTGAAGGGATGTTTCGTTGGATATCCTGAGGATTCAATTGGATACCTCTTTTACCTGCACGATGATCAAAGGATCATTATAGCTTTGCAAGCCCACTTTCTTGAACATGAGTTCATTCAAGAAGGAGGAGCGGGTAGAAAGATTGTTCTAGAAGAACAAAATGAGACTCCAGTGGATACATCTACACAGGAAATGAGAACCGAACCTTCTGTAACACAACCACAACCACGAAGATCAAGTAGAGTACCTCAACCGCCTGAGAGGTACGGATATCTAGTACAGAGGGAGCTGGATCTCCATTCCGTATTAGAGAAGGATCATGGAGATGATCCCTCCACTTTTGATCAAGCAATGGTGGATGTGGATGCTACTAGATGGAGTGAAGCTATGCAAACTAAGATCGATTCGATGCATGCAAACCAAGTCTGGAAACTTGTGGACCAACCTAAAGGGGTAAAACCGATCGGGTTGAAATGGATCTACAAGAGAAAGATTGGTGTTGATGGCAAGGTTGACACCTACAAAGCCAGGCTAGTGGCGAAAGGGTATAGTCAAAAAGAAGGAATTGACTACCAAGAAACCTTTTCGCCAGTGGCTATGATCAAATCAATAAGGATTTTACTTGCAATATCCGCACACCTGGACTATGAAATATGGCAAATGGATGTCAAAACTGCTTTCCTAAATGGATTCCTAAAAGAGGATATCTATATGGAACAGCCTAAAGGTTTTGTATCCGAGGAGCATACTCATAAGGTGTGTAAGCTTGAGAGATCCATTTATGGACTCAAGCAAGCGTGCCCTAGCTGGAATCTACGTTTTGATGAGGTTGTCAAAGGATTTGACTTCATCAAGAACGAAGACGAGCCATGTGTTTACAAGAAGGTTAGTGGGAGCAAGATAACATTCCTTATGTTATATGTAGATGACATATTACTCATAGGGAATGATATAGGAATGCTCACCACTGTAAAGAAGTGGCTTTCGAGTACTTTCTCCATGAAAGACTTGGAAGAGGCAACTTATATTCTAGGGATTCGAATCTACAGAGATCCAACACATACAATGATAGGGCTCTCTCAAGCCCTTTACTTAGAAAAGGTCCTAAAGAGATATAGGATGAAGGATTCTAAGAAAGGGTTTTTGCCGATGAGGCATGGGATACATCTCTCAAAAACTATGTGTCCTCAAAGTGAGGAAGATAGAAAGGAAATGAGCACTGTACCCTATGCATCAGCAGTGGGTAGCCTGATGTACACAATGCTGTGTACTACACCTGACATTGCTTATTCGATAAGCGTTGTTAGTCGATTTCAAGCAAACCCAGGCAAAGAACATTGGATAGCTGTGAAAAATATCCTAAAGTATCTGAAGAGAACCAAGGATATGATTCTCATCTATGGGAGTGGTGGCCTGAGAGTGGACGGGTACACTGATTCGGATTTTCAATCTGATGTCGATGACCGGAAATCCACCTCAGGATTCGTATTCACTCTCAATGATGGGGCAGTAACTTGGAAAAGTTCCAAGCAAAGCACAACCGCGGACTCCACTACAGAGGCAGAATATATAGCTGCCTCTGAGGCAACTAAAGAGGTTGTTTAGATAAGTAAGTTCATAGAAGAACTTCAAGTGGTTCCTAGCATAAAGCTCTCGTTGCCACTTTACTATGACAACACCGGAGCAATAGTGCAAGCAAAGGAACCTAGGTCTCACAACAAGTCCAAACACATCGAGAGGAGATATCACATCATAAGAGAGATCGTTGCACGAGGAGAAATATCTGTTCAGAAAATAGCCTCAGCTGACAATGTCGCTAATCCATTAACCAAGCCATTGGCACAGCCAGTGCTAGAAAAACATCTCGAAGTGATGGGTATTAAATACCATAGCAAATGGCATTGAGTGCAAGTGGGAGATTGTTAGAGTGTATGCCCTCAAATTCCATAAAGAGGATAGATTTATAGGGCATAGACTTGTAACTAAACAATATCATTTTATAAAAGGCATTATCTTGTTGTTTTCTTATAGGCGTTTGTAAGGTGTTAATAAACAACGTAAAGTCCTAGAGTATAAGGAAAACCTTATACTTCCTATGGGATAGGGAGAATAGCACTAGAAGGGTTTGATCTTTATTCTCTAAATAGGGTTCGCAAGTCTAAGAAAGTATTTGACTGGACATCAATACAGAACAAGGACTTGCATGATATAAGTTTTGACAAAGAAAGTGCCAGTCGAACACTATGGGAATGATAGTGGGAACTTATGTCATGGACATATAAGTTGGACTAATATGTTTGAACATGGCTCGCATCAGTTTCATCACATGGGTATTCACTCATAGACAGTCAATGATGAAACTGATAAGTTGTGATAGGTACGCGTGAACCTTAGACCTGAGGAGTCGAGTTGAAGATGTACTTGTGACATCAAGTCTGTCATTAGAGTAGTTAGATCCAAATCACCCTTTGGTGGGATCGACCTCGAAGTGCGACTTGATGGGCAAGTAGCATTGTTAACTGATTAGCAAAATGGGATTTATTCTCTCATAAGTGAATGAGCTAAGTATCCTATGCAGTCATGAATGAGTGAGGTTAAAAGTCTTTGGCCAAAGCATAAAATGACCTCAACTCATTATGAGCTAAGCATATGGTCAAGTCATGAGAGTTTGACTAAAACCATGACTCTCACTTGACTGGGATGCAAGAATAAAAGGTTTATACACGTACGGTATTCACAGCGTATATGGTTTGGAATGATCCTATTCATTCGTTCTCAATTGGGATATGATGTGAGCCACGTGACTGGCTAGGTGTTACTCACATCCTTTTGGTTTCCTCCCAATTGCCTTTTGAGACGAACCTAAAGAGTCGCGCTTAAAGGAAGTGCAAAAAGAAAATCGTAGGAAAAGGCTTGAGAGAATTTTTGGTAATGGATATCGAGATTAATTAATTAATCATTAGATGATTTTATTAATTAATTGAGTTAATGAATTAATTAATTCCTCATGGGAATTTAATTATAATATTAACATGAATTTAATTAATTATTTAATTTATTTATTTATTGGATAAATAATATTAATTGTTTAATTAATTAATAAACAAAAGCCCGAAGGCTTAAAAGCCTACAAGATGGAGTCCAAAGTGGACGCCCATATGGGGCTTATGAAGCCTAGGTTATTGTTTTCTATTGTAGTATATATATATATATACTACTTAGTGAAAAAATAACTAGGTTAAGAGAATCAACTCAAAAACTTTCTCTCCAAGTCAAACTCTCCTCCCTTTCTCTCTCACTCTAGCCGTCCATCAAGGTGAAGAAGAAGGTGACTTTCGTTTTTTACTCCGGCGTGGCAATTTAGAGACAGCGACGGATTTGCTGTTCAAGAAAAGGATTGCAAAGCTGGTTCAGATTTCAACATACGCGAGAACGATAATTAATTTTGTAAAACCGAATTTAAATACGAGAAATAGAGATGAGCCACTGGGATTAAACTTATAATTCTTCCGCTGCATTTTTGTTTTTATGCAATTTTTCCCAACAGTTTCTATAAACCCATCTAGTTCCAATAACTCCTTGGTGTGTTGGCCTTGGTACTAATGTCCAAACCTTACTATGCTCAAACTGATTAAGCTCTTCTTGCATGGCTTCAATCCAACATGGGTCGCTTAGCGCTTCATCCACTTCTTTTAGGTTCCATTTGAGATAGAAAGCTTGCGAACATAGCCTCATCAAATGTAGCAGATCTAGTCCTAACAAGCGCTTCAATATCTCCAATAATTTGCTTAGGTGGATGATCACGCAGCCATAGTCTATCTGGTTGGAAGGGGTTAAGACGTTAAACAGGGGCTTGACGGTCAGACGCTTGACTACCCTTTTGCGCAAGTGCTTCAAGTTCACATATCCTTGTTTGCTCTTGATGATCACTCTCTTCATGGTCATCAGTAGATCTTGCATTGTTATCTGAAATCACCTTACAAGTAATCTTAGGAGGTGGCACTGAGATCTCATCATCGTCGTCACTATCATCATCAATGATAATCTTAGACGCTTGATGACCCAGATCTTCAACTCCTACATCATTCATATTAACCTTACTCGGTTCTTTGTTAGCATCATCAAAAACAACATGAATAGATTCCTCAACCTTCGATTTGATCTTGTTTAGGATACGAAAATTCTTTGCATTCTTGGCGTAGCCTAGAAAGATTCCCTCATCAGCTTTAGGATCAAATGTCCTTAGGCTTTGGGATTCATTATTATGGATAAAACATTTAGAACCAAAGACGTGAAAGTATGAAACATTTGGCTTACGTCCCTTCCATAGTTCATATGGAGTTTACCCATGTTGTTTGTTGATCATGCAATGGTTTTGAGTATAACAAGCAGTGTTGATCGCTTCGGCCTAAAACCTAGGAGCAAGCTTGGACTCTGCTAACATTGTCCTAGCGGCTTCCTTGAGCGTTCTGTTCCGGCGCTCAACAACACTATTCTGTTAGGGAGTTCTGGGAGCTGAATACTCATGATGTATTCTATTTTCTACACAAAACTTCTCAACAACCTTGTTAGTAAACTCAGTACTGTGATCGCTTCATATTTTTGCAACCTTAAGATTTTTCAATGTTTGAAGTTGCCGAATAAGCGTTGTTAACTTGTCACATGTTTCATCTTTGGATGAAAGAAATTCCACCCAAGTAAATCGAGAGAAATCATCTATTATCACCAAAGTATACTTTTTACGTCTCACACTGATCGTTTGAACAGGTCCAAACAGATCTATATGAAGTAGTTCAAGTATTCTAGAGGTAGACAGATGAGGTTTTCTCTTGAAAGATTATTTTACTTGTTTACCCATTTGACAAGCGTCACAAAGGCGATCCTTGTGAAATGGTCATTTTGGTAATCCCTCTACAAGATTTAGATTTATAAGCTGAGAGATTGTCTTAAAATTGAGGTGATTCATTTTTCTATGTCATAACCAACCCGTTTTAGATTCATTTTTAGCAACAAAACATGTTGGGTTGTTATCAGTTGTTGAACCCCAATCTACCATATATACTTTGTTAGTTCTTTTACCTTTCAATTTAGTAGACTTAGTTTTAGCATCATTTATATAGCAACAGTCGCTTGAGAATATGACCTCAAAAGCTTTATCACAAAATTGACTTATGCTTAATAAATTGTGCTTTAGACCCTCAACATAATAAACATCACTTATCATGATGTTCCCCCTATGCACAGTACCTATACCTTTGGAGTTGTCACCAAATACAACCTGAGGACCATTGGCGACTTGATAGTTGATCAGAAGATCCTTGGAACCAGTCATGTGCCTTGACAATCCACTATCGAAATACCAAACAAATGTATCGGCTCTAGCTCTAGGTACCTGCAATCAAAAGGGAAGTTCTATTTTTGTTTAGGTACCCATTGTTGCTTGGGACCTTCCACATTAGTAGCATTGTTAGTTTGAATTAGAACTTTAGGAACCCATATTTGCCTAGTCTTTGTTGTAGGAATACTGGCCTTCTTGGGTTTCACATTGTGTTGTGTGTGCTTTTTGGGTGTATAATAATATCCTCGATTATAATAGTAATCATAATCATAGTCATAATCATAATCATCATAGTAGCGATAACATGATCTAGACTGCTTTGGATATTGACGCTGGTATTTCCTGGGCGCTAGTTTGGGTTGCACTTTTGGTGCTGGACGCTTAACGCTTGATTCACAGTGGTTAGATTTGTCCTTAGCCTTTTGCGCATTTGGATGAACCCGTCTTTGTGAGTCATTTTTCTTTGCCTTACCCTTGCCTGAGTCAGCTTTGGCTTTCTCATTTGGCCTGTACCATTGTAGCTTGGTTCATTCAGTGTTTGACTTAGTGAACCTTCTTCAACAAAAAGAAAACCTTTCCCTTTGTTGTTTGCCGTAACATTAGGTTTGTTTGGTTGTTTAACGAATTTATTGCATCCTAAACTGGTCTTTTCACCAAATAACCTTGTTACCTCAGTCACATTGTCTAGCTTTCTTAACTCTATAGACGATGATGAGACGAGCTGTTGTGATTTAGCAAGTCTAGCAATATGTTAGGTATATGCCCTAAATACCAATGAGGACAAATAGTTAGATTAGGGTATCTTATTATGTTGTACAAACTATTGAAGAGAAATTAATAAAGGCATTTATATTTTGTTCATATAAATCTTTATGGTATCTAAATAAGTATTGAACATATAGTCCATGTGAATAAAGGTTTGACTCTTTGCCCTTTATGGAATAAAGACGTGGCATGGGAAGAGTCTTACACCTTATCACTTAAAAGGGTTCGCAAGTCAAATAATCTTGATTGGGCATTAAGATTCGACTTGTATGACACATGCTCTGTCGATGAGTGCCAGTCGAACACTATAGGGATAGTGGGAGCAAGTATCATAGATATGTCAATGGAGTTGACATATTCGAACACGGCTCGTAGTAATCCGATCACATGGGTATTTACTCAGTGACTGTCAATGATTGGATTACTGATCATAATAGTATGCGTGAGCATTATACCTGAGGGTTCATGATCAATGTGCTTGTATTATTGGATATGTTACCAGAGTAGTTATGCCCATATCACCTGTCGGTGGGGTCGACCTCGAAGTGCGATATCAATGAGACAAGTAGCAGTTGATCAGTAATCGCCAAGATGGGATTCACTGTCTTGATAGTAAACGAGAAAGTATCCTGTGCGATTATAGGCTAATGAAATTATAAGTCTTTGACCAAAGCATAACAACTAACTCATGTGGAACATTGAGGGTAGTTTAGTAATTTCATTATGCTATAATCTAATGCACAGTATCAAGTTTAGTGAGTTTGACATTTTCCATGACTCACTTGATCGGGATACGTCAGTGAAGGGCTTATACTCATACGGCATTTATGATCAAGAGGTTCGCAAAATGATTCGTTCATTTCGTACTCAATTGGGTTACGATGTGAATCCACGGGTCTGGTTAGGTGACACTCACATCCTTAGGTAATTCCTCATTTTGCCAATTGAGACGAACCTAAAGAGTCGCGCTATAAGAAACGAACGGGATGTATCTTTTGTGTAAATCTTTTAGAAAGAATTAAATGGACTGATTGATTTAATTAGATTAAATCAATTAATTAAATAGTTAATTTAATTAGATTAAATTAAATTATTTAATTAGAATATTAATTAATTGGAATTAATTAATAGTATATATTATATTTAAATTAGATTTAAATTAAATATATACAGGTGGGCTAGAAATTAGACAATCCAATTAAAAGCCCACCCAGTCCATGGAAGCCCTAAGGGGGGCGGCCACTCTAGGGTTTGGAGTGGCCTCCAACTTGTTCCACAAGCTAGTTGAGTTTAAAAAGACTCCTACATGGAACAAACCCTAAGAGAGAAATTTCAAGCTAATTACACAACACAAAAGAAAAGAACTCTCTCCCCTCTCTCCTCTCTAGCCGTCCACTCTAGCAAGAAAAGGAGGAGTTTCGGGATCTTTGGAAGGCTCGTTTCGCATGAAGCTTTAGAGACAGAAGCCCTTGGAGGATTGTTGTTCTGCAGAATCAATAAACGAATCAAAAGGGTATGTTTATTTATTCTAATTTTCGCGAAACCCATGAAAAATCATCAGATCTATTTTTGTGATCTACCGGTAGGAATCCTCGAATCTTCCGCTGCAATACTCTAATTTTACTGTACGGGATTCCTAACACAATCAACTCAGTTTCTCTCTTGACTATTATATCAAGATCACTTTTTCACTGGATTATCTCACTCTCAAGCGATTGGTTCTTCTCAATGCATTGTTGCTGAACTTGCAACTTTGATTTGAGCATCACTTTATCACTTGTGAGCGATGAAATGATATCAAAGTAATTTTGATATAATTTGGCGGCATCTTGACAATTATTATAATATTCTTTGACTTTGTCAAGTAATTCTTCATAAGAGAGAGGAAGAGATAATTCAGTGTTTACCTCGGAAGACCCTTCATCATCTCTGGCCATGAGACAGATAAGCGCTGAGTCATCCACTGGCTCATCCTCATCACTACTCTCCTCTGATGATTCCAAGTCTTCAGGTGCGAATGCTGATTCTGATTCCGCTAGCAAACCTTGTTGACGAAGGTTGCTCCTTAATTGGTTTCTATCCACGTAATCCTGCCTTGTGGGCTTCGATACGTTTGGATAAGGGCAATTTACCTGGTAGTGCCCTGGTTTCCTGCAATTATAACAAAGATTATTTTTCATATTTTGTTCATTTGTTAACCTTGCAGTATGTGGTTTTGAGACCACTGGCGCTGAGAGATTTTGAGCAGACGCTTAGTACTAAACAGGCGCTTGAGGTGTAGGAACAGAATACTGAGGCGCTTGAAACTGTTGATGTACTGGAGTAGGCGCTTGATATGAACTCTGTCCTTGATGCTTAGGACTATTTCCTTTCTTTTCATATCTCAGGAACTTCCTGAATCCATTTAGTAAAGCCAACTCCTCTTCCTCGCTAATATCTTAAACCTTTCCCTTGTTACCTAATTTACCCTTGATTGACGCTATAAGCGCTCCAGACTCAATCACTGGACTGCTCACTGCATCACTAGTCAAATTCAACTCAAACTCAAATGCTTTGAGTTCCGAAAAAGCATCTTCTGGAGTTAAACTATCCAAATTGTTCAACTCTCTCAAAGTTATTGTCATCATCAAAAATCTACTAGGTAGACTTCTAAAGATTTTGACCACCATTTCCCTATTCTATAAATGCATACCCAAAGATGTTAATTCTGTAGTAAGAGCTGTGAATCTTATATCCAATTGTTCTAAAGTTTCATTGGGCAACATCTTGAAACTGCTAAGCCTTTCCTTAGCAAAGGAAAGCTTGTTCTCTTTAATCTGAGTTGAACCACCCCAAATTATGGCTAACTTATCGCAAATTTCCTTAATAGTGTTACATGACTTAATCTTCAAATCTTGTTGAATAAGTTTTCATTATCACCGATAGCTGTATATAGAGCATTACGACCAACATTGTCCAAATTTGTTCTTCGACGCTCATCTGGAGACCATTCTTGTTTTGGCTTTTCCACATAACCATCCGGAGTGTCTTCCGTGGCTCCAGGCGCTCTAGTGATAACTTTATATATTTTGATTAGTCAATCTGAAATAATATCGCACATGTCATCATCACATGAATAGAGATAGGTAAATGCTTTGACTTTCCATGTGTCATAGTTTGACTCAGTCAGTTTATGAACTTTAGCAAATGCCATAAAGAAAATTTTAAAGCAACTAGATTTGAAAAATGATCTAAACAAGTTGTTATGCTTGGAAATTTTAAAATTTCAACTTTAAACACTCTGATACCACTTGTTGGTCCCAAGTGGCATACGTAAGGGTCTAGAAAAGGGGGTTGAATAGACCCTGAAGTCTTTTTTTCGACTTAAAAAATTCGTATTAAAATTGTGTTGGACGCTTGAGAAGTAGACGCTTGACTGAGCGTCTATTGAAGACTGTTTTTAGAAAGTTAACTTAGACTTCAAGATTTGAAAACTATAACCAAATAGGTTTAAGCGTTCACTTCTTTGATCAGTGTTAGCACAGCGGAATGATTTTTGAGTCTTCTAGTTTTTAAAGCTTTAGCGTCACAGAAGGAGTTTTAGTTGCTTAGCGTTCAATTGAGTTTTACTTAACAATTTTTTGCAATGATATATCAATATGGAAATTGACTGTAAAGTAAAGAACATAATGATTGTAAGGTTCGTTGGGTGGTGTATTCCCAACTACGTCCTTCTTCTCCTTGATCACTTGGAGGCAATCCACTAAAATGATTCTCAAAGAATCACACAGAATCTTCTACAAATTAGGGAAAGATGGATGTTGATGACTTGAGCTCCTTGATCACATAGATTTCTGCTCCAAGACACTTCTATCCTCTTGCTTCTTTCACTCAGAAATAATGTAAGTACCCAACTTCGACTTCACACAGATCGCGAGGCTTGGATGGGGTTTTTCTTAATGGTTTGTTCGATTTTGATAAAGTTCAAACAACTGGGAATATCTCAATAGTAATGTAGGTTTCTCCTAAAAGAATGTTTGAGATATTGGTTGACTGTCTCATGAATTGAAGAAAAGCAAAGAGAATGTTAGCTTGAATATTCTGGCTTTTCTGAGAGTTTAAGAAATGAGACTTCAATGCACCAGCAATTTGGCTTGGAATTAATCGTATGTTTGGCTTGTTGTTGAAGTCCTATTTATAGACAATCTTGGAAAAAGTGTCCGTTTGACACATGCACAGGCGCGTGTCTCTCACTTCCGTGAGCGAACAGCTTTTGTCCTTTTTCCTGAAAATCTGCTGCACAAAAGTTGGTGCTGCAGTCTGTGAAAGTTGACAGTCCAATAGGGTGGCTTTTCCGTACGTCCGAAAGAGCTTATCACATTTAATGCTCTTATCAGCATTTAATGTATTTGAATTAAATGCCCGTTGGCACTGAATGCACTGAGAATATTTGCATTAAACTCCTTCTGAACTTAGAAATAAATTTAGGTGAAATCAGTCATTGATAGACGCTCATTCATCCTTGAATAACTTCTGTCCTAATAAACGCTTGATATAGCTAGTCGTTTGGACGCTTGGAATCTTTATCTTCATTCAGACTTCAGGTGCTTGAGTTTTCAAACTTAACTACTGATAAACTCATTCAGAAATTATCAGATGCTCAGTCTAAGAATAATTAGCCTAACGATCTAGAATAAAAATAAAACAAAGCCAGTAAAGCCTATTACAATTCTAACACTCAAAGCTTATACATGATTTCACTAAAATCAAACTTACATATTTTGGGGTCTAACAAGTAATCCTCATTGTCATCATCAAAACTTCTAACATGAAATTCCTAACAATTATTTCTATTCATGTATCGGTCAGGAAAGGATACTTGTTTACATTTTTTTTTTGGAACAAGTAAGCGTTTTCATTCAACTAAACACAATCATGAACAACTACACCATGCATACCTGGGCCTCAACATTTACAAACTTACAATTTATAATGTTCATCACTTTGGCAACTAATGTATCACTATCACTTCTACTCATATGAAACAATCTCCTATTTCTCTCTATCCAGATTGTATAAACTAAACAAGCAAACAAAGCACATTTTTTATTGCTCAACACTGTTTTACCTTTACTAATTTTAATCATCTAGTCCACGCTCCCTGTCCATGTGTATTGTGTACATCGAATCCCCAACTTCTCCCAATACTTCCGTGCCACTTCCTTTACATAAGGGCATTCAAAGAAGATGTGATTTCTAGTTTCTTCCACCTGCGTACACAAGAGGCAGTTTGTATCTTCCAAGTTTTTCCAAACACTTATCCTGTCTCTCGTTTTCAATCTGTTATGAATGGCCAACCACACAATGAATCTATGTCTAGCTATAAGCCCCTTACCCCAAACTAACTTCTTCCAATCAACCTCGTCACAATGCTCCATGACATGATTATATGCCTTCTGTACTAAAAATTGCCCCTCGTTCCAAGAGTTCTTCATCTCATCAACTGCGTCTATAAAAATGTCTCTTATACCAAGCAATTTTTTCCAGAGCCAGGAACTAGCACTCGTCACACCTACCGACCACACACTCCCTGATTTAATGTAATACGCATGTACCCATCGGATCCACATGGAGTCTGTCTTTTTTGCAATATTCCATATATGTTTAAACACTGCTGCTATATTCCATTTTCCGAGATAACTGATTCCCAAGCCTCCCTCGAATTTTGGTAAACACACTTGCGCCCAGCGGATTGATGCCTGATACTTCCCTGTTGCTTTTCCACTCCACAAGAAGGCCCTGCAAATTTTCTCTATTTCGTGCACTACAGCAATAGGCAATGGAAAAATTGAGCTCCAATACATTTGGACTCCATATATAATTGCCTTAATTAGAAGAGCTTGCCCTGCAAATGTCAAAAATCTTGTTGTCTAGCATGTAATCTTATTCACAATCTTCTCAATGAGGGGTCTACAATTGTTAACCATTAGCCTAGAAGATATCAAAGGCAATCCAAGATACCTCATAGTCATGTCACCTTCCACAAATCCAGTTGTCATTAAAATGTCTTTTTTCAGCCCCTCCTGTATTCCCCACATAACACCTGAATTTTCCCAAGATTAGCTTTCAATCCAGATACCTCAGAGAAAGAGTCAAAGCATTTTTTAATGTGTTCGATAGAGGTTAAGTCTCCTCTACAGAACATCATTAAGTCATCCACAAAAAAAAGATTTATAAGTCCCATTTTTCTACATTTAGGATGAAATCTGAACTTCGAATTCCTGTGCAAGGTTTTGAAGCTCCTTGACAGGTAATCCATCACCAGAACAAACAGGTAAGGGGACATAGGGTCCCCCTACCTCAAGCCCCTCTTCCATGGAAAATTTCCAAACACACCCCCATGCACCAAAATAAAGTATCTGACAGTGGACACACACATCATGATCAGTTGTATAAAGTTCTGAGGAAACCCATAAGCCATTAAAATTTTCTCTAAGAACTCCCAACTCACCGTGTCATATGCTTTTCTGATATCTACTTTCATCACTACTCTCGGTAAAATACCCCTTCTCTTATACCCTTTCACTAACTCGTGGCAAAGGACTACATTATCAACAATAGTCCTGCCTTTGATGAAAGCTCCCTGGGCTAGGTCAACTAATAGAGGCAACACTATTTTCAATTTGTTACAGATCAACTTGGAAAGGACTTTGTAGACTACGGTGCAGCACGCTATAAGTTTAAAGTCACTTACTGTGGTTGGATTGGGGCACTTAGGGATAAGATGTAGGAGAGTGTGATTTATCTCTTTCAACATCCTTCGTTTGTTATAGCAATCCATAATGGCTTTTGTAAACTCCTCACCCACTACCTACCATGTCCTCCTGTAGAAACAAGAATTTAGCCCATCTGGGCTGGGGCTTTTATCCTCAGGTATGGATAAAAGAACTCTTTTCACTTCCTCACCTGTCACCGGCCAATTTATCAACATTTTGTCCTCCTCTGATAGGATATAACCTGTGTTAATTATCTCCTGCTGAATTTGGTAGGTGGCCTTACTATCTGCCACTAACAATCCTGTATAAAAGTCTAGTATTTCCTGCTTAATTGCTTCAGGCTCTGTTAGGCTAACTCCTGAAACCGTATGCAAATTCAGGATCTTACTCTGAGCTTTCTTCGCTTTAATTCTGGCAAAAAAATATTGGTTACACTCATCTCCCTTCTGGTGAAAGTCCACTTTAGCCCTCTGCTGTAGGAATTCACCCTCCATTTTCAAATATCTTCTCAACTTCACATAGAGATCTTTCTCTTTACTGATCAAATCATCATCATATGGTTGGACATTCAATTGCTCTCTTACTTCTTGAATTTCTGCCCTTCTCAACTGAACCCTCTCAGAAATCCTACTATAGTTATTTCTATGCATCTCTTTAAGTCTTCTTTTAATGGCTTTACTTTTCTGGACCAGACAAAACATTCTACATCCCTATACTTCTTTTCCCCACTATTCCTTAACCATATCAAAGTAACCTGGGTGGTTGATCCAACCATTAAGAAATCTAAAGAGGGGATGTCCCAGTTTCACATCTTTAACAGTTAGGACAAGAGGGCAATGATCAGAGATGTTCTTGTCCCTCACCACCACACTACTTCCTTCCACATTCATCATCCAGACATCATTAGCCATGATTCTGTCTAATTTGCAATATATCCTTGTATCCTTATCATGATGATTACACTATGTGTACATAGGACCTGTGTAAGGGATATCCACAAGTCCTAAATACTCAATACATGTCTGCATATCCTCATTACCCCCTGAGTAGTTCCCATCACTCTGTATTTTTTCATTTTGAAACAACGTAGCATTCCAATCACCCATGATTAGCCAAGGTTCCTGATTTTGCATCTCCAGTAACTCTTGCCAAAGAGTTTTCCTTCCATTATCATCATTATGGCCATACACTGTTGTTAAAATGAACCTGTATTTATTAATTTCCATTCTACGAGTCAGAGTCTGATCTGTGACTTTAATCACTTGCCCCTTGACAGTTGAGTCTCTCCAAAGAATCCATATTCTACCATTATCTGCAGCAATGTAATTGTTAACACACTTCCACCCAGTCCCAAAACTTCTAAACACTTGGTTAAATTTATTAGGTTTTACTCTGGTTTCGACTATACTCATAACATCCAACTTATTCACCCCAATCAACTTCCTCACATCAGCCTATTTGTCAGTTGTATTAAGGCCTCTTATATTCCACATTCAAATGTTCATTTATCCGGGGGTTCAGGATTTGATCCTACTCCCAACTCAACATCATTACCTGCCTGGCTAAGCACTTGAAAGAGATTTGTCAGGGCATTTTGCACTTCACTGCTTGAGGTTTTGTCAACCCAACTGCTCCCCTTTTTCTGCCTGGACCTTCTGACCTCCTGCCAATCTTGAACTAGTTTCTTCCCTCTATCTTGCACTTGTTTCCCAGGAGTATTCTGTTCAGGTATCATGGCTGCCACTTCCCCTCCTATATCCGTGTTGTTTTGCTGCTCCTTGTCTAACTCTGGTGCAACTTGTGTCCTCTTAATTTGCCACTATTGGGTTGGGGGTTTTTCGCATCCCCTTTCCCTATGTCCCCATTTTTTACACCTCTGACAGTACAAACGAAGCCATTCATATTTCACAGGTTGTTTGATAACTTTCCCATCCACTTAATTCATAATGGTGATCTCCATAGGAACGTCTTGCCCCACTTCTACTTCAACTAATATGCGTGCATACTCAAGTTTGAGCTTCCTTGCTATTAACTCATCCGTATATAGCTGCTGGCCTATTTTACTTGCAATTTTGCTAAGGCTAGTGGCCCCCCACATGTCTAGTGGAAGTTTGGGTAGTTGCACCCACACTGGCACTGTTTTGATCTCAACTTCTGTAGTCACACCCTCTTTCCATCTCTTCAAAATTAGTGGTTTGGAGTAGAAAAATTGCACCCCATGGTTTAAGGCTACATTCATCTCTTCTTCAGTGTCAAAGCGTAGGATAAAGTACCCCCCCCCCCCCTCATGCTTCACAATTCTGGGCAAAGTTAACCCTTTCCATCGAGACTTCAAACAATCAACCATCACAGAAACAGGGATGTCCTGACTCAGTATATACGCATACAATAAGAATTGCCAATAATTTCTCTTAGATTCAATATCCTCTGCAGTTAAACAAATTTCCTCCCCCTCACATTGAATTTTTTTCAATTTCAACCCACTACTGCCATCTCTATTCCCAATGAACAGTTCCCTCCAATTTTTTGCCTCAGGGATTCGAGCTTTTGTAGTAGCAGCAGACGTACCTTGTCTCGGAGTTAGAGGCCGCAGTGGTGGTGCTACAGCTTCCAACCAATCTTCCTCCTGAACAATTTCCTTCTCCAAGCCTTTGATTTTCCTTTTCCCCAATTTCAGTTTGGGGACTTCGCGTTACCCAGCTCGAGGAGCTCGCCTCGTTCGGATTTGCAGCAGCAGCGGGAGATGTAATCACTGTGGGCAGTGGAGCTGCCGTCTCCACCATCTTCCTCGCCTTACGTTTTGCCATCAAAGGAATTTGGGGTTTTTGGTGCACGTTAGTCGGCTAACATGCGCCGAGAGAGATTCTCTAAAACCTCCTATTAATTTTTCACAATAACGTGTATTGGAAAAGGCAAATATACTTGTGAAAGCGCAGAACTCAGGCATGGAGATATCATGAAGTAGATAGCCACAAAATATTATTATTCTTTACTTGTTTACTTTTAATTTCAATGGTTGTGATATTTAGTTTGGAAATAAAACGTTGGCTCAAAATTATTAGTTAATGGATTGTATTATATTAATGTTCAAAACCATTGCATGGTTAACACTATGACTAAGAAGCGTAGTACGAATGGCACTAACCAAAGACTTATGTGGCATCTTAGACTTGGACATGCCGGTGAATTCAAGGTTCATGAATTGGAGAAATGAGGGTTTATCGGCCCTTTTGGATCTGATCCATATCCAAAATGTGAATCCTATCTAAAAGGAAAAATGACTAGGTCACCGGACACCAAGAAAGTTTTGGCTTCAGACGTTGATGGGACCGATGAGCCCTACGGAGGTTTTCAATACTTCATTACATTCATTGACGACATTTTGAAAGAGTCTGAAGCTATTGAATGGTTCAAAGTTCAAAAGACTTATTAAGGCACTGTTCGGAGTGGTGGCATACACGGACAGTGTTGATGGAGTACCGTACTCAATGACAAGATCTATGCTTAGCTACCCGATTTACATTGTGGGAGGAATAAGTTCCCTCAATACTTCTAATCTTAAGTACAGGGTTCTATGTTAAGAAGATTAGAGAAACGAGGGTCGATTCATAGTAGATCCATGGACGATATCGGTGCTTTATTCTTTCTAATAGAGAAGGAGGTGCAGGTAATGGTCTATTGAAGAACCAAATGAATTCGGAGAATACAAAGGAAACTCAATAGACACAAGAAACTCAAGTAAAGTATTCTGAGAATGTGGTTACTATGAACAACAATACTGTAGGAAATCAAAGTCAATGACTAGCGCAAGCAGCATCATTCCGAAAATAGCTTAAGTAAGCACTGTTTGATCGGATCGTAAAGGTGGATCTATAATGGATATGAGTGACTTGAGGAAAGTTTCAAGTCCATGATCCTGCTCTCCATCTTAAAAAAATGGATGTGAAAACCGCACCCGGCACAGTGTGATAGATAACTTAGTCTCCTCTATAGCAACTTTTCGAGTCAATTATGAATGGAGCTTAGCTGGGCGCAGAAATCGTCCAAGACTCTACTTGCTTGGTATATAGTTCTTAGAGAATGAGGCAAGAGGGTTCTCTATGAAATTCATAAAATGGTTATCGAATATGGAATTTCCTATACACCGATGCATTACCTTTTTGACCTTTCATTGTGGGGACTTATCTCATGATTCCATCGTGAGTCGTCATATGGGATATCTTCGGTATGGTATGGTTATGTGTCGAAGTACATGAGAGACCAAGATGGGATCCATCACTGATTTAGCAAATCAGACATTTCCTATGTATTTCTCATTGAATCGATTCAAGGAATCTTTGGCCAAAGTATGGCAATCCAAAGAAGAGGAGTGTTTCCTCATTGGATTGCATGAATCGATATCATGCAATAAAGGAGACATAGTGATTGGGTCATAAGAGTTTCGACTAAGCCATTACTCGAGATACCAATCTGGGAAATTTGATAGAGGGATCTTACGTATGCGAAGATCGTGGTTATGATAGGTTGAGTATCTTGACATCGTTTGTGTCCAGGTCTTGGGGGCCCATTGCTAGACAGTAACCTCGATTTGTAGGTACCATGATATTGTGATGAAGAATACATGGTCTGATTAAATCAAGGAAGATTTAATCTAGTACTTTCTAAATATAGAAAGGTACAATAGCACTTTTAGAAAGTGTACTTACTACTAAAACATAAACGAGCCTAAGGGGTCACACATTAACTCATGGGGTTCCTGCTTAAAAGATATGGTTAATCAACTTTGGAAGTTGAGGTGAAATTAGGAAAGTCTAGGACTTACCTAAAGAGGAATATTAATTAATTGGTTGGAGATCAATCAATTAGACTATTTAATTAATCAAGTAAGATTAATTAATTAATGGACTATGTAAAGTCCAAGGGTTTTATTTAATAGTAAAGGAAGTCGAAAATTAAATAGAATTAAAGAAATAATTGGGTAATAATAATTAAGGTTGGATAAAAATTTTGAATTCCAAGCCTAAGAGGGGGCGAGGTGTCAGACGTGTATATGGGAGGGGAATTAATTTCTCTCCAAATCATGATCAAGTTGGAATCAAGAAAATATTTTCGGAGAGAAAATAGGAAACAAGTTAACTTCCAAGCTCAATTTCTTGTTTTTAGAAAACTCCTTAATAGAGTTTGATTAGGAATAGAGGAAAGTCAAATTTTGGAGATTTTATTTCATTTGAGAAAATAGCATATACCCCCCCCCCCCAACCTAATAGTCAATGTGCTCTTTGCCCCCCAACCTATTAAAAGTTGCAGTCAACTCCCTAACCTATCAAATATATGCACTTTGCCCCCCTTCGTCAAATTCCGGCGGAATATAATGGAATATTCCGGCGTATGCAAGGGAAAAATCGTCACACAGGGGCAAAGTGCTACAAACAGCATAAGTTAGGGGGCAAAGTGCAAATCACCCTATAGCTTGGGATGTTGTCTGCTAATATTTCTTTTTTTAATTTAAATATTCTTAATTTTCCAAAAATAAAAAGAACAAAATAAAAAAATTCGAAATATTAAAACAAATTTGAGAAAAAAAAACACAAAAAGAAAGGAAAAATTCAGAAATAATTACTAAAATTTTGATAATTTTAGGAAGAGGTCAAAGGAACAAAAATAGAAAATTCCGAGGAAAAAAATTCAACAAAATTTCTGAAAAAATTCATAAAAAAATAGAAAAGTAAAAAGAGAAAATTAAAAATTTGAAAAATTCAAAAAAATGAAAATAAAATAGAACAATATAAAAGGAATTTTTTATGTGTTTACTAAATTTTTTATTTTTAAATTTTTGATTTTTATAATTTTTTTTCCTTTTTGTCTTATTTATTTTCATGTTTCCAGATTTTTTAATTTATTTTGTTCTAATTTTTGTTTACTATTTAAAAATTTATTAGAACCTTTTGATTTTATTATTATTTTTCTGGATACTCCAGTTTTTGTTTTTTTTTTTTTTTGGGATATTTTTTACTTTTAGTTTTCTTTTTGTAAAATTAAGAATATTTGAATTAAAAAATAAAAGATATATTAGCAGACTTCCCCCCAACCTATAGGGTGATGTGCACTTTGCCCCCTAACCTATGCGATTTGTAGCACTTTGCCCCTGTAGGATGATTTTACGCTTGCATGCGCCGGAATATTCCATTATATTCCGCCGAAATTTGACCGAGGGGGCAAAGTGCACATATTTGATAGGTTATGGTGTTAACTGCAACTTTTAATAGGTTGGGGACAAAGTGCACATTGACTAACAGGTTGGGGAGGTATCTGCTATTTTCTCATTTCATCTTGACTTCTAATCAAATTAAACCTAGGAGTCTCTCTATAAATATGTGTATTAAGAAAAAACACATACACATTATTATTTCTAGAGGAAATCTTCGTCCACCACATAGAAGAAAAAGCGAGAAATTTTGTCTTCTTACTTTGCCAAGAAAACTCGCCCCTCACCTCTATTTCTAGACAAGGTTTTGCTCATGTGTTGAGATTAACCTTTCACATATATTCCTACCTTCATATATAAGCTTAGATTAGATCTAAAATAATTATATAGGCTAGCACCACATATATAATTATTGGGAATTATACGGAGGTGTGGATACATCTTAGAGGCGAGATGATTGGATCGCTTGAAGATACAAGGAACAAATCAAAGCCTGGGATTTGGAGGCTGACGGCCCATCAGTAGAAATCGATCAATGGAGTATTTGTTTGGGTTGAAAAGATCAGAAACTTGTACAAGAGAAAAAGCATGAAAGGTATTTCGCATAGTATAGTTTTTCTTATTTTAATTAGATCTATTAAACCGGCCATTTATCCTGTTTCGGAGCAGGATTATAAAATTTTAATATTCCGCTGTGCTAACCTACCCCATGGATTGTTGGGAATTATACGAATAAGATGCAGCGGAAAGTAAATTTAATTCCCAAAGCCTGAATCATCTCTAATCCTCGTGTTTAATTGTGTATAGAAAAATTACTGTTCTCGTGTATGTTGATTTCTGAACGTGATCCTTTTCTCTAACGCCGAATTTGCCAACGTCTCTAATTTGTCACGCCGGAATCAAAAACAAAAAACTTCTCCTTTCTTCCTTGTCAAAGACGGCTAGAGAGAGAGAGAGAGGTGGGAGACTTTTTCTTGGAGAGAAAGTTATGTAAGTTTCCTTTTGTTATTTTTCACCTTGTGATATATTTATATCATTATGAAACAATAACACTTGCATGCAAGAGCCCTATTTGGGCATCTATTTGGCCGCCCCTTAGTGGGCTCGGAAGCCTTAGGGCTTTCTTCTTGCTTGCTAATTAATTAATCGGATAATTTATTTATCCAATAAATAAATTGATAATCCAATTAATTCAATTCCTAATTAATTTATAATTCAATTTCTCCAAGAAATTAATTAACTCATTAATTTAATTAATTAATTAAATTATCCAATAATTAATTAAGTAATTACGGAATCCAATGCCGTGAATTTCTCTCAAGTCTTTTTCCCATGTTTTTCCTTTTGCACTTCCTTTAAGCGCGACTCTTTAGGTTCGTCTCAAAAGGCAATTGGGAGGAATCCAAAGGGGTGTGAGTGACACCTAGCCAGTCTCGTGGCTCACACCGTAACACAATTGAGAACGAATAAATAGGATCATTCCAAACCTTTACGCCGTGAATACCGTACGTGTATAAACCTTTTATTGTTATATCCCAGTCAAGTAAGAGTCATGGTTTAAAGTCAAACTCATATAACTTGACCATATGCCTAAGCTCATAATAAGTCGAGGTATTTAAATGCATTGGGCAAAAACTTTCATCCTCACTTATTCATGATCGCATAGGACCCGAAGGAAGAATCTCCAATTATGCCAATATGGATTAAGGTATTTGGACTGAGACCTCATTAGTTTCACAGACAATTCTTGTACCATGTAGCGAGTCTTATTGGCAAGCCTCTCAAACTAGATGAAGCTACTACAGAAATTGAGAACCCGAGTTTCGCCAGAATGTGTGTGGAATTGAATGTATTGGAGAAATTGCAAAAGGAAATCCCAATTGAGATTAATGGCAAGACACAATTTTGCAAGGTTCAATATGAGGGCATCCCCGAATACTGCAGGATTTGTCGTCATAGAGGTCATTCTATGGCAGCATGTTACGTGAACAATGAAAAACAAGAAAATGGTGATACAAGAAATCAAACGGAACAAGAGACGGAGAAGGGAGAGGAATTACGAGCGTTACTAGATAAGAAACGTGGAAAAAACCCTATCGATAACCAACGGGTCCCTGGAGAAATTAATAATATAGTCTCGGATTCAGGGTTGAATGTTAACGTTGCAGGACCCTCGCATACCAATCTGAATGCGGTGGACAAACATGGAAGTGGTAAATTTTTGGATGATGTTAGCCAAACAGCAAATACACAAATAAGAATTCTGAAAAGAAATACCCAAGAGTTTCCAAAAAACACACAAGAATCCCATGAAGGTGATCGAGTTGAGGGTAATCCAGATGACCAGGTGTTACTTATTACAGATGGGAAAAACATGAATCACGATGACAATTTTGATAAAGGTTCTCAGGGGCTGCTTGACACTGAGCGGGATAGTAGTGAAGAGGAGGATGAGCACTCGGCATCATTGGATGATGAATATAATCAACAAATTACCCTTGGTCTCGAAGCGTTAGCTCCTGCACATGGGGGCATTTTAGCAGAACCGGATGACATAAAAAATGGAGAATATGTGTGGCAGGATGTAACCTCAAAGAAACTCAGAAAAGCTGCTTCGGTTGGCGATATCTCGCCTAATGAAATCTGGCAAACTACAAAACTCACGGCATCAAGGATGGTAACAAGAAGAAAGAAGAAGTTAGATTACTCCCGGTTAGTCAAATGATTAATTCACTCATATGGAATATAAGGGGGGTGGGGAATAAAAAATCTATTACTCGTATTAAACGTCTATGTAGTAGGTTTGATTTAAATTTCTTAATTCTTATTGAACCAAAGATTGAGCTTGATACTGTGCGGATACCTCATACTTTTGGGTTTAATAATGTAGTGCAAAATTGTAATAACCACATATGGTTTTTCTTTCGAGATGATTATGATGTTGAAATATTGGATAATAACGCTCAATTTTTGCATGTCCACGTTCGCTCGGTGTTGCTTCGGAGACCGATATATTGTACATGGGTGCATGCGAAGTGCACTAGAGAGGAACGGCAAGAGTTATGGGATAATCTCCGTAAAATCCACCCGGTGGGCGAACCTTGGCTTGTTGGAGGGGACTTCAATATTATTATGCATGCAAGCGAAAGAAAGGGTGGAGCAGCTCCAAAGCGCCTATCAATAGAGGATTTCGTTAATATGGCTCTCGATTGTGACCTTACAGATGCGGGCTATGATGGAAGTCCATTTACATGGCATGTTAAAAGAGGGGTCTTTCAGCGCCTGGATAGAGTTTTCTATTCAAATTCCTGGCAAGAACTATTTCCAATAACCAATGTCCAGCATCTACTTAGATCCAATTATTCGGATCATAACCCATTATTAGTGTCGATCAAGGAGTGTGCGCAAACAAAGCCGTCATCATTTCGTTTTTTAAATGTATGGGCAAAGCACCCAGATTTTATAAGCATGGTGACAAAATCATGGAATGAACCTATATACGCTCGGGGTCTGACTAAACTCCACAGAAAGTAGGTGAGATTGAAAGGCGAGCTGAAATTGTGGAATAAAGAAGTTTTTGGTGACGTGTCCTTGGCAGTCAAGAAGGCGGAAGATGATGATAGGAACTGCGAGTTGGACTTTGATAATGACCCTTCGGATGAAAACCTATGCAAAATGAACAAGGCGGCTGCGGTTCTCGCCCGGCACCTCACGATTGAAGAAGAATTCTGGAAACAAAAAGCTTCTTGCAATTGGATAAAGGATGGTGAGAGGAATACGAAATTCTATCAAACTTGGGTGAAACGAAAGCGAAGCAAGGGAAGAATTCATAGGATTATTGATAAGGATAGAGAAATTACGGACCAGGAGGAGTTATGTAAGTCGGCAGCAACTTACTTTGAGAAGGCTTTTTCATTGGATAATACAATTAGAAGACAGGCAGATTTAGCTTGCATTCCTACTTGGCTCTCGGATCAGGATCGTCATGAGTTAATCTTGCTGCCGACTATAGAAGAGGTGAAACGGGTGGTGTGGAGCATTAACTCGGACAGTGTGGCAGGTCCTGATGGATACACTTCCATGTTTTATCAAGTGTGCTGGGACATAATCAAAACTGATCTTATGGACGCGGTTGTGGAATTTTTTTCGGGATCTCCCCTTCCTAAGGGATATACAGCTACCACTATTGTGCTTATCCCGAAGATCGATGCTCCAGTAACTTGGAAAGATTTTAGGCCAATTAGTCTTTGTAATGTTAGTAATAAGGTGATTACAAAGATAATGGCTAATCGATTATCTGAGTAAATGGATAGGATAATTTCACCATTTCAAACGGGGTTCATAAAAGGAAGGAATATAGTGGATAATGTGCTTCTAGCCCAAGAACTTTGTCATGAGATTGAGAATAAAAAATGTGGAGGGAACATCATGATCAAATTAGATATGGCAAAGGCATATGATCGAGTTCAGTGGGATTTCTTATACTCAGTTTTACACAAGATTGGATTTCCGTCTACTTGGATCAATTGGGCCAGAAATGCCATCGAAAATTGCTGGTTCTTGGTGTTAATAAATGGCCAAGGTGCAAGATTCTTTAAATCTTTTCGCGGTCTCAGACAAGGCGACGCTCTGTCTCCGGCTCTGTTTGTAATCGCTTCGGAGTTCTTATCAAGGGGCTTGGAAAATTTGTTTACTAGAAGACCAAAAATGCAGTATGACACAAAGGGAGGATTTCATGTTAGTCATCTAGCCTATGCGGATGACTTTCTCCTTTTCACGAAAGGATCGAAACGGGTGTTAACAAGACTAATGAGGTTTTTAAATGAGTATGAGGAAGTGTCGGGCCAACTTATAAACCGAAACAAATCTGCATTTATCATTGGAAAGGCAGCATCCAGGGGTCGAATTAATCGAATACGTAGGTACACCGGTTTTGTGCAAGAGACACTGCCTTTCAATTATTTGGGTGCTCCTTTGTTTAAGGGAAGAAATATCTGCTCTTTGTATGAGTCGATTATTAGCAAAATTATTAAACGAATTGGAGGTTGGGAAAAGTCTTTTTTATCACAAGGGGGACGGTTGACTCTTATAAAGAGTGTGCTATTCTCGATGCCATTATACTTAATGCAATTGCTTGATCCACCGTGTACGGTAATTCAACGTATAGAACGGCTCTTTAATCGTTTTTTCTGGGGTTCAACTAACAATGAGAGAAAGACACGTTGGGCTTCTTGGGAAAGTCTTTGCTATCCTATAGATGAGGATGGTATTGGGATTCGAAGTTTGAGAGATATGATGGAAGATTTTGGATGGAAACTTTGGTGGATGCTAAGGGAGGGATCCTCTATTTGGGCTCGTTTCATGGTGCAAAAATATTGTCATAACTCTAGTCCTATTATTGCAGAGATAAAAGCTTCAACTTCTAGGGCGTGGAAAAGACTCGGAAAAATTCGAGATAAGGTGGAAGATAACATTGGATGGAAACTTGGTATTGGGAAATCCTCTTTTTGGTTTGACAATTGGATTGGAGAAAGCTCGCTTTTCCATTTAGCAAGAGATCCTCATAATACTTTAGATACGGTGTCGACATTTTGGCGTGATGGAGAATGGGATGTTGATAAGCTTAGTCGTGTGCTTGAACCGACACTTGTCGATCGGATCAAATCCATTCCTTTTGATAGCTTGTCATCTGATACTCCGGTTTGGCGTCTTTCTACTAATGGACAATTCACTATGAACTCTACTTGGAATTCTATTAGAGAAGAGACGGATGCGATAGACTTATTTGGAAATCTTTGGGGTAAAAATTATCGGCCAACTATTTCTATCTTTGCATGGAGGCTTCTCAATAGTTGGATATCTGTTGATATAATTATGCAAGAAAGGGGTTTCATCATGCCGTCAAAATGTGTTTGCTGTAAGAAGGGAGCTATTGAACCCATATCACATTTGTTTATTCATGGTGAGCTGGCAACTCAAGTGGGTACACATTTTGCTACGCTTTGTAATTTCAAGATTCCGGATACAAACAATATCTTCACATGGTGGCAAGCATGGCGTGCGGGAACACACTCAAAACTCAGTATTAGGAATGTACTTCCTGCTCTTATAGTTTGGTTCATTTGGATAGAGAGAAACAAAGGAAAACATGAAGGTATCCGTCCGAAGAGCACAAGGGTTATTTTGAGAGTAGAGCACTACATCAAGTTACTTCATCGTTTTGGCATTACTAATCAAAAAATTTGGAAGGGTGAAGGGTTTTTGGCGCAGACGATGGGGGTAGCGACAGGTGATAGTGCAAGATTGAGGGCTATTAAAGTGAAATGGTATCCACCCCCGACAGCTTGGATTAAATTAAATACGGATGGAGCATCAAGGGGTAATCCAGAGGTGGCTGGGGCCGGTGGTTTAGCTCGTGATCATAAAGGTACGATTTTATTTGCTTATTTTGATTTCATTCATATTAATACCAATATATATGCGGTGTACAAGGGGTTAGAGCTTTGTGAGAAGTCGGGTTATAATAAAGTATGGTTGGAGTTGGATGCAAAAGTTATAATGGATATTATGGAGTCGACAGACTCGGGTGCTTGGTCTTTCCAAGACCTCTTACTACGCATTAGAATGTTGAGGAGAAGGTTGGATGTTCGGGTTACACATATTTACAGAGAAGGAAACGGGGCAGCAGATTATTTGGCAAATTTAGCTTGTGACGAGAGAACCTCTTCAGTGATGATGGTGTCGGAAGTTCCTAGAGCGCTTTTGGCGAGAACAAAGATGGACATAATATATCCTAATTTTCGTTTCAAATGGAGATAAGATCAATAGATTTATTTATCAATTGTAAAGGAGTAGTACTCCTCATTTATTCGTTCACTTTAAGCATTGCTTTTTGGATACGATGTAAGGGAGGTAGTACTCCTTTTTTCTATACTTTCCTAGCTCATTTTGTTAGGGAGTTAGCACTCCTAATTTATAGCTTTATTTTTGGATGATATAAAGAAGGGATGAGGGGCCCGAGAACACCCTCCCCCCGCTAGGGTGGTTTCTTCAAAAAAAAAAATGATCGCATAGGATATTTTACTCATTCACTTATGAGAGAATAAATTCCATATTGCAAATCAGTTAACAATGCTACTTGCCCGTCAAGTCGCACTTCGAGGTCGATTCCACCAACAGGTGATTTGAATCTAACTACTCTAATGACAGACTTGATGTCACAAGTACATCTTCAACTCGATTTCTCATGTCAGAGGTTCACACGTACCTATCACTACTTATCAGTTTCATCATTGACTATCAATGAGTGAATTACCCATGTGATGAACTGATGTGAGCCGTGTTCAAACATATCAGTCCAACTGACACGTCTATGATATAAGTTCCCACTACCATTTCCATAGTGATTGACACTTTCTCTGTCGAAACTTACATCATACAAGTCTTTATTCACTATTGATGCCCAATCACACTAGTACAGAAGAGGTCTGTTACAGCGGTTTTTTTTTCACTATTACAGCGGTTTTTTTTTCACTATTACAGCGGTTTTAACCGCTGTAATACGTATCGCTGTAATTGGTATGTTTACTATTACAGCGGTTAAAAATCGCTGTAAAATGAGCCCTATTACAGCGGTTCAATAACGAACCGCTGTAATAGGTAAATAAAAAAAAAATTAAGTGTAAAAGTCGTAGCCTGTTACAGCGGTTCGTTTCTGAACCGCTGTAACAGGAACAGGTTCACTGTTACAGCGGTTCATCAACGAACCGCTGTAACATGATTTTTTTTTATTTTTATTTTTTTCTGTTATAATTTCAGCTAGAGCTATATCCTTCCCACAAGCTCAAAATTCAACTCATCAATAACACATAAAACAAACCAATTGCTCAACAGAAACAACAAATTCAAATCCAAAATTAATTTCATTCACCAAATAATAATCTCCAATAATTACAAATAATAACGAGTTTACAATAAACCAATATAAACTAATCACTGCTTTTAAATCAAATAAAAATTTACAATAATTTTCAACTTACACCGCCGGCATATCAAAAGCGCATTTAAAAATGTATTGTGCCAATTCAGAACGTGCTTCATCAAGTTGCGCTATAGTGTAAGAGGCGTACTGACAATCAGCAAAGTACTGCAAGACAAATATTAAAATCCAACAAAAATGTTTAATAACTTAAAAGGGACATTAGAATTTGATTAATATTAATTAGAATTATGCATACCGCGGGTGGGATTATAGATTCTCCGTGTCTAATAATATCTTTCATGAATTTCATGACGAAGAACCCACAATCTATGGCATTTATTTGAATGGGGCACTACAAATTAAATTCAAATCAAAATTGTATTAGAACAAATAACTTTTATACGAATAATTTCTTGAAACTATAATTAAAATAATATAATTAAACTAACCTGTATACAACTCCATGTACAGGCCTTGTTTTTTGATTTGATCTTTTGGTTGTTTTTATTTGCTCGAAACATCAACACAGCGCTGTTAAAAACATCAAAAATCAAGGAAATATGTCAATATCAAGCAAATATATATATATGAAGTCTAGTTATAATATATATACTTTAAACTTAATATTAAATATAATATAATGGATACATTTAATTGAATGATAAAACTTACTGATTGATCATATCTTTCATATCATGTCGGTTATTTGGATTACCGTGCAAAGAATCCAAATAATAAACGATCTCTTTAATTGGATCAATCACGAGCAACAACCAATGGCCCCTAATCAGCATATTCAAAAGAAAAATTTTAAATTAGTTATGCCTACGTAACAAATTTTACAAAATAACAATGTGTCTTTAGTAGCTCACCCGGAGTTGTAAGGTGCAAGAAACAACTTCCCCTCCAGTGCACTAGCTATCATAGTATTTGCTATATATTGCGATTTGTCAACACGCTGCGTGGGAGTAATTCCTGCTCCCACAGATATAGAATGTGGGCTAAGGAACCCGAATTTATTTTGTTTTTGTTCGGGGACCACGTGATTAACCCACAAACACCTACAATTGAGCATAAAATAAATTTGAGTAACAAAAATAAACATAGTTCAAATTAATGCAGTAAAATAATTTAATTAAAAGCTTACTTTTTATTAATTAATATTTAAAAACTTACTTGATGTAAGCAGTAATGATAGAGGCTCCTATCTGTTCTTTATGCACAAAGTCACCGATCTCCTCACGCCCAATATATTCTGGAAAGGGGATATTGAAGATTTCCTCGGGTATGTCTATCCGGATAGTGTTATCAGCAGCCATCATCCCAAAGAACCTTTCAAGAATTGCAAGTGAATTAGGGCGTGGAGCAGGAGGGTTGGCCACTAGAGAAGGAGGGTTGGCCACTAGAGGTGTATTTTTGACATGTGAGTGCTTCGTCATCTCTGATTTGCTTTTTCCGAAGTGATGATTTGGATTTTCCGAGAGACTATAAGCAAAAGAAAACAAAACGTGGGCGTTATCAATGAAAGTATATTTATTAACATTAAACAATTGTTATAATTTAATAATGACTAGCTATTAATAATTACGTACCGATGCATCACCGACAATCACAAGACTCTTAGGCCAAGCAACCATGTATCCCACAGCCTCAGATACTGTGAACACTCCTTCATCATCGAGAGGGACTGGTAAGGGTGCAATATCTTCAATTGCAATGTCAATCGACACTTTCACGAGGTGGGAGGCTAATGGACATGTATGCAATGTTCTATCCTTTGGTTGATTGTACATTGTTCCTCTTGCCACCAAACGATAACACGGTGTAGAAAGTGCTAATTGACACTGCACCACATCCTACATATATATATATATATACCATTATATTAGAAAATGTTTTATATCATACAGAAATATAGGATTGTAAGTTACATTATCACTAAACAATATGTTTTTCATTAATTACCTAAGGAAGGTCTTTCACTTCTGGGCAGCTATCTTTCAAAGAAACCGCCTCTTCTGTATGTGGCTGCTGCGACCCAGACGCCCTATGCTGCTCAAACTCGCGTCGCAATTCGAATAGTGATTGAGTGAGCATTTGAACCGTGTCTTGCAAGCTATCAATCACCGTATTTTTTGAAGGCTTTGAATCCGAAAAGTAATCTTTTTGGGATACCCCAAAGCCTACACCCCTAACTCGACCCGGATGCTCCTTCTTTTTAAGAGCTATAGCCAGTATATCATTCCGGGTCTTCTCGGGTCCACTGTGGCTACCCTCCTGTGATAAGCTTTCCTGTAATAATACATTTAAAAAATAAAAAATTTGTTATTTTAAAATTATTTTTAAAAAAACATACAACACACTATATAACTAAAATTGCAAATAACTCACCATTGATTCCACTACTCTTTTAACATTGACATTATCAATCTTGTTCTGGCTGTCAGAATGTGCAACCCTCCACACTAGTGCTCGTGTCACCTCTGTGACATCTGACCCAGCATCCTTTCTTTTATGCTTCTATATAAGAAAATTTGTAAGGAAATAAATTTGATTAGAAAATTTGTAATTAAGGAAATTTGATTAGAAAATTTGTAAGGAAATTTGATTAGAATTACAACTTGTAACGAACTACGTACCTCAATATACTCCACTTGAGCATATCCAAGACGTGATGCCCTGTAAGGATATTCAGGTTCCTTTGCTCTTTCCCGATTTTCCTTACGTAGTTGCTGTTCATTATATAATCAAGGCATTAGTCAATGTATATAGTTTCAAATAAATTAAAATGAAACCATAAATTAAAATAATTACCTGAAAAGCTTCACTTTGGCGTATTTCTACAAATTTTGTCCAATCTTCTTGAGATATACGATATTTTTCGGGTGGGCTTGAATTAATGTTCCCATCATCATCCTCTACCCAGATTCTGGTCAAGTAGCTCCTGTAGTTTCGAGCTAGCTTCCCAGCCTCGGCTAAGACGAACTTCTGTCTACTTTCGTCAATATCAAAGGCCAACTATAAAAAACAAAGAACAAAGTATATAAAAAATGTTAATTTAGAGAAAAAAAAACTACATTTACCAATTAAAAACATAATATATAATAACTAACTTACAGCTATTTCATTCCAAATGGCATATTTTATTGCTGCAGGGACGCTGCGCCAATCACTGATAGTAATAGGGACCCTGTCACGAGCTATCACGCCAATGTAACCAACAAAAGTTGATTTATTTGGGTCAACTGGTTGACCATACTCGTTCCAACCAACTTGTAGCTTTATGCCTTTACTTTTGGCCTTTATTACTTTCTTCATTGCTGTAATACCTCTCCGTATCTCACTTTCAACACTTGGGTTTGCAGCACCTCCAGAATCCATCTACAAGATTTCATAAGTGAAAATTCAAATATTTCAACAACAACAAACGAAAATAAATATATATGCATTAATCACATCATTAATCAGTTGGATCATATAAATCACATCAAAAAGTACAAAACCAAATATTGATAAGCTTACATTGGTAGTGGTCGTCGTGGTAGTGGCGGAGGAGAGGGTGACTGTGGTGGTATACGGTATCGACCTACAAAAGCAAAAAAATACAGAAGTTAGTGTAACTCATTCACTAATATAATATTACAAGCTGGTTCAATATAATTTACACTTTAACTGCATACTTAACAAAAGAGTTCAAATAAGTTACTCATATAATTATCAAATAAGTTCAAATACCTTTCATCGTTTTCTTTTTGTCGCTGGTTTACTAATCTTTTGTGATCCCTCAGTACGACCATTTTGTTTAGTACGCCGACGAACAGAAGGATTAATCCATATCCTTCTTGGTGATCTTCTCGCATATACAATTCATCATCACTGATATCCAAGTCACCGTCACTATTTGTGGATTGTGAACCACCTAAGATAGGATTTCCTCCATCATCTTCATTATATAGGCCATCATCCTCAATACAAGTATTTTTGTTTGCCGATAAAACAATGGACCACCTCTTATCGACAGGATCGGTGACAAAAAACACTTGTTTAGCTTGAGATGCCAAAATGAAAGGTTCATCTTTGTATCCCACCTTTTCAAGGTCTACTCGAGTAAAACCTATTTCACTATCATCGACACCATTTTTATGGTCAACCCACCTACACCCAAATACAGGCACCCGAAACCAACTGTAATCCAGCTCCCATATACGTTCAATCACCCCATAATATGGTAAAGTGGCATAGATAGGGCTATTATCTTTCGCACTTGAGATATGCATTGCTTCAGCTACAAGACTCACCCCACTATTCTGCATTGTACTCCGTTCATCTTGGTCTTTTGTATAAAATGTGACACCATTTATACGATAACCCGAATGACAAAATACGAATCTGCCCGGGCCCACCGACAACCGTGCCAATTTATCTGAAACTGAAAGTGAATTCTCATTTTGTTTCTCTTGAATACACTTTCGGAACCAATCGATAAAACTCTTGTTATGTTCTCTTGAAATCCAACTTTCATTTTTACTTGAATTTATTCTCCTAAGTTGGTCCTTGTGCTCTTCAACATATGGCTCAACCTCATCGGTGTTGTGGAGCACATATAGGTGTGCCTGATCCTTTTGTGTGCTAGGAACACTCACTAATTGCTTTCCAATTACGCTTTCTCCTTCTGTCCCCCCCCCCCCCCCCCACAACAGGAGACTTTTGAAGCTCTGCAACGTTAGAATCATTCAGATATTCTGTGCAAAATGTAATAGCTTCATCAACTATGTACCGCTCAACAATGCAACCTTCCGGCCGGCTACGATTTTTCACATAGCCTTTCAATACCTTCATATAACGCTCAGCCGGATACATAGATCTCATAAAAGCTGGTCCACAAAGTTGTGTCTCTCTAACCAAGTGAATAGGTAGGTGAGTCATTATATCAAAAAACGCGGGTGGGAAATACATCTCAAGCTCACACAAAGTGAGGACAAGTTGTTTCTGAAGTGCAGGCAATTGTTCAGGATCAAACACCTTGCTCCACATTGCTTTGAAGAAGAAACACAATCTAGTTATCGTTTCTCTCACCTTTTTTGGCAGAATGGCCCGTAAAGCAATTGGTAGCAAATGATCCATGATTACATGACAATCATGAGTCTTCATATGCTTTAGCTTCAAGTCCTTCATTGATACAAGACTGCTAATGTTCGAAGAATACCCTTCGGGAACTTTCACTCCACAAAGAAACTCACATAATGCAATTTTTTCTTTTCTAGATAGCGTGTGAGCTGCTGGAGGTAAATAAGTACGTTTTCCCTTCATTGTTGGTGCCAATTTACCTCTTATCTTCATTTCAACTAAGTCCAACCTTGCCTTTACTCCATCTTTTGTCTTGCCGGGCACATTTAGAAGAGTACCAATGACACTATCAAATACATTTTTCTCAATATGCATTATATCAAGAAAATGTCTAACATGTAAAGATTTCCAATACGGCAAATCAAAAAAAATTGACCTTTTTTTCCACCCAGTTTTTGCAAGGCCGCCTGCAAAAGTCTTTTCGAACTTGATATCCAAGTCTTTTACATTCTCAAACACCTCTTCACCGGTCAAACACTTAGGAGCTCGACATTCTTCTATGCTCGACATTCTTCTAGGTTGTAGATCATCAAAATCACCGGCCATGTACTATGTGAGCTACTTTGCAAGCCATGTGGGTTCATTCCATCTGTAGCCAATACAAGGCGTAAATTTCTTGGTTCTTCCCTAAATTCAGGGAAATCATTATCGATCTTTTTCCATTGAGGAGAATCTGAAGGATGTCTAATCTTGTTATCTTCAATCCCTTGTTCAAGCCTTCTATCAGCATACCATGTCAAGTCCTTGGCAAACGCTTCACTACTGTACATGCGTCTAAATCTAGGTATTATGGGCAAATACCATGCTGTTTTGACAGGAGCAGATCCATTCTTCTTGTACCGTGAGGTGCCACATTTGGGACACACCGTCAATGATGCATAGTCCTTTCTAAACAAGATGCAATCATTGAAACAAGCATGTATCCTCTCATATCCCATGCCAATTGCAGTTAACATCTTCTTAGCCTCATAAGTACGATTAGGAAACACATTATCATCGGGTAACATACTTTTTAATAGACCAAGTAAGTCTGTGAAACTCTTATCACTCCACCCATTGTTAGCTTTTAACTTGTAGAGGTTTAGGACTGCTTTCAATCTTGTGAAATTACTACCACTATACAGGGGTGTCTTTGAATCACTTGTCAAATTGTCGAACATCTTGGGACAATTTCGCAAATCCTCCTCGATCACATTGGTCATCTCCTCCAAACGATCAGGCTCATAATCATCCATGTCAAAATCTACTGATCGATATGATGTATCACCCAAATCAGCTGAGGTGGCACTGCTTTCACCGTGTCTTGTCCATCGTGTGTAGCTTTTATCAATTCCATTACACACCAAATGATCTTCCAAGTCACGTGGACTAATTCTCTTTCCAAAACAACAACGTAAACATGGACAACTAATCCTAGTCGGATCCGATGCATGCTCAACCGCAAAGTCGATGAATTCTTTCATCCCTTTCCCATATTGCTCCGACATACGATCCGCTACAATCCAACTTCGATCCATCTAAATTCTCAATTAATTCAATTAAATAATTTTAACATCAGTTGATAGTTAAATTAATTAAATAAATTTATTTTTAATTTATTTTGCATTATTCTATAAAAAATTCGGCAGAGTAACGACGCAAATATTTCTACCAAGTTCTCGACTTAATCTTCTCAGTGGGTTGTAACCAACAGAAGTCGAATCTTACGATCCGCTAAAATCTCAACAGGGAAACGACGCAAAAAATACTACCAATTTCAACGACAACAAACCCAACACTCTAATCTTTCACCCACAACGAACACAAAACGATACAAAAATATTGATCACCAGTTGGATCACATAAAACATCATATTTCCAAGGGAACAACTACAAATATTGATCACCAGTTGGATCACATAGATCACATAAAAAACTACAAATAAAGCATCATATTATAAATATTGATCACCAATTGGATCCAAAAGCACATAAAACTACAAATAAATTAAAGCATCACGATATAAAGTTTTTGGAGCTTCTCGGTTGTGCAGAAAGCTGTGCGCGTCTTCACGAAAAAATTCATAAATAATTGTAGAAAGCTCGGATTCATGAACCGTTTTCTTTCTATGAAACTAAACACATAGGGCTATCCACACATATATCTCACATACTCAGTAGATGTCTAGAAAAAAGCATATTTGTATTCAAAGTTAGAGAAAAATCTGTCAATTTTCAAAACAGCTGTGCGCGTCTTCACGAGAAAATCCATAACTCATTGTGGAAAGCTCCGATTCATGAACCGTTTTATTCATATGAAACTAGACACATAGGGATATACATACATATATCGAACATACTCATGAGATGCCTAGAACAAATCAGATTTGCATTCAAAGTTAGTAAAAAATCAACTACAACATAATAACAAAAATCCACTATATAATTTATAAAACCCCAATTAACATAACATGATATATATAACAATAATTAACAAATTAACATATAACCTACATTATATACATCACAAAATCCGAATTAACATAACATTAATATATAACAAACAAGAAATTAACACATAACCTAAATTTAATATATACATAATATATATATATATAACATAGCATATATAAACATATATATATATACCTATAAAGAGAGAGAGGAGGAGAGTGGTGGGTCACGGCGGCGGCGGCGGCGGCGGCTGCTTGGGCGGCGGCGGTTTGGGGTGGTGGTGGAGGTGGTGGCGACGGGACGGGGGCGGTTTAGGTTAGCTTGAGAGTGAGAGAGAGAGAGAGTAGAGTATAGGGAGAGAGATCGAGTAGAGAGATAGAGAAAAATCAAATGGGGCGGCGGCGGCGGCGGATTGTGGTGGTGGTGGAGACGATGGCGGGGGCGGTGGTGGAGAGTGAGAGAGATAGTAGAGTAGAGAGAGAGAGTAGAGTAGAGAGTGAGAGAGATAGTAGAGTAGAGAGAGAGAGTAGAGTAGAGAGTGAGAGATAGTAGAGAGAAATGAGGGGGAGAGCTCGGTTTTTGGGGGGAAAAAAGGGAGGGAATTTTTTTTTTTTTTAATTACGTTTTATAGCGGTTCGGGAACGAACCGCTATAACCGGTTTACCAATTATAGCGGTTCAGTACCGAACCGCTATAACTGGGAATCAGTTATAGCGGTTCGGTACTGAACCGCTATAATTGGCATAAACCGGTTATAGCGGTTCATTCCCGAACCGCTATAAAAAATATTTTTTTTTTCTGTTCGCGCTATAATAGCGGTTTTTTATCGAACAGCTATAATAGGTTCGAACTATTACAGCGGTTCGATAAAAAACCGCTGTAATAGGTACCCGGTTAATATCCATTATAACGGTTCACTTATAAACCGCTGTAATAAGTCTCTCCGTTCAGCGGTTTTCCAAAAACCGCTGTAAAATGTGCGCTGTAACAGGTCTTTTCTGTACTAGTGTCAATATTTCTTAGACTCGGGAACCCTTTTAGATGTCAAGGGTCAAACCATTCTAGTGCCTTTCCTCCTATCCCATAGGAGGTAGAAGGTTCTCCTTGTCATCAAGGACTTTACGTTGTTTATTCACACCTTATAAATGCCTATAAGAAAACAACAATCAACTGCCTTATATTAATAGAAAAACCATAGTTTAGTTTCAATGTTTATTCTCTATAAATCTATCCTCTTTATGGCATTCGAGGGCATATACTCTAACAGGGATTACCCAACCCAACAGTGGTATCAAAGTCTGGTTAGTTTAATCGAACTAATTTGTGTGATTTATTATGCTTTATTTATTTTCGTTTGAATAAATTGGAAGCATGTTTAAATCAAGATGCCTTGAGTTATTATAAAATGAATTTAGTGAGGGATTTAATTGTATAAAAATTTAGAATTTTTATGACAAATTTGGTTTCGCGAAAAACTATGTAATTGGGTGATTAGGGTTGATAGTGAGTTTTTGGATTTGGAAAACACTGGTGGTGGGAAGTACCGAAATGGACAAACCGAAAGGTTTGAAAGTGGAGTAACAACCCGGCCCGAGGTGGGTTAGTAGAATGAGGACAAAAACTCGTTGTTTCTGCCCGAATCGCTGGATGAAATGGGTCGAAACAGTGCATGTCCAGCACGCGATGTACGCGGGCTGGGCTAGCGGGTCAAGCAGCCCAAGGCCGACCCAATTTTTTGGCGTAATTAAAATTTTATTATTATAATAATTTTGAAAATTAGATTTTTGGAAATTAAATTATTTTTGAAAATTTATAATTTTGGAAATTATTATTTTTCCTTGGAAAATAATTTTTGTGAAAAATCCAAATTATCCCAAATACATTGCAATTTATTTTGAACAAGAGGTAGGTAAATTTTGGATATCGCATATTATATGGCTTGGCATGATTTTATGTGATAGGATGAACCACGAGCCTAGTCTAGTCTTTGGTTTTTGTTGTATGTAATTTCGATGGGTTATAAAAATAGCCAGTTTGACTTTTATTTTTGTGATTAAATTAGTAGAGTGTAATTAGATTATAGTCTATGTAATTGAAGACGAAGAGAGGAGACGAAGGCCAATCGAAGACTATGTATACAGTGGCGATCCATCCCACTTTGGCTCAGTGGGTTGATTATGTTAGGGCTCGAGATGGTTCATCCTAATTTACTGCTTTGTGGATGGTTTATTTTTCTGTCTATATATATGTGATGTGTTTGGAATGCATGCATAGGATAGAAAACTAAATAAGATAAATTTAATCTGGTGAGACCTATACTTTGTGCAATTCCCTCCTAAGAAATATTAGGCCAATATGGAAATGAAATAAGATTTCTCTTCCATGTTTTCCATCATAAGTGGCAACATGTAAAACTCCGTTGAGGCTAGGTGAATCACTCATATAATTGGGGATTAACTTAGTCGAGTTAGGCTGTGATTGTCACTAAGCATAGAGATGCTCTGTGGGATCTAATCACTCATTGTACACTCATACAATTGGGGCAATGAACTGAGAGGATTGACCATGGAATATTTGATGGGTCTGGCCTAACGTTGATGTAGCATATTGGACACCTATATAATTGGACCATATGTGAAAGACGAGGTTAAATAATCTTGAGAACCATCTAATGAGGTGGAAGGCGTGGGGGAGGCTACTATCTAAATGAATCAGTCACACTCATATAATTGGGGTGACTTGATTAATTTAAATAGATCTCAAGCCCACTAAGGGAAATTAATTTTTTTCTCGAATTCTATCGAGAGGGTGGTGGGATTTAAAAAAATAGTGGGAGACTTGTACAATTAAAGACCAAATTGTATAAGGATTTTATTTTAGAATGCATACTAATATATCTGCCTCGAAACCTTTGTAGATCACTAAGTAAAATGGCTAAGAATCCACTATATGCTATTCTTGAAACCAACAAGTTAACAGAGCCTAATTATGCCGACTGGCTGAGAAACTTGAAAATTGTCCTTCAATCAGACAAGGATGAGTAAATCCTGATGGCTGAACAGCCATGAATAACTCCCGAGAGCACTGATGAAGATAGGGAGTATGCTAAGCTGTGGTCTGAAGACGATATTCAAGTGCGATGTCTCATTATGACTTCAATGTTTAACGAATTACTAAAGCAACATGAAAAGATGACACTTGCAAAGATATTGCTACTTACCTAGAAGAGCTCTACGGAACTAGGACAAGGAAGGAAGGATATGCTATCTACAAAGAGTTGTTAGGGGAAAAGATGACCAAGGGGTCAGCCGTCGGGGACCACGTCCTCAAGATGATCCGATTGATTAATAAGTTGAGTGACTTGGATGTGAAACTCGATGGTGACTTATGTGTCGATCTGGTGCTACAATCTCTTCATGGGTCATATGACCAATTTGTCATCAATTTCAACATGAACAACTTGAATTCCTCGCTCAATGAGTTGTTAAACATGTTGATAGTTGCTAAAAGCACCATCAAGAAAGAAAAGCCTACGCTACTTGTGAGTTCTTCATCGAAATCCAAGAAAGGAAAGAAGAACAAGAACAAGACCAAGACCAAAGAGCTTAAAGGCACTGGTGGTGTGAAGAAGACAAAGAAAGGTAAGAAAGCTAAGTAGGATGATTGCTTCAATTGGGGAAAGCCTGAGCAGTGGAAGAAGGACTGCAAGGAGCCACCAAAGGCTCAAAGTATGTTCTTTGTTGAAGTTAACATTAGTGTTAACACTGCTTCTTTGATACTAGACACTGGCTGTGGTATTCACCTTTGCAATGATTTGCAGTGGATGGTAAGAATCAAAGCTCTAAGTAAAGGAGAGATGGCCCTAAGGATGGGAAATGGATCAATGATTGATGCCAAGGCCATAGGGATCGTCCACTGAGCTTTAGAAAGTAGGATTTTGATTTTAAATTTCGTCTATTTTGTACCCGAGATAATAAGAAATATCATATCTATTCCGGATTTGGATGGAGAAGGATATCGTTTTGAGATACATAATAAAAATTGTTTTTTATTTTATGAATCTAATCTTATTATACAGTCGAAATTGCAAGATGGTCTTTATACAATTTTTTCAACTTATCCTACTCTCAATCTTCAACAAAGTAACAAAAGAAACTTAGATAATTCCATAAGTACATCAACTTGACACACTAGGCTAGGTCATATCTCTAAAGAAAGGATATGCATATTGACAAATCAACTTGGAGATCTAGATGAAATGTCAACTTGCGAATCATGTCTTAATGGAAAGATGACCAAGACAACATTCACTGGGTCGATGGCGCGTGCAAGTGGAATTTCGGACTTAGTCCATACTGATGTATGTGGGACACTTAGCATTAATGCTAGAGGTGGTTGTATCTACTTCATAACATTTATCGATGACTTCTCATGGTATGGTTATGTGTACCTTATGAGGTACAAGTCTGAATCCTTTGAGAAATTCAAAGAGTTTAGACATGAAGTAGAAAAACAAATTGGTAGAAGTATCAAGACTCTTCGATTGGATCAAGGAGGTGAATACTTATCCAATGACTTTCTGGATTATCTAAAAGAGAATGGGATTCTCTCGCAGTGGACTTCGCCCGAACGCCTCAATTAAATGGGGTAGCTGAGCAAAGGAATCGAACTTTGTTAGACGTGGTTCGATCCATGATGAGTCGCACTGGACTTTCTTCTTCAATGTTGGGCTATACTCTGACGACTGCAACCTATTTATTGAATAGGGCGCCATCTAAGAGTGTGCCTAAGGTTCCATATAAAATGTGGTATGGTAAGACACCTTCATAGAGACACCTAAGGGTGTGGTGTTGTGCTGCTTATGTCAAGCAGCAAGTGGGAGACAAACTGAACCCGAGGTCCACGTTGTGTAAGTTTGTGGGATATCTGAAAGACTCTTTTGGATACTACTTCTACAATCCCTTGGAACAAATCGTGATTGTTTCAAGGAATGCGACCTTCTTGGAGATAGATTTTCCATTAGATGGGAATAACGAGATTGTAGAACGTGAGGAGACTCCAAGCACTAAGAGACCTCAAGAACTACAAACGAGCTTTCCTGATACCACACAGGAGGCGATTCATAAAGAACAAGCTAAAATTACACCCCCTCTGAGGAGATCCGAAAGGATTCCAAGGGGACCCAAGAGATGGGTAGGCCATTTGCAAGAAAGCAAGTCAGAGGATTCCCTTTTGGATATAGATCCAAAGTGTTATAGGGAAGCAATGTTGGACATCGATTCAGGAAGAAGGCTAGAAGCTATGAAATCCGAGATAGACTCCATGCACTCCAACAAAGTTTGGACCTTCGTAGACCCGCCGGATGGGATAAAAGCCATAGGCTACAAGTGGGTTTACAAGCAAAAGCTTGGAGCTGATGGAGAGGTGGCGACCAATAAGGCACGCCTAGTGGAGAAAGAGTTTACTCAAAGACAAGGCATTGACTATGAGGAAACCTTATCACCAGTGGCAATGCTAAAATACATAAGGATACTTCTAGTCATATCTGCACATTTCGACTACGAAATTTGGCAGATGGATGTTAAAACTGCATTCCTCAATGGAGAACTTGAGGAGGAAATATATATATGCAGCAGCCAGGGGGTTTTATATCCAAGGAGAGTGAACACAGAGTGTGTAGACTCCAGAGGTCCATATATGGACTGAAACAAGCTTCCCAAAGTTGGAACAAACGTTTTGATAATGTCATACGAGAGTATGGATATATTCAAAACGTTGATGAAGCATGTGTGTACAAGAAGGCTAGTGGGAGGGCGGTTACCTTTCTAGTACTTTACGTTGATGATATCATATTGTTCGGAAATGATATGGGATGATGCAGTCAACAAAAGTATGGTTGTCAAATTAATTTTTGATGAAGGATATGGGAGAAGCTTCCTACGTACTCGGTATGAAGATATATCGAGAGAGAACGAGTAGGATGCTGGGACTCTCCCAATCCTTGAACATAGATCGATTGCTAAAGAGATTTAGTGGAAGAATCCAAGAGAGGATTCTTGTCTATGAGACATGGAATCACTTTTTATAAGTCTATGTCCCCTAAGACTGAGAAGAAAAGAGAGAGGATGTCTCACATACCTTATACATCCGCCATTGGAAGCATTATGTATGCGATGATATGTACAAAGCCTAATGTAGCTTATGCACTTAGCGTGTGCAGATGCTATCAGGCAAATCCCGGTGAAGAACACTAGACTGCCGTAAAAACAATCCTCAAGTATCTTAAGAGAACTAAGGAGTTGTTGTTGGTATACAGCAGAGGATAATTTGATTTAGAGTGCTACACAGACTCTAGTTTCCAGACTAATATTGACGACTCAAAATAGGTTTCTGGTTTCATTTTTCTGCTCAATGGTGGAGTAGTGAGTTGGAAGAGTTCCAAGCAACCAACTACTACTGATTCAACCACCGAAGTAGAATACATTGCTGCCTCAGAGGCGGCAAAGAAAACTGTTTGGATAAGGAACTTCATCCAAGGATTGGGTGTCGTTCAATCTATTGTTAACCTGGTACCGGTGTACTGTGATAACAATGTGGCTATTGCGCAAAAGGAGCCAAAGTCTCATAAAAAATTTAAGCACATACAAAGGCGATACCATTTCATCAGGGAGATCATTAGGAGAGGTGACGTTCGAGTGGAACGTGTAGACTCGGCAAATAATGTAGCAGACCCACTCACCAAACCCCTTAGTCAATAGGTGTTTGATGGACATCTAGGGAAGATGGGCCTCAAATGCGTGGGCAATTGGCTCTAGAGCAAGTGGGAGATTGATAGAGTAGATGTCCGGCGAGCCAATTTTAGCACCATTTTCTGTGTAAAAAAATCTATGAGACAATCTTTTCTTTATGAATAAAGTCAATTTTATTATGGCATTATTTGTTCTTAAATTTTTATTATATGCTTAGAACGAAGTCCCTTGAATCACACATGAATATGGGACATCATCGGACATCGGGAATGGCGATGATGGAATATGTATCTAAGGTTGTGATTCTTAAAAGGTTCCAAGTCCAAGATGGGTTTGTCAAGATAAGGGATATTGACAAAGACTCAAGAGACTTGCTTATGTACATAGTTCTTAGAGAACTTGCCTTGTTCTATAGGCAGAGATGTACACAAGGGTTCTCATTTGGATAATGAGTGAACTGAACAACCCACGCCAGGAAATTCATAAAATGGTTATCGAATATGGAATTTCCTTTCACCACGTAGGCATAAGAGTAATCCTTTTTGTTGGGTTTCGCGAAAAATCATATAACGCAGCGGAAGAATTTCAAAATTTTAATTTACAAACCCAAACTTTGATTTCAATGATCGCATATTGAAATTGACAATTCCGCTTAACGAATAAATACTTACCCGTTGAAGCGAAGTGGTTGAAAAATCTTATTCTTCATTTGAAACTTGAATTGATGAATTCTTGATTTCTTCAATCCATGTATAATCTTCAATTCTTGAATTCTTCGAATTTCTTGAATTTGATCCGAACAACGAACTTACGCTGTCTCTAAATTATCACGCATGGATTGATTGACGAAAAATTCCCACTAATTTCTCTAAGGGGGGCAACGGCTAGTATTAGAGAGGGGAAGGAGGATTTTTCTTCTTTTTTTCTAGGAGAGTTATGGAAGTCACACACTTGTTCTAGGTCAAAGAGTCCTTATATACCTCATGATTTATTGAACAAGACAAAACAAAAGAGCTTGGGCATCACCTTGGATGCCCATTAAGACCTACTGGACGCCTTCTTTAAGTCCGGGAATTATTTTGTTTTAATTAATTTCTTATTCAATTAATAATTTATTGTATCCAATAAATAAATTAATTCATTAAATAATCAAATTAATTAGATAAATTAATTCATTAATATATTTCCATAGGAAATTAATTAATAATTAATCTTACCCTTACAATTAATTATTTCATTTAATGAATAATTAATTATTTAATTTATCCAATAAATTAAAAAACTCCAAGAAGAAAAATAGAAACTTCTTTTTTCATTTTTCTTTATCAATCCTTTAGCGCGACTCTTTAGATTCGTTTCGTTTGGCAATGAGAGGAAACCAAAGGAAGTGGGTAACACCTAGCCAGTCACGTGGCCCACTTCGTAGCCCAAACGAAATCGAATAATTGGATCATTTTCACAATCTTCCAATCGTAAATACCGTATAAGTATAAACCTTTTGTTCATGTACCCCAGTCAAGTGAGGGTCATGGCTATGTCAAATTCACTGGACTTGACCATATGTATTAATTATAATAATACGAGACCATTGAGATCGATTTAGTGCCTAGCACACTCGTCTTTTTTTGCTTTGGCCAAAGACTTTGATCTCTATTTATCTATAATCACATAAGGTACTTTCTCACTCACTTATAAGAGAACAAATTCCATTTAGATATCAGCTAAGACTACCATTTTCCCATCAAGCCGCGTTTCGAGGTCGACCCCACCAACGCTACTCTAATGAGATACTTAACGTCACAAATGCATCTTCAGCATGATATTTCAGGTCAAAGGTTCACTTACACCTATTACACATAATCAGTTCTGTCATTGACAGTCACAGAGTGAAAACCCATGTGGCAGAACCGATGCGAGTCGTGTTTGAGCATATCAGTTCCACTGATGTGCCTACAATCTTAAGCTCTTACCATCCCATTGTACTAGACTGGCACCCCCATGTCAGAGATAAGATTGTACAAGTGTTCTAAGTCTTTATTTATCCATTAAAGACTTCATTTTACTTGCGAACTTGTTTTTAGTAATCAAGATCGATCTCGCTAGTGCCACTCTTCATATCCCATAGGAAGTAGAGGGATCACACTAAAAACATGGACAAAATATTTTACACTACTTATAGATGCAGATAAGATTCAAGTGAAAACTAAATAATGCCTTTATTAATAATATCGAAATAACTTAATTACAAGATAGATGCCTTATCATTCTATCCTATATGGCATCTGAGGGCATAATCCTAACAATCTCCCACTTTCACTCAATGCCACTCATTGTGGTATCTTATACCCATCCCTTCCAGGTGTCGGTCCAGAACAGCCTGAGGCGCCGGTTTGGTGATCGGGTCAACTGAGGCTATTTTCTGTACTGCTATCTCTCCTCTGCCAACGATCTTTTTGATGATGTGAAATCTTCTCTCAATATGTTTAGACTTGTTATGAGACCTTGGTTCCTTAGCTTGCGCTATTGCTTGGCCACTGGAAGAGGAACTGTCCTAAATTAGGCAAAGGCGCAAAAGGTATGGAACTATTTGTTTTTGAAACTAATTGTTCTATGACCATTTTTTCTACTTCATGGATTCTGGACTCAGGAGCTAGTGCCCATGTGTGTCGTTTGGAACAAGATTTGCAGAGAAGTAGAAAGCTGGGTCGAGAAGAAGTGATGATCAAAGTAAGCAGCGGGGAAAGCGTCGCAGCTACTAGGATTGGATTTACTTCTTTATATTTGAATTCTGGACATTTATTATTTTTAGATAATGTTTTAGTTTTGCCCAAGGGACTTAAGAACATTGTTTCTATTCCCATCTTAGTTAAGATTGGATATACATTCCATTTTACTAAATTAAATTGCGACATTTATCATGGAAATAAATTAGTTGGCAATGCTCCTTCAGTTAATGATTTGTATTATTTAAATGTTCGTGATTTATCTGATGTGAATGTTGTAACTAATAAACGTGGTAGGCAAGAAGCTAACTTAAGACACAAGTGGCATCTAAGACTAAGCCATGCCGGAGAGCACAAGATCCACAAAATGGAAAAAGATGGGCTTTTAAGCTCACTAGGGTCGGATCCCTATCCAACATGTGAATCATGTCTCTTAGGCAAGATGGCTAGATCACCCTTCATCGGGACTTTTGAAAGAGCCACTCAACTCTTAGGATCAGTGCACGCCGATGTTTACGGACCATTTGGAGAAATGGCTTGTGGGGGTTTCTACTATTTCATCACTTTCACAGAAGATCATTCAAGGTATGGTCTAGTGTATCTGATGAAGCAAAAGTCTGAGTCCTTTGAAAGGTTTAAAGAATTCAAAGCTTTGGTAGAAAATGAAACTGGGCAGAATATAAAAACTCTGCGATCAGATCGTGGAGGAGAATATATGAGTGTCGAGTTTGATGAATTCCTTAGAGAAAAAGGAATAATGTTACAACTAACACCACCAGCAACCCCTCAACTAAATGGAGTAGCCGAGCAAAGGAATCGAACTCTGTTAGACATGGTTCGTTCCATGCTTAGTTACACTGATTTACCCATTTCGTCGTGGGGACACACGCTCCTTACTGCTACTTATATATTGAACAGATGTCCCTCCAAATCCGTTCATAAAACTCCGCATAAGATGTGGAATAATAGGAAACCAAGTCTTAATCATATTAAGATTTGGGGATGTCCTGCTTATGTCAAGAAGACTAAAGTGGAGAAATTGGAGACAAGATCCCTCATGGGACGTTTCATTGGTTATCCTGAAGATTCCATAGGATTCTTCTTTTACCTACATGATGATCAGAGAATCATTTTGGCCCTACAAGCCCACTTCTTAGAAGATGAATTCATCTTGGAAGGGAGCAAAGGTAGAACGATTGTTCTAGAAGAACAAAATGAAACTCCCTCTGACACATCTGTCCAAGAACCAAGGCCTAACCCAATAGTAGCACAATCACCACATTGATTTGGTAGAATACCACATGAACCTGAGAGGTATGGGTATCTGCTACAAGGGAGCCTCAGTTCCACACTATAGTACAAGAGGGCCATGAAGATGATCCTTGTACCTATGATCAAGCAATGGTGGATGATGGAAACAGAGATGGACTCTATGCAATCAAACCAAGTCTGGACTTTGGTAGATCATCCTGAAGGTATGAAACCTATAGGATGTAAGTGGATCTACAAAAGAAAGATAAGTAGCGATGGCAAGGTTGACACTTTTAAAGCTAGGCTTGTAGAGAAAGGGTATAGTCAAAGAGAAGGAATTGACTATGAAGAAACTTTTTCGGCCGTGGCGATGATTAAGTCCATCCGAATACTGTTGTCCATAGCTGCATACTTAGATTATGAGATATGGCAGATGGATGTCAAGACGGCTTTCCTAAATGGATTCCTCGAAAATGATATCTATATGGAACAACCAAAGGGTTTTGTATCCGAGACCAGTATCCATAAAGTATGTAAACTTGAGAGGTCCATTTATGGTCTCAAGCAAGCATCTAGAAGCTGGAATCTCCGTTTTGATGAAGTAGTAAAGGTGTTAGGAATTTCATGTTAGAAGTCTTGATGATGACAATTAGGATTTTATGTTAGACCCCAAAATATGTAAATTCGATTTTATTTAGAAATCATGTATAAGCTTTAAAGCGTTAGAATTGTAATAGGCTTTATAGGCTTTGTTTTATCTTATATTCTAGAAGCGTTAAGCTAAGTATTCTTAGACTGAGCGTCTAATAATTTCTGAGTGAGCTTATCAGTAGTTAAGTTTGAAGACTCAAGTGCCTGAAGCCTAAATGAAGATAAAGTTTCCAAGCGTCCAAACGACTAGTTATATCAAGCGTTTATTAGGACATAAGTTATTCAAGGATGAATGGGCGTCTATCAATGACTGATTTCACCTGAATTTATTTCTAAGTCCAGAAGGAGTTTAATGCAAATATTCTCAGTGCATTAAGTGCCAACCGGCATTTAATTCAAATGCATTAAATGCTGATAAGAGCATTAAATGTGATAAGCCCTTTCAGACGTACGGAGAAGCCACCCTATTGGACTGTCAACTATTCACAGACTGCAGCACCAACTTTTGTGCAGCAGAATTTCAGGATAAAAGACAAAAGTTGTTCACTTGAGGAAGTGAGAGACACGTGCTTGTGCATGTGTCAAACACACACTTTTTCCAAGAATGCTTATAAACAGGACTTCAACAACAAGCCAAAAACACCGATTGATTCCAAGCCAAATTGCTGTTGCTTTGAAGTCTCATTCCTTAAACTCTTAGAAAAGCCAGAATATTCAAGCAAACCTTCTCTTTGCTTTTCTTCAAATCCCGAGACAGTCAACTAATATCTCATACATTCTTTTCGGAGAAACCTACATTACTATGGAGATATTCCCAGTTGTTTGAACTTTATCAAAATCAAACAAACCATTTAGAAAAACCCCATCCAAGCCTCGCGATGTGTGTGAAGTCGAAGTTGGATACTTGCATTATTTCTGAGTGAAAGAAGCAAGAGGATAAAAGTGTTTTGGAGCAGAAATCTGTGTGATCAAGGAGCTCAAGTCATCGACATCCATATCTTCCTAATTTGTAAAAGATTTAGTGTGATTCTTTGAGAATCATTTTAATGGAATGCCTCCAAGTGATCAAGGAGAAGAAGGACGTAATTGGGATTACACAACCCAACGAACCTTACAAATATTGTGCTCTTTACTTTACAGTCAATTTCCATATTGTCATATCATTGCATAAATCTGTTAAGTAAATCTCAAGTGAACGCTAAGCAACTAAGACATAGTTTGTGACGCTAAAAGCTATCAAATAAGAAGACTACAAAATCAATTCTGCTGTGCTAACACTGATCAAAGAAGTGAACGCTTAAACCTATTTGGTTATAATATTCAAATCTTGAAGTCTAAGTTAACTTTCTAAAAATAGTCTTCCATAGACGCTCTGTCAAGCGCCTACTTCTCAAGCGTACAACACATTTTTAATACAAAATTTTTAATATGGCTTCATCAAGAACGAAGATGAACCCTGTGTCTACAAGAAGACTAGTGGGAGCAAAATCTCGTTCTTAGTACTATATGTGGATGACATTCTATTTATAGGAAATGACGTGGGAATGCTCACCACAGTCAAGAAATGGCTTTCGAGTACGTTTTAGGAGAAACAACTTACATTCTAGGAATTTTGTATCTATAGAGATAGAATGATAGGTCTCTCCCAAGCCCTTTACTTAGAAAAGTTCCTAAAGAGGTTTAGGATGGATAATTCTAAGAAAGGGTTTCTTCCCATGAGGCATAGAGTACACTTGTCCAAATCTATGTGTCCTCAAAGTGAGGAAGATAGAGAGGAGATGAGTAATGTACCCTATGCTTCTGCAGTAGGTAGCCTGATGTATGCAATGTTGTGTACGAGACCTGACATTGCCTATGTTGTAAGCGTGGTGAGTCGATTTCAGGCAAACCCGAGAAAGGAACATTGGATAGCTGTGAAGAATATCCTAAAGTATCTCGAAAGAACTATAGATATGATTCTCATCTATGGAAGTGGAGACCTGAAGATGCAAGGTTACACTGACTTGGATTTCCAGTCTGATGTCGATGACCATAAATTCACTTCAGGGTTTGTTTTCATGCTTAATGGTGGGGCGGTGTCTTGGAAAAGTTCCAAACAAAGCACAACCGCAGATTCCACCACTGAAGCTGAATATGTGGCAGCCTTAGAGGCAGCCAAAGAAGCTGTTTGGATGCGAAAGTTCCTTAGAGAACTTGAAGTGGTTCCTAGTTCACAGCTCCCGTTGCCACTTTATTGAATTAACTGCAGAAATAAACCAAATTAAATTAGATTACTTGTATTTGACTTAACCAAGAAAAATTAAGGACTTAAAATATATCTTGGCTCCCACTGCATTTTTGGAATCCACACTCCCATGTGAAAATTGGGAATCATCATTGGCATTAATTCCACAGCGGGTATTGAGGTCCTCAATTAATTACATGGGTTGTAACCTAACTGACTTCTGGCCCATTAAATTAATTGAAGTGATGTCTAACATCAATTTATCCAATAAATATTTCAATACATTTCCCCATAGTTCACCAAACAGCAACCTAACCAATTTCTAAGCTCTTGAACTACCCGAATTCATTTCCTCTAACTCCTATAATCTAACATTTGAATTTCACCTTGCAATCGAACAGGTTTCTAGGGTGAAATATGTTTCGATTAAGGCATTTCATGCACTTAATAAAATTTTAAATAATTTCTAAATGCATAACTGGGAAACATTACACATTTATAGTAATTTTAATTTTAAAAAGCTTAGTGGAGGGCGAGGATGTCACACATCCTTTTCTAACTTGGTATTATTTATTTGGGAGAATTTAAATTGTCAAATGTTCGGTCTCATTTTGCACAATAGTCAATTTATATAGCACAACTATCACATATTGAACATGCATAAATTATACTACTAATAAATATGCCTATCAATATTAATCATGGAATTAAATAAATAAATAAGTAAAGATTGTACAAGTGTTCTAAGTCTTTATTTGTCCATTAAAGACTTTGTTTTAATTGCGAACTTGTTTTTAGTAAGCAAGATCGATCTAGCTAGTGCCACTCTTCCTATCCCATAAGGAAGTAGAGGGATCACAATGAAAACATCGACAAAACATTTTACACTACTTATGAATGCAGATAAGATTTAAGTGAAAACTAAATAATGCATTTATTAGTAATATCGAAATAAGTTAATTACAAGATAGATGCCCTATCATTCTATCCTCTATGGCATTTGAGGGCATGATCATAACAATTTTTGGAACTGAGGCTCCATTGTCACTTTGAGCATAGTCGATTATACTTTGACTTATCTCATGATTCCATCGCGAGTCGTCATATGGGATATCTTGGGTATAATATGATTATGTGTCTAAGTAAATGAGAGACCAAGATGGGATCCATCACTGATTTAGCAAATCAGACATTTCCTATGTATTGCTCATGGAATCGATTCAAGGAATCTTTGGCCAAAGTATGGCAATCCAAAGAGGCGGAGTGTTTCCTCATTTGGATTGCATGAATCGATATCATGTAATAAAGGAGATATAGTGATTGGGTCGTAAGAGTTTCGCCTAAGCCATTACTCGAGATACCAATCCGGGAAATTTGATGGAGGGATCTTACTTATGCAAAGATCGTGGTTATGATAGGTTGAGTATCTTGACATCGTTTGTGTCTAGGTCTTGGGGGCCCGTTGCTAGACAGTAAGCTCGATTTGTAGGTACCATGATATTGTGGTGAATAATACATGGTCTGATTAAATCAAGGAAGATTTAATCTAGTACTTTCTAAATATAGAAAGGTACAATGGCACTTTTAGAAAGTGTACTTACTACTAGAACATGAACGAGCCTAAGGGGTCACACACTATCTCCTGAAGTTCCTACTTAAAAATATGATTAATCAACTTTGGAAGTTGAGGTGAAATTAGGAAAGTCTAGGACTTATCGAAAGAGGAATATTAATTAATTGGTTGGAGATCAACTAATTAGACTATTTAATTAATCAAGTAAGATTAATCAATTAATGGACTAAGTAAAGTCCAAGGGTTTTATTTAATTAGTAGAGGAAGTCAAAAATTAAATAGAATTAAAGAAATAATTGGGTAATAATAATTAAGGTTGGACTTTTATTATTATGGAATATTTAATTAAATGGTTGGACTATTTAATTAAATAAGGAATAAAAAATTGAATCAAGTTGGATAAAAATTTTGAATTCCAAGCCTAAGAGGGGGCGAGGGGGCGGACGTGTATATGGGAGGGGAATTAATTCCTCTCCAAGTCCTAATCAAGTTGGAATCAAGAAAATTTTTTAGGAGAGAAAATAGGAAACAAGTTAGCTTGCAAGGTAAGTTCTTTATTTTTAAAAAACTCCTTAATAGAGTTTGATTAGGAATAGAGAAAAGTCAAATCTTGGAGATTTTATTTCATCTTGACTTCTAATCAAATTAAACCTAGGAGTTTCTCTATAAATATATGTGTTAAGAAAAAACAAATACACATTATTATTTCTAGAGGAAATTTTCGTCCACCACACAGAAGAAAAAGAGAGAAATTTTGTCTTCTTATTTTGCCAAGAAAACTCGCCCCTCACCTTTATTTCTAGACAAGGCTTTGCTCATGTGTTGAGATTAACCTTTCACATATATTCCTACCTTCATATATAAGCTTAGGTTAGATCTAAAATAATTACTTAGGCTAGCACCACATATATAATTATTGGGGATTATACGGGGGTGTGGATACATCTTAGAGGCGAGACGATTGGATCGCTTGAAGATACAAGGAACTAATCAAAGCCTGGGATTTGCAGGAGGCCGACGACTTATCTGTAGAAATCGATCAAGGGAGTATTTGTTCAAGTTGAAAAGATCAGAAACTTGTACGAGGAAAAAAGCGAGAAAGGCATTTCCCGTAGTATAGTTTTTTTCGTTTTAACTAGATCGATTAAATCGGCCATTAATCCTGTTTCGGGGTAGGATTATAAAATTTTAATATTCCGCTGTGCTAACCTACCCTTGGAATTACCCAACCCAACAGCTGCCCAGAGGTTTTATATCCGATACAGATTCTCATAAGGTTTACAAGCTAAATAAGTCCATTTATGGACTTAAGCAGGCGTCTCCCAGCTGGAATCAACGGTTCAATCAAGAAGCAAAATTTTATGGATTCATTAAGAATAAAGATGAATCGTGTGTCTATAAATTATCCAGTGGGAGCAAGTTGATATTCTTAGTGTTGTATGTAGATGACATACTACTAATGGGGAATGACATAGGCTCATTGACATCAATCAAGGCATTGTTCTCAAGCACATTTTCTATGAAAGACTTAGGAGAAGCGACCTACATCCTTGGAATTCGCATCTATCGGGATAGGGCAAATCGGATCTTAGGTCTCTCCCAAGCACTTTACCTAGAGAAAGTCTTTAAGAGCTATGAAATGAGTAACTCGAAGGGAAGACTTCTGCCCATGGGACATGGAATATATCTCTCTAAGTCTATGAGTCCGAAATTAGATGAGGATAGACTAAAGATGAGTGAAATCACATATGATCAGCAGTGGGAAGTCTCATGTACGCAATGTTATGCACGAGGACTGACATAGCTTATGTTGTGAGTGTAGTTAGTCAGTTTCAAGCTAACCCGGGTGAGCAGCATTGGATGACTATGAAGACTATCATTAAATATCTTAGAAGAATGGAGGTTATGCTTCTCATATATGGAAATGAAGAAATGAGAGTAAATGGATATTCTGACTCAGACTTTCAATCTGATGTGGATGATCGAATATCTACGTCTGGGTTTATTTTCACTCTGAATGGTGGAGCAATGTCTTAGAAAAGTTCCAAGAAAATCACAACTACGAACTCCACATGTGAAGCTGAATACATAGCTAAGAAATGAGAGTAGATGGATATTCTGACTCAGACTTTCAGTCTGATGTGGATGATCGAAAATCTACGTCTGGGTTTATTTTCACTCTGAATGGTGGAGCAATGTCATAGAAAAGTTCCAAGAAAATCACAACTACAAACTCCACATGTGAATCTGAATACATAGCTGCCTTTGAGGCAACTGACGAAGCTGTTTGGATAAAGAAAATCATGGTTGAACTTGAAGTGGTTCCTATCATGGAAATGGCATTGCCACTACGGTGTGACAACAATGGAGTAATAGCACTAGCTAAAGAACCAAGGTCTCACAACAAATCTAAACACATAGAGAGAAGGTATCACATAATACAAGAAATCACTGAAAGAGGCGACATCGCCGTGCAAAAAGTAGCCTCAGCGAAAAACGTAGCTGACCCACACTAAGCCTATCATCGGCGGTGCTAGAGAAACATCTTGAGAAGATGGGACTCAAATAAAATAGCAATTGGCATTGAGTTCAGGTAGGAGATTGTTAGGTGTTATGCCCTCTATGTCATTGAGGAATTAGATTGAAGAGGGCGTTTTATTTATATTGTATGAACTTTATTATTGATTAAATAAAAGGCATTGAGTTTGTTCTTATAAACCTAATTGTGGCATTTAATGTATTGAACAAATAGGTCCTTAAGATCAAGGTGTACTCACCACTTCTTATTTGATAAGTAGGAGCACTGGTAGAGTTAAGTGCTCATATAAACACGGTTCGTGAGTTAAAGAATCTAAATAGGGCGTTTAGATTCAACTTGTATGACACTTGCTTTGGAAAGGAGAGTGCTAAGTCTTACGTTGATTGGATAGTGGGAGCTGGTGTCATAAATATGATTAACGGAGTTAACATATTCGAACACGACTCGTTGTAATCCTATCACATGGGTTTTTACTCAGTGACAGTCAATGAAGAGGATTACCGTTATAATATTATGAGTGAACTTTAGACCTGAGGCGTCATTTGCATTGTGCTCATACCATTGAATAAGTTATCAGAGTAGTTAGGCCCAATCACCCGTTGGTGGGGTCGATCTTGAAGTACGATTCAATTGGTGCGTTCGACAATGGGAAATGGACTGCCAATAAGGAATTCACTATCTCGGAAGTAATAGAAGCAACATGTACGTCATAGGTGGTGTGAAATTAAAGTCTTTGGCCAAAGCATTAATGACTGACTTATATTGGATATAAAGAGTAGTTTGGTAATTTCACATCATTATGATTACAGTATAGCATCAAGTTGTATGAGTTTGACGTTCCATGACTCTTACTTAATTGGGTTGCGTCAGTGAAAAGTTTATACTCATATGGTAATTATAACATAAAGGTTCTTGATGAAATATTCATCTCGTACTTGATTGGGTTTCGGTATAGCTTCACGGGATGGCTTGGTGATAACTATATCCTTGGAATCCTCTCAATGCCAATCAAGACGAGCCTAGAGAGTCGTGCTATGTAAAGATGATAAAATAAAGGAGTTTTACTTTTTTGAAGGGTATTTTGGTAATTTCACTTAGAGTGGAAATTATCAAAGGGATACGTCTTGATTATAATAAATATATTTAATTATTGTAATTAAATTATTTTATTCAATCAATATTAATAGTATGGTATTATTAATTTAGAATTAATAAAGTACTATTAATAAAAAGAGATTAGTATTTAATTAATTACTAATTGGATTGGATTGGGAATATTAATTAAATACTTAACACTGGGCTTAAAACTGAAAAAAGCCCAGTACAACTATCCCTAGGGTACTGCACGGCCACCTCCCTCTTCTCCTAAGCCAAGGAGAAGTCTTTTATTTTTTTATTTTTTTGAAAATCAAACAACCAATAACATTAACTATCAAACGAAATGTCAGATACAAGGAAAGAAAGAACAGACATAGGGGGATCAACAGACCCCTCAAAGCTACAAACAGCCGACCTAGCTAAAGTATGAGCAACATGATTGCCCGACCTCTTAACTTGACAAAAGGAAACACAAGCAAAACGAGAACAAAGAAACTTAACATTAGAAATTAAAGAAGCAATGAAAGAGGAGTCTGTATCAGGACTCCGTAATTTAGAAATTACTTGAGCACAATCTCCCTCAAGAATTATATTCCGCCAACCGAACCGAGAAGCTAATTCCATGGCTTCACGAGCTGCGAGGGACTCCGCATGTTCAAGATCTTCGATATCTGGAAAGAATTTTGATAACCACCCAAGACAACTCCCATTTGAATTACGAGCAACAACACCCGAGCCCACCCCTTTCCTTTCAACAAGCACAACACCATCAAAGTTGATCTTAATCACATTTGTGGGAGGACCAACCCATGTATCAGGAATAGTAATTGAGAGAAGACGTTGGCTAACACAAGGTGTTTAACTAAAATCAGAACCTTAAGTCACTTTTTTATCTTAAGAAGTGAAAAATAGTAAAACGCAAAATCCTTCTCCCTCCACATAAACCCTAAGTCGCCCAACTGACACGCTAAAAGCTAACGTGCTATTGTAGCAAGTACACTAGTCGTGTGTAGTAATAAGTGGACTAAAAGTCCGGGTTGTCGAACCACGGAGACTTGAATTTTAGTTTATGATTTTAACGAAAAAAGAACAAATATAATTAAAGTAAATTATAGGTAAAATGCATACAATAAGAACAAGATTACACAATTGATTTTACACAAAGTATAAAGGGAGACTAAGGCACATGCTAGGTTCAAATTGATCAATTATACTTATAAAGATTCTTGTTGAAGGATTACGCTTATATTGTTATGGTGAGAACTCCGAGGGTAGAGAATAACCGATGTCTCGCGTATAAACTCCTATGCTTAGATCGTGATTTCCCAAATATTCCTATCCAGAAATCTAACGACTAAACATGCATTAACGTACTAGAGTTCACTCGATTTGAATCGAACAACTTCACCCGGGAATCTTTACCTATGTCTAGGGCAATTCCTCATTAGTTACGAGTCATGATGTGAATTTCTTGCACCCTAAGTCAATTTTCTCCCTAAATATTAACCTAGGCATAAGATTCTAACATATAGTGATCAAGTATATGCAAGATAGGCAAAAACACAAATTCACATCACATAACAATATAAGAACAACCTTAACAATCATCTATTATAAGCATATATCACAATTTGGCCTTACATGGCCCTAGTCTTATGAATTTAGTTCATAATGAATAATATGAAAAACATAAATGAATTAATACACATGTTCATAGACATAATTGAAATGAAAAGCTATAAAAACTCCCTCAAAAGTGAATAATGATGGATCTTGAAATTGAGCCTTCAATCCCCAAGCTCTTTTCCTTCCTCTAGTTTTCCCCTCCAAGAGTGATGAAGAATGGTGATGAATGGTGGAGAAATCAGATTAGGGGTTGCCCCCCTCTCCTCTAAGAATCTGAAATTGATAGTGAATGATGAAGAGTATGGGTTCCCCCTCCTTTTATAGCCAAAAATTCCACTAAAGTATGCATTAAGAATTCCCATTAAAGTTCCCCAATGAGAATTCCACCTAAGGTGATGCTTAAAGTTTGGCTTTTAAGATTCCAACCAGCTAAAAAATGTTGAACTTTCGGCCATTAAGAATTCCACCAAGCATAACCATGTGAAAACTTCAACAAAAGACATGCATGCTGCCATTTTCTTGCTTTCCAGCGCAGTCTTAGTATTTTCCTCATAAACTTCTTCACAGATCTCCAAATTGCAGAAGGACATTTTGTCCCATTCGGTCTCTAAGTATACCTAAATTACGTTTCAACATGGAGGTTGTTTCTGATTTGGCGCCCATAAAGTAAATCTACCAAGAAACACACTTATGACAACCCCTCAACACATGTGTTGAATTATGGCCAAAAGTGATTCTTACCCATCATATAATGCTGGAATTTAGGCTGAAAAAGGAGTAACATTCGGACTATCCATGCCTAGGCATGACTAGGAGGGCGCTGGGGCGTATCCTGGCACATGTACTTCTCTGTTCGGCGCAGCAATCGTATTTCCTTCACAATTATCTCTATAGACCTCCGATTTGGATGTTTCAAGTTCCCATTTGAAGCTAAGACATACATCTAAAACTTTGTAGAAGGAAACTTTGTCTAAGTCGGTCTCGAAATGTACGGAATTATCGCTCGAATGTGGTAGGAGATGTATAAACCGCCTCGGTGTTGAAAAACATGCTTGAACTTGTTTTGTACATCGTTTTTCTTCCCTTTTCTTCATGTATTCTCATTTATTACCTGTATTCACTTAACACACCTATTAAATGCAAATGTGACATGATTTAAGCAATAAGTGAATCCAAATCATAAGAATTACGGTCTTAAAAACACGTAAAAACACCTCTTATCAACACCCCCAAACTTATCAATTGCTCGACCTCGAGCAATAAGAGCTATAAGGCAAGACCAACATCATTCAATGGGAGAAAACAAAACAACTAACTAACTCACTTTCGTGGAGTAAACGATTGCACTTAGCGGGTGCAACAAGCCTTTAAACCTTTGAGTTACCTCAAAGGACGAGTTATAGTCTCGTGAGGGTTTGCATAAGATATACCTACAAAATCTAGCAAATTTTCAATCCCAACCGAATCAACACATCTCAATATGATCAACAAGAATGAATGGCATAAAATCAACCTTTTAAAGTTTACAAATATATATATATACATATCAACTACTTTTGCTCATGTGACACCAATACTTGAATTGACTCCCTAGGGTATAGTGAAAAATAAATCTAGGGTATTATAGTCGAGAGGCATCCTTACCAAATTTTGGACATTAATCCCATATCTATCAACTTTTGATCAAACACAAGGCACAAGAATTATAGAAAATCTCATAGCCATTTAAATTTCATTATCTCAAATATTCAACATTCAATTCATATGGAATTTCCATTAAACTTCATTAAGGCTAGATCATGTGCAATGTTTTATTCCATTAGGCTTTCTATGACACCCATGTAACAAGTTTTAGACCAATGACTCCCAAACTAGATAGTTTTAGGGCATTAAGTGTAGAGACACTCCTAAGGATTTAATCACTTGAGTATCAAAAGCCACGAAATAAAACTAGATCTTTTAAACAATTCACTTCTTTTGGCTTGAGCATAGCTCAAATTAGGATAATAGTACAGTATATAGGCATGAAACTTTTCACCTCCGGTACGTATTAGCCTGACCACTTTTGGTCATACCAAAATTCAACCTTTTCAATTCATTGTTAGCATATAAAATTACTACTCAACTTATAACCTTATGAGAAATCTAAGTTAATATTTCTGGGAATAATTCCTTAAGTGTCTCAAGATGGTTATCCTCTCAACTCCTCTACCTTCGATTTAAGTGCATTGTGAATCATCTAAAGAATCAATTCTAGTCTAAGGTCTCCACGAGCAATTTCAAAGATATATATATTCCATTAAATTCAGATTATTTCAAGAATTCATGTCATTTTTCCAAGTAAATCAATTTCAATGCATCAATTGGAAGGACTAAAAATTTTTCATGCTTGATTTTCTCAACAAAGAAGCATATAAACATGATATCAAACAAACTTTCCCCAAATTCAAGTTAAAAATTAGGATTGCATTTTCAATATTCAAAATAGATACTCTTCTACCCCCAAACTTAAATCCAACATTGTCCCCAATGTTGTTACAACAGGCATACACAAAGATAAAAGAACACTTACAACCAAGGATATTGAAGAACATCCTTAAGCTTCCAATGCATCCTTACAAAGTTTCTCCTCTTATCGAGTAAAATAAGAATCTCTAAAGGTGGGGTCCAAATGTGCATCATATCTAACACTTCAACTTTTTAAACCATCAAGCATAAGAAAAACATACATGCCCAAAGTGCATGCTTGAACACAATAAAAAGAAACAAACTAAACAAAACAAAAACGAAAGCAAAAGAAAAGAAAACTTACAAACTTGGGTTGCCTCCCAAGAAGCGCTAGTTTAGAGTCGGTAGCTCGACTTGAGATAAAGAATCGCTAAAGATCCTGGAGGGGAATGGTCACTTTATCCCTCGACCCGTCAATCCCAATGTAATGCTTTAATCTTTGGGCGTTTGTCATGAAGGTTCGTCCATTATCCGTTATAAGTTCAATGGCACCAGAAGCATACACACGAGATACAACAAATGGTCCCGACCATTTTGACTTGAGCTTCCCGGGAAAAAGTCGAAGGCGAGAATTGTATAGTAAAACCTTGTCTCCTTCATGAAATTCTCGGGGAATAATACGCTTATCATGCCATGTTTTCGTTCTCTCCTTGTAAAGCTTGGCGTTCTCATACGCTTGATGGCGCCATTCCTCAAGTTCGTGTAATTGGAGTAATCGCTTGGTACCTACGAGTTGAGAATCAAAATTTAGAAATTTAATAGCCCAAAAAGCGCGATGTTCGAGCTCAACCGGTAAATGACATGCTTTTCCAAAGACAAGGCGATATGGGGACATGCCAATCGGAGTTTTAAATGCGGTTCTATATGCCCACAAGGCGTCATCTAGTTTAAGGGACCAATCTTTTCTAGATGCGTTAACCGTTTTTCAAGAATGCGTTTAATCTCCCGATTCGACACCTCCACTTGACCACTCGTTTGAGGATGATATGGGGTTGAGATTTTATGCCGTACCCCGTACTTGTTCAGTAAGTGCTCGAATTGTTTGTTACAAAAATGGGTGCCCCCGTCACTAACGATTGCTCTAGGAGTTCCAAAACGAGTGAAAATCCTTTTTTTTAAAAATCGAGTAACCACCCGAGCATCATTAGTTGGTAAAGCCTCAGCTTCGACCCATTTGGAGACATAGTCGACCGCAACAAGAATATACTTATTGGAACAAGAACTAGGGAAGGGTCCCATAAAATCAATACCCCATACATCAAATAGTTCACATTCAAGCATGTTATTCAGTGGCATTTCGTGTCTTTTAGAGATGTTACCTGTTCGTTGACACCTATCACAAGATTGAACATACAAGAATGCATCTTTAGAAAGAGTAGGCCAAAAGAAACCTGATTGAAGCACTTTAGCCACTGTTTTAGAGGGTCCAAAGTGACCACCTACCGACATATCATGACAATGGGCGAGAATTGATGCTATTTCCTCCTCGGGGATACATCGTCGAATGAGGCCATCTGCACAAATCTTAAATAGATATGGTTCGTCCCACAAATATCGCTTCACATCAAATAAGAATTTCTTCTTTTGATGATAAGTGATATCCGGAGGAAGAACTCCCGTGACAAGATAATTTGCATAATTGGCATACCAAGGAGCATCATTATGAAGTATAGCATACAATTGCTCATCGGGAAACTCCTCACAAATAGGTTTATCAAACACGCACTCAGGCTTAGGAATCTCTATCCTAGACAAGTGGTCGGCAACAACATTTTCTACTCCTTTCTTATCCTTAATTTCTATGTCAAATTCTTGAAGAAGTAAAATCGACCTAATGAGTCTAGGTTTGGCATCCTTTTTGGCAAGCAAGTATTTTAATGCGGAGTGATCAGTGTACACAATTACTTTATTCAAAATGAGATAAGCATGGAACTTGTCAAATGCAAATACTATGGCTAGTAATTCTTTTTCCGTGGTTGCGTAATTCATTTGTGCATCATTTAAAGTCTTACTAGCATAGTAGATGGTTCGAAATACCTTATCCTTCCTTTGGCCAAGGACCGCACCCACCGCGGTATCACTAGCATCACACATCAATTCGAAGGGTAAACTCCAATCGGGAGGTGCCATGATGGGAGCAGATATCAATAGCTCCTTAAGAGTTATGAAGGCCTGTAAACAAAGGGAATCAAAATTGAATGGTGCATCTTTGACAAGCAAGTTAGATAACGGCTTTGCAATTTTGGAAAAATTTTTGATAAATCGCCTATAGAAGCCGGCATGACCAAGAAAGCTCCTCACGGCTTTCACCGATGTAGGTGGAGGAAGCTTTTCTATTACCTCAATCTTGGCTTGGTCCACTTCAATCCCTTTTTGGGAGATTTTGTGACCTAGCACAATCCCTTCCCGGACCATAAAATGACATTTTTCCCAATTCAAAACAAGATTTGTTTCCTCACAGCATTTTAGAACACGGTCCAAATGATCAAGACATGTGTTAAATGAGGTTCCAAAAACAGAAAAATCATCCATAAAAATCTCAAGGAATTCTTCAACCATGTCATGAAAGATCGCCATCATACATCGTTGAAATGTGGCCGGGGCATTGCATAATCCAAACGGCATCCGCCTATAAGCAAACGTGCCATAGGGACAAGTGAAAGTTGTTTTCTCTTGGTCCTCGGGGGCTATGGCAATTTGGTTATAGCCGGAGTACCCATCTAGAAAACAATAAAAATCATGTCCAGCTAACCTTTCAAGCATTTGGTCAATGAATGGGAGGGGGGAATGGTCCTTACGAGTGGCATCATTTAACTTGCGATAATCTATACACACACGCCACCCGGTAAGCATTCGAGTAGGGATTAATTCATTGTTCGCATTTTCTATCACAGTTATTCCGCCCTTCTTGGGTACTACTTGAGTCGGGCTTACCCATGCACTATCAGAGATAGGATAGATTATACCTGCATCGAGTAGTTTTATAACCTCTTTCTTTACCACCTCTTGTATTTGTGGATTTGACCGTCTTTGTGGTTGGCGTGTAGGTTTTGCGGACTCCTCCATGAGTATTTTGTGCATGCACACCGCTGGACTTATGCCTTTTATATCCGCAATTTTCCACCCGAAGGCCTTTTTGTTGGCCTTCAATACTCTCATGAGTCGCTCCTCCTGTTCTCCTGTCAAAGAAGATGAGACAATTAAAGGTAGAGTCTCATTATCATTTAAAAATACATATTTCAAATGTAATGGTAATGGTTTAAGCTCAAGGATAGGGGCCTCTTCGATAGAAGGGCGAGGAGGAGCCAAGAGTGATCTTTCTAATTTTTTAGCTCCAATGACGTGGTAAAGAGGTGGCTTCTCTACGCTAAACATGGTTTCCAATTGTTCTTCACTCGCTGAATCGACATCCATAGATTTGGAAAGACATGTCTCCAATGGGTCGTCTACCATTTGTGCCTGAAAAGTCTCATCAATCAACATATCAAATACATCGATGCGTAAACATGAATCAGGATCACATGGGTGTTTAAGCACTTTAAAAACATCAAAGGTGACCTTTTCATCTCCCACATTTAAGGTTAGCTTACCATTGGCAATATCGATTACCGCCTTACCAGTGGCTAGGAATGGTCTTCCTAGGATCAGGGGTACCTCAACATCTTCCTCCATATCAAGAACCACAAAGTCAACCGGGAAATAGAATTTGTCGACTTGAACGATTACATCTTCGATTATTCCCCGTGGTCTCTTGATTGATCTATCGGCAAGTTGGAGGCTCATTGAAGTCGGCTTTGGGTTACCAAGGCCCAACTTTTTGAAAAGAGAGTACGGGAGGAGGTTGATGCTAGCTCCCGAGTCACACAAAACTTTTTCGAAGGATAATGGCCCAATCGTGCAAGGAATAGTGAGACTCCCAGGGTCTTCAAGTTTCATTGGTAATTTATTAAGCAATACGGCGGAGCATTCCTCGGTTAGGCACACCGTTTCGTTTTCCTCCCACTTTTGTTTGTTGGATAAAATATCCTTGAAAAATTTCACGTAATTTGGCATTTGTAAAATTGCGTCTATAAAAGGAATATTAATTCTAACCTCACGAAGAATTGCTAAGATTCGAAGGAAACTTGGATCCATCTCCTTTTTTTTCTTTCTATGTGCATTAGGAAATGGCAGACGGACCTCGATGGGAGGATGCGTTGGAGTTGAAGAGCCCGCTGTGGAGGGTTCAGGAGGTGGCACCTAGGCGCGACAATCGGCGCCAAGGCGCTGGGTCTCGGGCGCCTGAGCGTGATCATCGGGACGCTCGGGCGCACAATTGCGAAGCATTCGTTCACTGTGGATTGATTTCGGTACCTGGGCGTTCTCATCGAGGCGCTCGGGCGCGGAAATGCGAACAGCATCATTGACTACCTGTTTGCTACTTCTTAAGGTGATGGCGTGGCATTGCTCCTTCGGGTTTTTTTCTGTGTCACTTGGTAAAGTTCCCGGGGCTCTCTCACTGATCGCCTTTGCCATTTGACCCATTTGTGTCTTTAAATCCTTCATGTCCATCATTATATCCTTCATCATAGTACGGAGTTCGTTGATTGCTGAATCCGATTTCTTTATTTGTTCATCGAGACGCTCTTCGGTTGTAAGAGGTCTTATTTGCCTTTGTATATGAGGATTACCTTGCCTTTGAGCTTGGTTATTGTTGAATGGGGGCCTTGGTGCTTGATAGACGCTGGGATGGGCATTTTGTGCCGGATTGGGCCTCCTTGGAAAATTTTCGGGCACATGGAAGTTCAATTGAGGTCGATTGGCATTTCCAACATAGTTTACATTGCCAACCATTGTTTCCAAAGCAACTTCTTCGCCCAACTCTTGAACACAAGCAATCTTTTTAGTGGGTGTGATTTCTTCATCATCGGGATAGAGTTCATCTTCCCGGGCTAATTGCTCAATCTTGTCCCACACACTTTGGCAATCAAGCCCAAGGAGATCACCACCGGCGCCGGCATTGAGCCTATTTTGGATGTGGGAACGGACTCCATCGTGGAATCGTAATACTTGCTCGCTCAATCTTAGGTTGTGATCCGGACATTTTCGGAGCATGTTTTTATATCTAGCCCATGCCTCGGCTAAGGACTCATGATTCCCCTGCTTAAACTCCTTAATGTTGCTCCTTAGCTCATTGATTTTGGAGGGTGGAAAGAATTTGCTCAAAAAGGCATCGACCAATTGTCCCCATGTTGTGATGGATTGGGGTGGTAGAGATTTGTACCACATGGTCGCCCTTTCCTTTAATGAGAAGTGGAAGACTCTTAGACGAATTGCATCGAGATCCCGTGGATGAAATTGGGTAGTCATGAGAGTATCGTCTAAAGTCTCCAAATGCTCATGAGGTGATTCATGGGGCTCTCCATAGAAGGGTTCGCTTTGCACCATGCTAAAGATGTGTGACAGAATGTGATAATTTGGTGCAAAGAAATTTGGAAAGACTACGGGCCCCGGTATAGTGTGGACCCTTGGAGGTAGACTTTCTCGGACCGATGGAAGTCTTTGAGGAGGTGCCGGTTGCATAGCTTGGAATAGATTTTGCAACCATTCCCTGTTTTCCGGGAGATTTATGTCGGGAAAATTCCCATTTGGATTTAGATTGTCGGCCATTTCTCGAGCGCGTCTACTAGATCGAAGAACACGCTCTATCTCCGGCTCAAAATTGTATAAAGGCTCGTTAGAAGAGCGGGTCATGCACCACAAATTACACCTAACAATTAAACACAAAAAAACAAAATTAGAATAATAAAATAAAAGAAAGGTTAGAAATAAACGAAGAACTAAGAATTAGGAAAATTTAAACGAAAAATCAAAAACTAAAATGAACAAGTCCCCGGCAACGGCGCCAAAAACTTGACACGCTAAAAGCTAACGTGCTATTGTAGCAAGTGCACTAGTCGTGTGTAGTAATAAGTGGACTAAAAGTCCGGGTTGTCGAACCACGGAGACTTGAATTTTAGTTTATGATTTTAACGAAAAAAGAACAAATATAATTAAAGTAAATTATAGGTAAAATGCATACAATAAGAACAAGATTACACAATTGATTTTACACAAAGTATAAAGGGAGACTAAGGCACATGCTAGGTTCAAATTGATCAATTATACTTATAAAGATTCTAGTTGAAGGATTACGCTTATATTGTTATGGTGAGAACTCCGAGGGTAGAGAATAACCGATGTCTCGCGTATAAAATCCTATGCTTAGCTCGTGATTTCCCAAATATTCCTATCCAGAAATCTAACCACTAAACATGCATTAACGTACTAGAGTTCACTCGATTTGAATCGAACAACTTCACCCGGGAATCTTTACCTATGTCTAGGGCAATTCCTCATTAGTTACAGGTCATGATGTGAATTTCTTGCACCCTAAGTCAATTTTCTCCCGAAATATTAACCTAGGCATAAGATTCTAACATATAGTGATCAAGTATATGCAAGATAGGCAAAAACACAAATTCACATCACATAACAATATAAGAACAACCTTAACAATCATCTATTATAAGCATATATCACAATTTGGCCTTACATGGCCCTAGTCTTATGAATTTAGTTCATAATGAATAATATGAAAAACATAAATGAATTAATACACATGTTCATAGACATAATTGAAATGAAAAGCTATAAAAACTCCCTCAAAAGTGAATAATGATGGATCTTGAAATTGAGCCTTCAATCCCCAAGCTCTTTTCCTTCCTCTAGTTTTCCCCTCCAAGAGTGATGAAGATGATGAATGGTGGACAAATCAGATTAGGGGCTGCCCCCTGATAAGTGTGAGTTTTACACATTTGAGAGGTCAATAATTTCATGGTTTAGGTTCAAATATGTATGAATTTTACCACTTGTGGCTTTGATTTGTGTTTTAAATGAATTCAAGGTAAAAATCATAACAATAGAGAAATCAGCTGGAAGAAAATGCACTAATTCTGTAATTTGGACGCAGAATCTGAGAACGTGTTCTTCTACAAAGTTGTAGATCTATGTCTTCGCTTCACGTGAGAACTTGAATCACTTGAATCTAAGATCTGAGGAAAAAGTTATGAAGAAAACACTATTGCTGCGCAGAAGGAAAAATGCTACGGGCAGCTGGACGAATCTTAGAAACTTTTGACACCTAAAGACCATTAGTTGCCTCCTTTAATGATTGTAATGCATGTATTGTGTGCCCCTTTCATTTATAATGCTGATAGTTGTCTACTTTTGGGCATGTGTAGTGTAGGTTTTTACTTATGTTCATGATGAACATTAGTTGTCTTCCTTTAGGCATGTGCTATGTGTACCCCATTTGTATTCTTTTAGTGTATATTAGTTGTTATCCTCTAGTGCATACTAGTATAAATAGGGGTGTTGTTTCATGTCAAAGGAACCCAACACACAACAACACAAAACACACTAACACTACACTCAAATAGGATACTTTCTCTTACAACAAGAAGGAGAGGTTCGAAATTGGCAGCTAGAGAGGAGATTGGAGCAAAGAAACGAGCAAGACGAAGAGAACGACGATTCAACACGAGTTCATCAATTACTAACAGGGAGCTTTTTATTTTCAGAATATTTGTCTATGAATAATTCTATGTTTTTAATTGTTTTCCCAATTATGATTATGAACTAAATTAATCAAACTAAGGCCATGTGAATGCCAATTTTATGAGTTTATATATATGAAGTGATTGTTCATTTTAATTCTATTATTGTTTTGTGTGTTAATTTTATGCTTTTATTCCAATCGTATGCTTGATCAACATATGTTTGCTAATTAGCCTAATTTATTATTTGAGAGAATATATATTAGGGTTCAAAGGAATTAACACATCATCCGAAAAACATGAGGAATTGCTCCTAGAGATAGATATAGATTTCCGGGTGCTGTTAGCCGAATTAATCCGGGGAAATTCTAGAACTTGAATGCATGGTTAATGATTTGATTCTCGGATAGATATATTTAGAGAACCGTCACGTAATCATAGGATTATTACAGCCGAGAGATCAGGTAATAATTATTTAAGGTTTTTTTCCACCAAAGCAATAATAGTCTAATAATTAGAAGAATCACTCATATATATTTACAAATAACAAAGGTTGAAGCATGTGCCTTAGTTGTTTTCTCATATAAAAATCTCAATCAAATTGTTAAGTCTTAGTCTTTTACCTTTCTACTGTCAATTAATCAAAAATCGTTTAATTTAATTCAATTGCTTTAAACTTGTTAATTGAAAATACGAGTCTCTGTGGGTTCGACATTCCGGACTTAATATCCATTCTATTACTACACACGACCAGTCCACTTGCTGTTTTATACACGTAAGGATTTTTCGTGTCAAGTTTTTGGCACCGTTGCCGGGGACTTATTTTGTTTTAGTTTGTAAGTTTATTGCAATTTTTAGTTTATTTTCTTTTATCAATTCTTTTTAATTTTATCTTCTAGCTCTAAATTCTTGTGGTTTACTTCTTTGTTTAAACAGGGTATTTTTGTGGTGAATGACCAGAACCTCAGGAAAGGGTTTAGAGGAATTTGATCCCGAGATCGATCGAACGTTTCAAGCAAACTTAAGAAAACGAGCTATGGCTGGAAATTTCCCTGACATGAATCTTCCCGAGAATAGGGAATGGTTTCAAAATTTGTTTCAAACCATGCAACCGGCACCTCCGGCACCACCCCCATCAGTTCGCGGTAATCAACCACCACGTGTACACACTACGCCGGGGCCGTTGTGTTCCCCAATTTTGCCACACCAAACTTCCATATTCCACCTCACATGTTCAACATGGTTCAGGCGGAACAATTTTATGGTGATCAAAAAGAGTCGCCTCATGACCATCTGGAGCACTTCAATGATGTGTTGACTACTATGCAATTTCACCCAAGAGATCTTGATGCCATCCGCCTCAGATTATTCCATTTCTCGCTTAAGGATAAAGGGACCCTGTGGTACAAGTCATTGCCCCCGCAATCCATTGAAACGTGGGGTGAGTTAGTCGAGGAGTTTCTCAACAAGTTTTTCCCTCCATCAAGGATTAACGAGTTGAGAAGCGAGATCAAGGGTTTTAAGCAAAGACGGGATGAATCGTTAGCATCAGCATGGGCAAGATACAAGGGTCTGCTTCGAAAATGCCCCGATCACAATTATTCTAGAGACGAGCGAGTACTACACTTCTTTAATGGAGTCCGGTCTCGGATTCGTCACAGACTTAATGCAGGAGCCGGTGGTGATCTTTTAGGTCTCGATAGCAGAACAGTGTGGGCAAAGCTAGAGCAGATGGCACGGGAGGATGAACTGTACCCTGAAGATGATGATGAGATTATTCCACAATCCCGAAGGGTTGCCGTTGCTCAAGAGGTAGAACAAGATGCCGAATCAGAGCTAGCCATCGGGAATGTGAATTATGTTGGAAATTCAAACAAACCTCAATTGAACTTCCACATACCCACGAATTTCCCAAAAAGGCCAAATCCGGCACAGAATGCACCACAAGGCATCTACCAAGCACCGAGGCCTCCGTTTTACAACAATCAAGCTCAGAAGCCTGGGAATTTTAAGCCACAAGGTCAAATTCCAAGAACTCCCACTGTCGAAGAAAGATTAGATGCTCACATGCAAAAATCGGACGAATCATTTGCAGAGCTTCGATTGATGTTACAAGGTGTTATGACGGGAATGAAAGAGTTGCAGCATCAATTTGCACAATTATCAAATGATGCTGGAGTAAGAGCACCCGGGACACTTCCAAGCGATACAGAGAAGAATCCGAAGGAACAATGCCATGCCGTTACCCTCCGTAGTGGCAAAGAAGTGAAAAATGCACCAACCCAGAAGCCAACGCCCGAACATGAAAGCAATGTCCGAACGTTGGAAAATCTCGAAGATTTGAACACGCTGCCTCCACAGTCCAGATGTGACCAAAATGTAGTCCAGACGTTGACCGGTCAACATACGAACGTGGGAAAATCCACTATCCATACGTCAGAGGCAGAACAGAATTTTACCGAAACTTTATCTCCTTCTTCTTCTAAACCAGTTGAAATACGTCTCCCCTTTCCCCTCGCACATAAAAGAATAAAAAAGAAATGGATAAGAGCTTTCTTAGGATCTTAGAAATTCTTCGAGAAGTTAGAATTAACATTCCTTTTATTGATGCAATTTTGCAGATGCCCAATTACATCAAGTTTTTCAAGGATATTCTCTCAAACAAGCAAAAGTGGGAAGGGAATGAAACGGTGTGTTTGACAGAAGCATGCTCAGCAGTAGTATTGAATAAGTTGCCAAAGAAACTCAAAGATCCAGGGAGCCTCACGATCCCATGCACCATCGGGCAACTCAAATTTGACCGAGTGTTGTGTGATTCAGGGGCTAGCATAAACCTTCTCCCATACTCGTTGTTTCAGAAATTGGGCTTGGGAAGTCCGAAGCCAACCTCGATGAGTCTTCAACTTGCAGATCGATCTATCAAACACCCGAAGGGAATCATAGAGGATGTGATCGTGCAAGTTGACAAATTTTACTTTCCGGTGGACTTCGTGGTTCTAGAAATGGAAGAAGACGTCGAAGTTCCTCTCATCCTAGGAAGACCTTTCCTAGCCACAGGTAAAGCTATGATCGATGTAGCAAATGGTAAGTTAACTTTAAATGTGGGAGCAGAGAGAGTTACTTTTGACGTCTTCAAGGTTTTAAAGCATGTCGGTGATGACGAGTCGTGTTTGCAAATAGATGTTTGTGATCCTTTGATTTTCGAGCATTTTCAGGAAAACATCTCTGACGATCCACTTGAAATATGCATAATGAAATGTAAGGATGCTGAGTCAGCAGATGATAGACAACTGACGGCTGTCCATAGTCTGGAGAGGCGTACACAATGTGCCATCATAAGGAAATTTGAGATGTTGGATCAGCCACTGTCAAGCAAATCCAAACCATCCATTAAGGAACCACCGATTCTTGATCTAAAAGCCTTACCTTCACATCTTAAATATGTTTATTTAAGTGATAATGAAACTTTGCCACTGATTATTTCTTCTTCTCTTACAGAGCCACAAGAAGCAAAGTTATTAAAGGTGTTGAAGGAGCACAAAAGGGCCTTTGGATGGAAGATTGCTGACATCAAGGGGATTAGTCCGGCCATTTGCATGCACAAGATCCTGATGGAAGAGAGCTCAAAGCCCACCATACAACCACAAAGGAGGTCAAATCCTCAAATTCAAGAAGTGGTGAAGAAAGAGGTAATCAAGTTACTCGATGCTGGAATCATTTTTCCTATCTCTGATAGCTCATGGGTAAGTCCAACTCAGGTAGTGCCAAAGAAGGGAGGTACGACAGTCGTTCTTAATGATAATAATGAGTTGATTCCATCTAGAATTGTCACTGGTTTTAGGGTTTGCATCGATTATAGGAAATTGAATGAATGTACCCGAAAAGACCATTTCCCACTTCCCTTTATCGATCAAATGTTAGAAAGATTAGCTGAGCATGAATATTATTGTTTTTTGGATGGGTATTCCGGCTATAACCAAATTGCCGTTGCACCTGAGGATCAAGAGAAAACCACTTTCACTTGTCCTTATGGCACTTTTGCTTATAGACGGATGCCTTTTGGTTTATGTAATGCACCTGCTACTTTTCAAAGATGCATGATGGCTATATTTCATGACATGATCGAACAATGTATTGAAATCTTCATGGATGACTTTTCTGTGTTTGGCTCAAGCTATGATAGATGTTTGCACAATCTAACCCTCGTGTTGCAGAGATGTGAGGATACTGATTTAGTCTTGAATTGGGAAAAGTGCCACTTCATGGTACAAGAAGGCATTGTTCTAGGCCATAAGATATCCAAGAAGGGGATTGAGGTGGATCGAGCAAAAATTGAAGTGATAGCCAATCTCCCACCACCCACCACAGTCAAAGCCGTGCGAAGTTTTCTAGGGCATGCCGGGTTTTATAGGCGTTTTATTGCTAATTTTTCCAAAATTGCTAAACCTCTGTCTAACTTGACCATGAAAGATGCAGTATTTGATTTTGATGATGCATGTATGCAGGCTTTCCTCACTTTAAAGGAAAAATTGATCTCAGCACCCGTGATGGCTGCTCCCGACTGGAGTTTGCCATTTGAGTTGATGTGTGACGCGAGCGACACAGCCGTAGGAGCTGTACTTGGTCAAAAGAAGGGTAAAAACTTTCATGCTATATACTATGCTAGTCGTACCTTAAATGAAGCTCAACTCAATTATGCTACCACTGAAAAAGAGCTTCTAGCTGTTATCTTTGCCTTTGACAAATTTCATTCTTATCTTGTGCTTAACAAAGTTATCGTGTACACTGATCATTCTGCATTGAAGTACTTGCTTGCTAAAAAAGATGCCAAACCTAGACTGCTAAGGTGGATTTTATTACTACAAGAGTTTGACTTAGAAATCAAAGATAAAAAAGGCTCTGAGAATGTAGTAGCTGATCACCTCTCTAGGCTCGAGTTAGTGGATGAGGTAATGGATAAGATCCCAATAAGAGATGAATTCCCTGATGAGCAACTTTTTGCTCTTTCTTCTATTTCAGTACCTTGGTATGCTGATTTTGCTAACTATTTAGTAGCTGGAATTTTACCACCTGATCTAACCTTTCACCAAAGAAAGAAGTTTTTACATGATGCTAGGCAATATTTGTGGGAAGAGCCCTACTTATTTAAAATTGGTGTAGAGGGAATTATCAGAAGATGTATACCTGAGGAGGAAATGGCATCTGTCCTGGCTCACTGCCATGACATGCCAATAGGAGGTCACTTCGGGCCTGCTAAGACTGCTGCCAAGGTTCTACAATCAGGATTTTTCTGGCCTACTCTGTTTAGGGATGCTTATGCTTATGTTAAATCTTGTGATCGATGTCAAAGGGTAGGTAACATTTCTAGACGACACGAAATGCCAATGAACACTGGGCTTGAATGCGAACTATTTGATGTGTGGGGTATTGATTTTATGGGTCCTTTTCCTAGTTCGTGTTCTAATAAATACATTCTTGTTGCTGTCGACTATGTGTCTAAATGGGTCGAAGCCGAGGCTTTGCAGACTAATGATGCTAGGGTGGTTCTTAGATTTCTTAAGAAACGAATTTTTACTCGATTTGGTACCCCTAGAGCAATCATAAGTGATGGAGGTACACACTTTCGTAACAAGCAATTTGAAAAATTGTTGAACAAATATGGTGTTAAACATAAAATCTCGACCCCTTATCACCCTCAAACTAGTGGGCAAGTCGAAGTATCTAATAGGGAAATAAAAAGGATTTTAGAAAAAACGGTAAATAGTCATCGAACTGATTGGTCTCTGAAATTAGATGATGCATTGTGGGCTTACCGTACTGCTTTTAAAACCCCTATTGGCATGTCCCCATATCGCCTTGTATTTGGAAAAGCTTGTCACTTCACCTGTCGAACTTGAACATCGTGCTTATTGGGCTATCAAATTCCTTAATTTCGATGCAAGTTCTGTAGGTAACAAGCGGCTACTTCAACTGAATGAGCTCGAGGAGTGGAGACATGAGGCATACGAGAATGCCAAGCTATACAAGGAACGGACTAAGAAGTGGCACGACAAGCATATCTTGTCACGGGAATTCAAGGAAGGCGAATTGGTTCTGATGTATAATTCAAGACTCAAACTTTTTCCGGGAAAACTTAAATCTCGTTGGTCAGGACCATTTCGAGTCACACGAGTGTATTCATCAGGGGCTGTGGAGCTCATTACAGGTGATGGACAAGTATTCTTGACCAATGGACACAGGTTGAAATATTACTAGGGAACTACTGATTGGAACGCAGACATCTCGTCTATCAAGTTCCAAGAGCCATAGACTTAATTCGATTCTGAACAGTCGAGCTATTGACTATAAACAAGCGCTTCTTGGGAGGCAACCCATGTTTCTTACTTTTCTTATTTTTTTTTATTATTTATATATATATATATATTTTTAGCGTCTAGTTTGCTTTCATTTTTGCATTTTAATCTTTCATTTCGTCTTGGTTGTTTTGTTACAGGAAAATGGTTCGAAAAAAAAAATATATATATATATATACATATTTCATTACTGCCTCCCACATACAGACGTGAGAGTCAGAAAGTATTTTTGAAATTTTATGTCCAGGAGGTTGGTTTTGCTCGTCTTTCTTATTTTTGTACATACATAGCCGTTTGGGGCTTGTGTGATTGTTTGTTGCTATTAATGCTTGTGGTGATTGTTTTGTATTGTGATGAGTTTTGATTGTTCTGGAGGCTGAAGTGTAACTGTTGAATAAGTTTGGGGGTATTACTGTTGAATTGTTCTTAAATTTTGCAACATTTTTATCTTCTTTTTGAGCACATGGAAAAGCGTGAGTAGGGGAGTCCAATTTATGTTGAGCATTCTGATAGGATCGCCTTGATTTTCGACTCAACCGACTACTCCTCGGTTTGCTTTTTATGCTTTCCGGTTTTGTAAGTATTTCTTTTACCCTTTTTCTTGGTTTGAATCTAGATGTAACATTGAGGGCAATGTTAGGAATAAGTTTGGGGGTGTTTAAGGGTAATAATATTTTTTGATACTTTTGAATGTTCATGTAGGTGATTCATTTTAAGCTTGAAATTTTTAATTTTTAGTCCCCAAATTGATGCAATGAAACTAATTAATGTAAGTTCGATGGCATGAATATATATATATATACTGTACTTTATGTTGGAATACACATGTCTTCACTTTGCTTATGGGACTCTAGATTAGAGTAGAATTTCCATAAGATGAATCACAAATGCACAATAAGTCGATGGTAGAGGAGTCAAGTGGATAATCATCCTGAAACACTTAAAGACTTTCTCCCAGAAATGTTAACTTAGATTCTTCTTAAGGTCACGAGTTGAGTAGTTGCTTCGTATACCTAATAATTAATGAAAAAGGTTGATGATTGGTATGACTATAAAGTCAGGCTGATATGTACTGGAGGTGAAAAGCAACATGCCTATATACTGTACTGTCATGCTAATTTGAGCTTTGCTCAAGCCAATTTAGGTTGAAAATGAATGAAAGGTCTAGTTTTATTTCGTGGCCTTTGGCACTCGAGTGATTAAATCCGCAAGGAGTGTCTTAACACTTAATGCCCTAAAACTATCTAGTTTGGGAGTCATTGATCCAAAGCTCGATACATGGGTGTCATAGAAAGCCTAAAGGAATAAAACATTGCACATGACCTAACCTTAATAAATTTAAATGGATGTTTCATATGAGTTTAAGGTTTAAATGGATTAAGTAATGAAATTTAAGTGGTTATCAAGTTTCTATGAGGCTTGTACTTTAGGATTGATCGACGGTTAATAAAATATGGGATTAATGTCTGAAATTTGGTAAGAATGCCACTTGACTATAATGCCTTACACTTACAATCACTACACCCTTTGGAGGTCTTTATTCGAGTCAAGGTGTAACATGAGCAAGTCTTTGATATGTGTATAAATTTTTTTGAGCTTTAACAGTCGATTTTTATGCTATGGGTTTCTTATTGATTAAGTTGATTCGCGTTGATAAAGGGACTAAAATTTGGTTGGATTTTGTGGGTATATCATCTGCAAACCCTCACGAGACAACACTCGTCCTCTTTTGGTAAAATTGAGGTTTAAAGGCTTGTTGCATATGCTAAATGCAATCGTGATCTCTACGAAAGTGAGCTATCTTTTGTTTCTGTTTTACCCTTTTTCTTGATGTTGTTTAAATCTTAGTTTTCTTTTGTTCAATTGCTCGGGGACGATCAATGTTAAGTTTGGGGGTGTTGATAAGTGTGAGTTTTACACATTTGAGAGGTCAATAATTTCATGGTTTAGGTTCAAATATGTATGAATTTTACCACTTGTGGCTTTGATTTGTGTTTTAAATGAATTCAAGGTAAAAATCATAACAATAGAGAAATCAGCTGGAAGAAAATGCAATAATTCTGTAATTTGGACGCAGAATCTGAGACCGTGTTCTTCTACAAAGTTGTAGATCTATGTCTTCGCTTCACGTGAGAACTTGAATCACTTGAATCTAAGATCTGAGGAAAAAGTTATGAAGAAAACACTATTGCTGTGCAGAAGGAAAAATGCTACGGGCAGCTGGACGAATCTTAGAAACTTTTGACACCTAAAGACCATTAGTTGCCTCCTTTAATGATTGTAATGCATGTATTGTGTGCCCCTTTCATTTATAATGCTGATAGTTGTCTACTTTTGGGCATGTGTAGTGTAGGTTTTTACTTATGTTCATGATGAACATTAGTTGTCTTCCTTTAGGCATGTGCTATGTGTACCCCATTTGTATTCTTTTAGTGTATATTAGTTGTTATCCTCTAGTGCATACTAGTATAAATAGGGGTGTTGTTTCATGTCAAAGGAACCCAACACACAACAACACAGAACACACTAACACTACACTCAAATAGGATACTTTCTCTTACAACAAGAAGGAGAGGTTCGAAATTGGCAACTAGAGAGGAGATTGGAGCAAAGAAAGGAGCAAGACGAAGAGAACGACGATTCAACACGAGTTCATCAATTACTAACAGGGAGCTTTTTATTTTCAGAATATTTGTCTATGAATAATTCTATGTTTTTAATTGTTTTCCCAATTATGATTATGAACTAAATTAATCAAACTAAGGCCATGTGAATGCCAATTTTATGAGTTTATATATATGAAGTGATTGTTCATTTTAATTCTATTATTGTTTTGTGTGTTAATTTAATGCTTTTATTCCAATCGTATGCTTGATCAACATATGTTTGCTAATTAGCCTAATTTATTATTTGAGAGAATATATATTAGGGTTCAAAGGAATTAACACATCATCCGAAAAACATGAGGAATTGCTCCTAGAGATAGGTATAGATTTCGGGTGCTGTTAGCCGAATTAATCCGGGGAAATTCTAGAACTTGAATGCATGGTTAATGATTTGATTCTCGGATAGATATATTTAGAGAACCGTCACGTAATCATAGGATTATTACAGCCGAGAGATCGGGTAATAATTATTTAAGGTTTTTTTCCACCAAAGCAATAATAGTCTAATAATTAGAAGAATCACTCATATATATTTACAAATAATAAAGGTTGAAGCATGTGCCTTAGTTGTTTTCTCATATAAAAATCTCAATCAAATTGTTAAGTCTTAGTCTTTTACCTTTCTACTGTCAATTAATCAAAAATCGTTTAATTTAATTCAATTGCTTTAAACTTGTTAATTGAAAATACGAGTCTCTGTGGGTTCGACATTCCGGACTTAATATCCATTCTATTACTACACACGACCAGTCCACTTGCTGTTTTATACACGTAAGGATTTTTCGTGTCACCCCCCTCTCCTCTAAGAATCTGAAATTGATAGTGAATGATGAAGAGTATGGGTTCCCCCTCCTTTTATAGCCAAAAATTCCACTAAAGTATGCATTAAGAATTCCCATTAAAGTTCCCCAATGAGATTTCCACCTAAGGTGATGCTTAAAGTTTGGCTTTTAAGATTCCAACCAGCTAAAAAATGTTGAACTTTCGGCCATTAAGAATTCCACCAAGCATAACCATGTGAAAACTTCAACAAAACACATGCATGTTGCCATTTTCTTGCTTTCCAGCGCAGTCTTAGTATTTTCCTCATAAACGTCTCCACAGATCTCCAAATTGGATGATTCAAGTTCCCATATTCAAATAAAACACCGATCTACAACTTCGCAGAAGGACATTTTGTCCAATTCGGTCCCTAAGTATACCTAAATTACGTTTCAACATAGAGGTTGTTTTTGATTTGGCGCCCATAAAGTAAATCTACCAAGAAACACACTTATGACAACCCCTCAACACATGTGCTGAATTATGGCCAAAAGTAATTCTTACCCATCATATAATGCTGGAATTTAGGCTGAAAAATGAGTAACATTCGGACTATCCATGCCTAGGCATGACTAGGAGGGCGCTGGGGCGTATTTTGGCACATGTACTTCTCTGTTCGGCGCAGCAATCGTATTTCCTTCACAATTATCTCTATAGACCTCCGATTTGGATATTTCAAGTTCCCATTTGAAGCTAAGACATACATCTAAAACTTTGTAGAAGGAAACTTTGTCTAAGTCGGTCTCGAAATGTACGGAATTATCGCACGAATGTGGTAGGAGATGTATAAACCGCCTCGGTATTGAAAAACATGCTTGAACTTGTTTTGTACATCGTTTTTCTTCCCTTTTCTTCATGTATTCTCATTTATTAACTGTATTCACTTAACACACCTATTAAATGCAAATGTGACATGATTTAAGCAATAAGTGAATCCAAATCATAAGAATTACGGTCTTAAAAACACGTAAAAACACCTCTTATCACCAACCCAATCTAAGGTAGAGGAGGTCGAGCTTCAAGAATTGAAGATCATCTTTCGCGTGATTATCTGGAGGAAGGAACGATATGTTGCTTCTCAAAAAGCTGGGATTTGGAAATTCATCAAAAATGTAATTAGATTACTTCTAGTTCTTGAATTCGATTTATGTGAACCTGAAATTATCAAAACCTGAATTGAACCCAGGCTATGTGAACCAGAGGAAAAAAATTTATCCGTTGGTTCGATTCACAACAAAAGATTTGTCATTTTATTTGTCTATGATTGCACAGGACATTTTCTCGTTTATTATTCGACACAATGAATCTCATATTTGCAGTCACCGAACAATTGCTACTTGCCCACTGAGACTTCACTTCGAGGTCGATCCCACCTAAGGGTGAAACCAGTCTGACTACTCTAATCTGGTGTCACAATTATAATCTTTGTGACTCCTCTTGTCTAAGGATCACACATACTATCGTGATCAGTAATTCAATTATTGACAGTCACTAAGTAAATACCCCTGTGATTGGATTATGGCGAGCCGTGTTCGGATATGTCAATACTACAGCACAATCTTCCCCTAATATATAGTGACCGATTGACACTCTTTGTTCATACAAGTCGAGTCATTATGCCCAATCAAGACTCTTGGACTTGCGAACCTGTTTTTGAGTAATTAAGGACTTGACGCTTCTAGTGTCCCTCTCCTTAAGCCTTAACGAATAGAAGCTCTCTCTTGATTAATTTGAACTTATATATTCAACACTTACTAAGGCCATTAAGATTTACGTGAACAAATGTAAATTACCTTTTATTCCATAATAAGAGTTTGTACAATATAAAAGAAAAAGCCCTATATAATCTATTTTCTCGTTAGCATCGAGGGCATAAACCTAACAACTGGAGTATGGATCGAGGGTGCAAGGGGACAGAGACCGTGAAAATGGAGGTGCAAAGCGTATGTTTTGATAGATGAGGGTAGAAAGTGTCAAAATTCAAACTTTATAAGGTGCAATATGCTTTTGACTCTGAAAAGTTAGAGACGTTACGTTAGTCTATTGTGCTGGTGATAGGCGATGATGGAGCCAGGGAAGGCTGGAGGGTGCGCTCATCCTCGCTCAATTTTGAAAAATTATTTTTTTTACCTTACAAATTTTTTGATATTTGAATTTGACCCCCCCCCCCCCCCAACCCACCCATCAAAATAAAAAAATATCACACTTTCTCCCTTTTTTTTGAGTTCGCCCTCTCAACCCCAAAATCTTGGCTATAACGAAAGAGATATAAAAGTATAAAGTATGTCAAAAGTTGTAACTGAACCTAGTTCCTTATTATATTTCTCCCCTTAAATATAGCGTACCGTACCGCGGGGGCTCGCACCCCCTTTAATTCTTCGTCTATCTGGCGGAAAAAAAAAGTGTATAAATATATCACAACAATCTCGTCCACGCCTCCCCCCCCCAAAAAAATTTCTGGCTCCGTCCTTGATAGGTTTGCCACTTACCATAACTGACATATGCGAAAGAATACATGTATGACAAGAACATGGCTCCATGGTCACTCTATAAGCACATAAGAAAAATCCAAACGAATACGTAGATCAAGAAACTTGAATAATTTTCTTGTTTATTTAAAAGAAAAACAAGACTGAAGGTTTGCACTTGATTATGACGTACGTTGGAGAAGTTTGAAAAAACAGTGAGATTTGACAAACAATATTTATTAATTATGTTCTCGTAGTTCTTTTGATCAAGCATGTGAAAGTCAAACATGCATTATAAAATAGGCAAAATACACTTTGTACCCCTAAATTATTCATTTTATATCAGTTAGGTCCCTATATTGTTAAAAGTGACAAAATAATCTCTGAACTATCAAACATAACAAAATAATTTTCCAACTTAATGGAAGTTTGGTTTGTCGTGACATGTCGCTGACATCGCACTGGGTCAAACTCAGTGCCACATCAGCAACATATCACGACAAGCCAAGCGTCCGTCAAGTCGAGGGACCATTTTGTCACGCTTAATAGTTCAGGGACCTAAATGATATAAAGTGGATAGTCAGGGATACAAAGTGTATTTTGCCCTATAAAATATACATGTAAACTCTCTATTTTGCTTAAATAAATGCCATTTCGTGTTTTTATGTTAAAAAAACATATATACATGTATCCTTCACTCGTTTTCCCAGCAAAAACTTGGATCCAAGCAAATTATTAGTTTAACTAGCGTAACCTCGTGCCAAGGCACGGGATACTAAGTACATAGATTGTATCATTATATCATTTATATATTTCTAGTATACAAAATAAAAAGTTCAATTCAAGTTTGACGACTTTCATGGAAAATTATATTTTTATGGGTATTAAATCATATTTTTAGTTTAAGAAATAATAATATATGATTAGTAAACTGAACAAAACAAATAGTAAATAATAAAATGATTGATAAATATCAATACTAATAAAAATAAATATAGAAAAGTTAGTTTTTTTATTTGAATTTAAAATATATTGGTAATTACCTAGTTTTGAATTTTAAATTTTGAATGTTTTAGATAAAGATTAATAACTATATTTATCCAATCAATTAAAATAAATTTAAATTAAATCACTTATGTTGCATAATTGACTTCAATTAGGTCATTCACATGTGCGTTTATTTGAATGGCCTCAAAAATTATATTTTATTATATATTGATTAAACTCCTAAAAATCACGAGATAATCCATAAAACAAATTGAATTACTAACTAAACATGCCAATGATGGGATTAGCTTATACGGGTTTAAGCAAATTGGGCCCAATTAAATAAAGTATTGATCATTTTTATCAAGTTGGACCAACTGTATTTAAGTTTGAGTTGATTGTTAAGTAAATTAAGTTTGAATAAGCTTTAGTCGAATCAGAGTCGCGCACAAATAGTTTAATCTTTTTGTATATTTTGTTATTTTTTACTTAATTAATCTGAGTTCTATCGAACTTCAAATCCTATCAGACATAATAATGTGTTCAAGAATAGATTGTTATGTGAAACGAACCGATCACAAATGAACTTTCTGGAATTGATTTGCCGTCCAATTTTCTACTTTTAGGCCCAACCCCACGAACCGTTAATAGACCCCAAAACTTGTCCGAAGTGCGGTGGATTGGGCGGAACGTTCCCATCCCTCATATTTAATTTCAAAATTACGGCCCAAATTAAAATTAATCTTTTCTAGACTTATTGGAATTGGTTAGGTTACATTTTTTATAGCCCATTCTAACTCGCCTCTCGAAGTCCCTTCAAATACCGTTATTCTGATCTCTATTAGTTAAAATTAGTATTATACTCATATAATATGCTCATATAAATATATTTGAAAAATATTCTCATTCCCCATATGCATTCGAAACTCAATAAATAGTACTTATACTTTTGAGTTAAACCTACACATATTCTACGTATGTTACTTTAATTTTAGTAAAAAGAAAAATATTTTAATTTAAAACTTCAAAAAATAAAATTAATTATTAAAAGTTCCAATTGAGTATTATACAATTAAAACCTAGGAACGAACGAACGTGTTAATAGTTCAATAAAATTTTAAGTATTGTTGAATAGGATTCATATATAATAGGGAACAGGGACGGAACGAGAAATTATATTAAGAGGGGGCAAGATTGTTGTGATATACATATGTTTCGTTTGCCTGGTAGCCAAAGGATTGCATGTGGGATGCCTCCACGGTACGCTATATATATGCAAAAAAATTGAGATTTAGGTTTAGAAAGAACTTTTGACACACTTTGTACTCTGTATTTCTTTTGTTAATAGTCAAATTCTCATATCCTCTCCCGTGGACATAGGCAACTGCCGAACCACACAAAAATAATATTTGATACATTTTTCATAACTAATCAAATAAAATTTATTTTAAACCTAAAATGAAAATGGTCCTAATAATAAATAAAACAAAACATCAAAAGTCCAAGAAGTATAATTTGACTAATATCAATTTCAATATTTCAAATTAAAAATGACAATCATCGTTACATTTTATCAATAATATCCAATTTCGTGGAAATCGACTATAAAAGATGAAAACAAAATAAAAAGATACTTATCAAATAGAAGAAAGGAGAAACGATTGATGGGATTTGAACAAACCATGAATGGTGAGAAAATGTAAAGTTATTACAAAAACTTCTAACTTAAATTTTTGATTATACGCCTACTAGAATATTCAACTGAGTCAACTATTTACTATGTGGTTTGAGCTACCTTGTGGGTTAGGAAAGTTGAATTAATTTTGCTTTTTATTATTTTTGAGGAGGGGGGGGTTGAAAATATAAATATTTAAAAATTTATTCTTGAAAATTAGAAAATGAAAAAATTGAGAGGGGCGGTGACGCTCTCCAGCCTCCCGGCTCCGTCCCTGATAGGGCATGTAATAAATAAAAAAAAAAACCGATCGAAGAATGTAACAAGAAATGCCATTCTGTGTTTTTATGTTAAAAAAATATATATACATATAAATCTTTCACTCGTTTTCCCAGCTACAAACTTGGATCCAAGCAAATTATTAGTTTAATTGAACTCATAAAAATCACGAGATTATCCAATAAAACAAAATGAATTACTAACTAATTTGTCAATGATGAGATTAGCTTTATACGGGTGTAAGCAAATTGGGCCCAAATAAACAAAATATTGTGCAAATTTGTTTGTATTTTAATCAAGTTGAAATACCTGTATTTAAGTTTGAGTTGATTGTTAAATAAACCAAGTTCGAACAAGCTTTGGTCGAATCAGAGTCGCGCACAAATAGCTTAATCTTTTTGTATATTTTGTTATTTTTTAGAGAAAATAGCAGATACCCCCCAACTTATGAAGTGATGTGCACTTTGCCCCCCCAACCTATTAAAAATTGTGTTTAACACCCTAACTTATCATATATGTGCATTTAACCCCATCGGTTAGCTTCGGCCAGCACATAGGGGGCAAAGTGCTACAAACCGCATAGGTGAAGGGGAAAAGCACACATCACCTCATATATTGGGGGGTTATCTGTTATTTTTTCTTCTTTTTTTAAATTCAAAATTCTTAATATTAAGTTAACCCCCCTCGGTTAACTTCGAAAAAAAATTTACTCATTCATCGTTCAATTTAAATCATGTATATTGGGATTTATTTGGATTTTTCTTCAAATATTATTTTTAGGTTTGAAATAAATAATTTTTAAATATGAGGTGATGTGCGCTTTGCCCCCTCACCTATGCGGTTTGTAGCACTTTGCCCCCTGTGTGATGCCCGAAGCTGACCGAGGGGGTTAAGTGCACATATATGATAGGTTATGGTCTTAAGTGCAATTTTTAATAGGTTGGGGGCAAAGTGCACATCACCTCATAGGTTGGGGGGTATCTGCTATATTCTCTATTTTTTACTTAATTAACCTGAGCCCTATTGAACTTCAAATCCTATCAGACATAAATATGCATTCAAGATTAGATTGTTATGTGAAACGAACTGATCACAAATGAACTTTCAGGAATCAATTTGTCTTCCAATTTTCTACTTTGAGGCCCAACCCCACGAACCCTTAATAGACCCAAAACTTGTCCGAAGTGCGGTGGATTGGGCGGAACATTCCCATCCCTTATATTTAATATCTAAATTACAGCCCAGATTAAACTTTACCTTTTCAAGACTTATTGGACTTGGTGAGGTTACATTTTTTGTAGCCCATTCTAATCCATCTCTTGAAGTCCCTTCAAATACTGTTACTCTGATCTCTTTTCGTTAAAATTAGTATTATACTAGTATATGCTCACATATATGTATTTGAAAAATATTCGCATTTCCTGTATGCATTCTGAACTCAACGAATAATACTCGTACTTTTGAGTTAAACTGTTTAGTACACATATTTTATGCATGTTACTTTAATTTTAGTAAAAAGAAAAATATTTTAATTTAAAACTCCAAAAATAAAATTAATTTTTAAAAGTACCAATTGAGTATTTTACAATTAAAACCTAGGAAAGAACGGACATGTAATAGTTTAATAAAATATTAAGTATTGTTGAATAGGATTCTAATAAAGCAATTAGATCTCATAAAACCATTTACAGGGGAAGATGTAAAGGAGGCCATGTTTAGCATCAATTCCACAAAAAGTCCAGGGCCAGATGGATATGGCAGTGGTTTCTATAAAGCAGCTTGGAGTGTGATAGGGAAGGAAGTCACTGAGGCAATACTTGACTTCTTTCAAAATGGGAGGCTTCTAAAACAGGTGAACATACATTGTTAAGTCTGATTCCAAAAGTTGATCAACCTGCTTATGCTAGTGAGTTCAGACCAATTGCATGTTGCAATAGTTTGTACAAATATGTGTCTAAAATGATGACTAAAAGGTTGGCTAGGGTGCTACCCTTCCTTATAAATGAGAACCAGGGGGCTTTTACTCAAGGGAGATCCATAATAGATAATGTCTTAATAAGTCAAGAGCTTATTAGACTATACAACAGGAAGAGTGTCTCTCCAAGGTGTTTGATGAAGATTGATATTAAGAAGGCATATGATTCGGTGGAATGAAACTTTCTCAAAGAATTACTAGAAGGGTTAAGGTTTCCTCAGAAATTCAGTGACTGGATATTAGAATGTGTTACAACTCCTACATATTCATTAGCTTTGAACGGTGAGATAAATGGTTTTTTCCAAGGGCAAAGAGGCTTAAGACAGGGAGATCCTATATCTCCATTACTGTTTGTGCTAGTGATGGAATACTTAACAAGAAGTTTCAGGAAAGCAGCACAAAATCCATATTTTAAATATCACCCTGGATGTAAACAGTTGGAGCTAACAAACATTTGTTTTGCGGATGACTTAATGCTTTTTTGCAAAGCTACCCCCTGTGCAGTTGAGATTTTATGGAGTGCTTTTTAGAATTTTTCAGAGACTGCTGGATTGATAGCAAATCAAGGCAAATCCAGTATATATATTAGAGGAACAAAGAAGGAAGAGAAGGAGAGAATCCTAGAGATAACTGGTTTCTCAGAAGGTGTGTTCCCAATGAAATACTTGGGTGTTCCTCTATCACCTACAAAATGTAATAAGACTGACTGTTATGTACTTGTGGAGAAAATTACAAACAAACTGACAAGATGGGCATCTAGACACTTATCATATGCAGGGAGGGTGCAACTAATTAACTCAGTTTTGTTGACTATGCATACTTACTGAGCATCAATCTTTATCCTTCCCCAGTCAATAACGAAGCTAATTGAACAAAAATGTAGATCATTTTTATAGGGAACCAATGAGCAGCAAAGAAGAATGATTCCAATTGGATGAGAATAGGTGTGTGAAAAAAAAGTAGAAAAGGGGGCTAAACTTGAAGAGTTGCCAAGTATGGAATATAGCAGCAGTAGGGAAACAGGTCTGGGCACTATCCCAGAAGAAAGACACTCTATGGGTTAGGTGGATTAATAGTGTGTACTTGAAAGGAAAAGATTTTTGGACATATACCCCCCCTGCTGATTGCAGCTGGGCATGGAGAAAAATCAACAAGGTAAAGATGAAAATTCAGGCTGGTTTCACACAAAACAAATGGGACCTTACACCAACAGGTACATTCACTACTCATAGTTGTTATACATGGTTGAAGGGAGAGAAGCCCCCGTTTAGACAGGCTACTCTAGTGTGGAGTAGATATAATGTGCCAAGGCATTCATTTACTATGTGGCTTGTTATGCATAAAAAATTAGCAACAAGAGAGATTGAGTAGGTTTCTTCAGACCATTGAATGTGGATGCTTGCTTTGTGATGAAAGAATGGAGTCACATTCTAACCTTTTCTTTGAATGTGAATGGGGCAGAGGATTACTTACCAAACTGATGGAGTGGTTGAAAGTTAATGCATGGCCTGTAAGGTATACAAGGTGGATCAAATGGTTGAGGTTTGCCTTTAGAGGGTGGTGCCTAAGGAGACAAGTATTGATAGCAGGAGTTGCTGGAGTAATTAATCGAATATGGAGAGAGAGGAACCAAAGATATTTTGAACAGAAAAAAGGTGGGATAGAAGATGTGTTTCTAGAGCTGAAGATGGACCTTAGCATACAGTTTGGAGGAATTAATACACATAATTTTGATAATAGAGAAAGGACTTGCATATCACAAATTTTGGATGTATAGTTTCTTTTGTTCTGTTATTTGATTGGTAGTTAGCTGAAGACCTGATGGTCTGGATGTAAGCTCTAAGGATAGAGCTAATCTCTACCTTGAGTGAGTTGTATGAGTGACTTGGAGTTTTGTTGGTTATAAAGTTACTTACTTTACCTAAAAAAAAAAAAAGGATTCTAATATAATAGGGAATGTAATAAATAAATGGGGAATGATATTGGAGCTCCACTCTTTTTTCTCTCTCTAGACAAATGACAATACTACTCATTTATTAACAAAAAATCAATTGCTAACATTTTAAAAAATAATGTTCCTTTTTAATAATCAATTCATTTTTCGTAATATTTTATCCAAATAATAACTTGAAGTATGCGTATTGGACAATACGCACATGAACACAAGTACAAAACTATCAGTTTAAAAACATAAAAGAATTACGTGAAGAACAATTTTTTTTATTTTTTTTTATTATTTATGATATTTAAATATAAAATATATTTATATACTTTGTCTCTTTATATATAACTGGAAAAATTATTAGCTACTTCTAATATTATCATCATCATCATCACCACTATTGTTATTATTAACTTTTATTATTATACTGCAACTACATTTTCTTACAGGGATTAGGTTTATTTGGGTGCACTTGTTTATGCCTAAATCTTGATTTACTACTATAATAAACTACATAAAATTGATGGCTTGGTGTTAATATGCGATAAAAAGAAATAATTTTTATTTGAAGCTCAATATTTTGTCATTTCTATTTTGACATATGTTACTATCTTTTATTTTTGATGATGGTATAAAGTTTTCATTGACGGACTGCATTCTATATAAATATTTAAAACAATTTATTTTTAAAATTTATATTTATTATTTGACATGTAATAAAATGTGAAGTATAATAATTTGTTCTGATTGCATAAAAATTCTTTTAGAATTTAATTATGAAGTTTACATGTTTTTATACTCCATGGGCATTGTTGTCATAGTTTACTAATAAAATTAAATTTGGAGCTCCTACAATAATTTGTGGGGTGCCAATATCATTCCCCTAAATAAATAAAAACCCAATCGAAGAATGTAACAATAAATGTCATCAAAAAAAAAATGTCATTCTTGTTATGAATAATTATTTGTGGATGTCCATACAACTCCAAACCTCTTCATCTCCATGTCTTCTCACTTCTCATCATTAATATGAGTTAATGTAATTTACTCTCATTATGTAATCAACTTTTGAAATTCTTGTTTTGTGGCTATGCTCTACTTAGCTCTCTAATCTCTCTACTTTATAATATTTAGGTTATTTCATTATACGTTATCAGCACGATCCGTCTCAAACTGTTAGCATTTTGATCCGAAAGATTGTGATAGTAAAACAGAGGAATTTCTTGCAATTATTAGTATAATCGAGGTGAGGTTCCTGATTACTTTTGTTTTGTTATTCATGCTGCATATAGAACATCATATATCACATGTTAAAATTAATACTTTCTTATTTTCATGTGATGTCAACTTCATGTTGGTAAAGTTAAACATTTAGTCAATTCAACATTTAACTAGTTCGACATTTTGCTATTCATGATAATTTATGTGGATTAACTCCTCATTTTATATAAAGTATTTTATGTAGTTGATTGATTGTTATTTAACTTTTTTTATACTTTGATGATAGTATTATAATGACGAATCTTGCAAAACTTGACTTTGTGGCTCTTGACATTACGGGGAAGACATCTTAGGTGTTAGATGCTGAAATTCATTTAGATGCAAATGGTCTTGGAGACACAATCAAAGAAGGAAATAAAGCATCTAATCAAGAAAAGGCCAAAGCTATGATTTTCCTTCGTCACCACCTTCATGAAGGTTTAAAAAGTGAGTATCTTACTATAAAAGATCCACTTGTTCTTTGAAATAATTTGAAAGAAAGGTATGACCACCAGAAAACTGTTATTTTGCCAAAAGCTCGTTATGATTGGATGCATTTACGATTGCAAGATTTCAAAACCGTAAGTGAGTATAACTCTGCAATGTTTAGAATCAGTTCTCAATTGAAATTGTGTGGAGAAAAAATAAATGATGAGGATATGTTAGAAAAAACATTCTCCACTTTTCATGCATCCAATGTACTCCTGTAGCAGCAATATCATGAAAAAGGCTTTCAGAAATATTCTGAATTGATTTCTTGCCTACTTGTGGCTGAACAAAACAATGAGCTTTTGATGAAAAATCATGAGTCCCGTCCAACTGGTTCTGCTCCATTCCCTGAAGTAAATGTAACAACCCATAACCATTTTAATAATGAACCAAATCGTGGTCGTGGTCGTGGTCGTGACCGTGGTAGAGGCCATGGTATTGGACATGGACGTGGACGTGGTCGTGGATATGGTTATGAAAGTCGTGGTGGTTATTCAAAGAACACATCTTTCCACCAGAAGTGGAAATATAATGAAGAGAAAAATGAAGGTGACCAAAATAGTAAAACTGTGGAAAATTTATGCTATCGTTGTGGTGGTGAAGGTCATTGGTCTCGTACCTGTCGTACACCAAAGCATCTTGTTGACTTTTACCAAGAATCGCTGAAAGGTAAAGGAAAGAAGATAGAAACAAATTTTGCTTTTGAAGCAAGGGATTCTGATCATGGCCATTTTGATGACATTCATTTAGATGTTGCTGATTTCTTTGCTGATTCTGATGAAAAAATTGATCACTTGATTAAAGATGGGAGTGTTCAAAAATAAGTTTGTTAAGTTTTTATTCTAGTAATTGATAAATAAACATTTAAGCATGTTGTTTTCCTTTAATATATGAATTATTCATAAGATTGTCGTTTCTCATATTAAATAATATTGTTTGGCATTGATTTATTGCTTTTTATGTTTCAATAAAGAATGAGTATTTACTCAATCAGCAGCAACATCAATAATGAAGATATGTGTCTCGCTGATAGTGCCACAACTCACACCATCCTCAAGAATAAAAAATACTTCTCTTATTTAGTAATGCAAGAAGCCAATGTTAGTACTATATCGGGTAGTGCAAAGTTAATTGAAGGCTCGGACAGAGCTAATATATTGTTACCCGGAGGAACGCAATTTTATATTGATGAAGCATTATATTCTACCAAGTCTCAAAGAAATTTACTAAGCTTCAAAGATATCCGCCGAAATGGATATCATATTGAGATAACAAATGATGGCAATATTGAGTATCTTTACATCACTAATACAATATCTGGTAACAAATGTCTATTGGAAAAGTTGCCTGCATTTTCCTCCGGTTTGTACTACACGCATATATCTACTATTGAAACACATGTTATCATAAACCAGAAGTTTGCAAATCAAAATAAGTTTGTTGTTTGGCATGGCCGGTTGGGCCATCCCGGATCAATTATGATGCGAAAGATAATTGAGAATTCATGTGGTCATACATTGAAGAGCCAGCAGATTCTTCAATCGAATGATTTCTCATGTGCTGCTTGTTCATAAGGAAAGTTGATTATTCAACCATCAACAACAAAAGTAGGAAGTGAATCTCTTACGTTTTTGGAACGTATTCAAGGCGATATTTATGGACCAATACACCCGTCGTGTGGACCATTTAGATATTTTATGGTTTTAATTGATGCATCAACAAGATGGTCACATGTATCTTTGTTATCAACTCGCAACCTGACATTTGTGAGATTGCTTACTCAATTGATTAGACTACGAGCACATTTTCTTGATTATCCAACTAAGAAAATACGCCTTGATAATGCGGGTGAATTTACTTCCAAAACGTTTAATGACTATTGTATGTCTATTGGAATTGATGTTGAATATCCTGTAGCTCATGTTCATACACAAAACGGTCTAGCAAAATTGTTTATTAAGCATCTTCAGTTAATTGCAAGACCTTTACTTACGAGATCAAAACTTTCCATTTCTTGTTGGGGACATGCTATTTTGCATGCAGCAGCACTTATTCGCATAAGGCCAACAAGTTATCATAAGTTCTCCCCATTACACTTGGTTTTTGGTCAGGAACCAAATCTTTCCCATCTAAGAATTTTTGGATGTGCGGTATATGTTCCAATTGCTCCACCACAACGCACTAAGATGGGTCCTCAAAGGAAGTTGGGAATATATGTTGGATTCGAGTCTCCATCGATAATAAAGTATCTAGAGCCATTGATTGGAGATTTATTTACGGCTCGATTTGCTGATTGTCATTTTGATGAATTAGATTTCCCAACATTAGGGAGATAAAATAAGCAGCTGGAAAAGAAAATTAGTTAGAATGAATTATCTTTTTCTCATCTTGATTCTCGAACAAAACAAAGTGAACTGGAAGTTCAAAAAATTATTCACTTGCAAGATCTAGCTAACCAACTGCCAGACGCATTTACAGACCTAAAGAAAGTGACTAAGTCACATATACCAACTGTTAATGCTCCAGTAAGAATTGTTGTCCCTGAAGGTCAAAGTAATGAGTCTACTGCACGCCTGAAGCGTGGTAGACCTATCAGTTCCAAAGATAGTCATCCTCGAAAAAGAAAAGGAGTTAAGAATCAAGATGGTCTAATCGAGGATAAAATAGCTCCAGCATAGTCCCCAGTCATAACTAATATTTCGGTTTCAGAAGAACCTCAGGTACCTGAAAATTGTAAAAATAATGAGATCTCAATAGATTATGTTATGAACGGGATACGATGGAATAGAAATGAAGTCAACGTTGATGATAAATTTGCATATAATGTAGCGCTAAATATGATGAATGATAATGAGGATCAAGAACCAAAGTCTGTTAATGAATGTCGACAAAGAAATGATTGGACAAAATGGAAAGACGCAATTGGGGCAGAGTTAAACTCGCTTGCAAAACGAAAGTTTTTGGACCTGTAGTCTGTACACCTGAAGATGTAAAGCCAGTAGGATACAAATGGGTATTTGTGCGAAAACGAAATGAGAAAGGTGAAATTGCAAGATATAAGGCACGCCTTGTTGCCCAAGGGTTTTCGCAACGACCTGGCATAGATTATGAGGAGACTTATTCTCCTGTGGTGGATGCAACTACTTTTCGTTATATAATAAGTCTGGCAGTGCATGAAAAACTTGATTTGCGTCTAATGGATGTTGTTACAGTCTATTTGTATGGCTTGCTTGATAATGATATATATATATATGAAAATCCCTGAAGGATTTAATATGCCTGAAGCATATAATTCAAGTTCTCGTGAACATTATTCCATTAAATTAAATAAGTCCTTGTATGGACTGAAACAAACTGGACGAATGTGGTACAATCGTCTCAGTGAATATTTGTTGAAGGAAGGATATACGAATGATCCAATTTGTCCTTGTATTTTCATGAAAAGATCTGGAAATGAGTTTGTTATAATTACAGTTTATGTTGACGATTTAAATATCGTTGGAACTTCTGAAAAGATTCAAAAAGTTGTTAATTGCTTAAAGAAAGAATTTGGGATGAAAGATCTTGGAAGAACAAAATTTTGCCTTGGGTTGCAAATTGAATATTTAAATAATGGAATTTTTGTATATCAAGACGCTTATGTATCCAAGGTGCTAAAACGATTCTATATGGATAAATCACATCCATTAAGCCCCGATGGTAGTAAGGTCACTAGATGTGCACAAAGATCCTTTTCGACCTCGAGAAAGTGATGAAGAACTACTTGGTCCTGAAGTACCATATCTAAGTGCAATCGGTGCACTAATGTTGCTTGTCATACTCGACCTGATATAGCATTCGTTGTTAATCTATTAGCAAGATATAGTTCTTCTCCTACACGAAGGCATTAGAATGGGGTTAAACAGGTACTTCAATACCGTAGAGGAACAATCGATATGGTCTTATTTTATTCAAATGTACCCAAGCCCGAATTGATTGGATATGCAGATGCTGGATATATATCTGATCCTCATAATGGTCGTTCACAAACGGGCTATTTATTTACATGTGGTGGCACAGCCATTTCATGGCGATCTATGAAACAAACTATCTCGGCCACATCATCTAATCATGCAGAAATCTTAGCTATTCACGAGGCAAATCGAGAATGTGTTTGGTTAAGATCTATGATTCAACACATTCGAGGGAATTGTGGTTTATCATCTGGAAAAATGATCCCGACGATCTTATATGAAGATAATTCTGCATGTATCGCACAATTAAAAGAAGGGTACATTAAGGGAGATAGAACAAAGCATATTTCACCAAAGTTCTTTTTACTTATGATCTTCAAAAGAATGGTGATATCAATGTTCAACAAATCCGTTCTAGTGATAATCTTGCTGATTTGTTCACCAAGGCACTTCCCACAGCAACATTTGAAAACTAGTCTACAATATTGGCGTGCGTAGACTTAACGATCTTGACTGATATTGTTATGAGGGGGAGGTAATACGCGCTGCACTCTTTTTCCCTTAACCAAGGTTTTTCTCACTGGGTTTTCCTGGTAAGGTTTCTAATGAGGCAGCATCTGATTGCGTATTGATATGTACTCTTTTTCCTTCACTAGGTTTTTGTCCCATTGGGTTTTTCCTAGTAAGGCTTTAACGAGACATATTCTTAAGTGATGGACATCCAAGGGGGAGTGTTATGAATAATTATTTGTGGATGTCCAGACAACTCTAAATCTCTTCATCTCCATGTCTTCTCACTTCTCATCATTAATATGAGTCAATGTAATTTACTCTCCTCATTATGTAATCAACCTTTGAAGTTTTTGTTTTGTGCCCATAAATAAGCTATGTCATTGTATTGTAGAGATACAACAAAATCAATAAAGAATGCTCTACTTAGCTCTCTAATCTTTCTACTTTATAATATTTGGGTTATTTCATAATAATTCTGTGTTTTTATGTTCAAAAAAATATATACATATATCTTTCACTCGTTTTCCCAGCTAAAAACTTGGATCCAAGCAAATTATTGGTTTAATTAAACTCCTAAAAATCACGAGAAAATCCAATAAAACAAATTGAATTACTAACTAAACATGTCAATGATGGGATTAGCTAATACGGGTGTAAGGAAATTGGGCCCAATTAAACAAAGAATTATTCAAATTTGTTTGTATGTATTTTATCAAGTTTGAAAATCTGTATTTAAGCTTGAGTTGATTGTTAAGTAAACCAAGTTCGAACAAACTTTAGTCGAATCAGAGTCGCACACAAATAGCTTAATCTTTTTGTATAATTTATTATTTTTTATTTAATTAATTTGAGTTCTAGCGAATTTCAAATCCTATCAGACATAATTATGTGTTCAAGATTAAATTGTTATGTTAACTGAACTAATCACAAATGGGGTGGATTGGGCCGAACGTTTCCGTCCCTTGTATTTAATATCTAAATTACGCTCAGATTAAAACTTATCTTTTCTAGATTTGTTGGACTTCGTTAGGGTTCCATTTTTTATAGCCCCATTCTAGTCCGTCTCTCAAAGTCGCTTCAAATACTGTTATCCTTATCTCTCTGTTAGTTAAAAATCGTATTACACTCATATAATATGTGCACATACACATACTTGAAAAATACCCTCGTTTCTTATATGCATTCTGAACAAAACAAATAATATCCGTACTTTTGAGTTAAACCGTTAAGTATACATATTTTTCATATATTACTTTAATTTAAGCAAAAAAGAAATATATTTTAATTTTAAACATCAAAAAATATTGAGTATTTTACAATTAAAACCTACGTACGAACGTGTTGATAGTTTAATAAAATATTAAGTATTTTTGTCGAATAGGGTTCTAATATAATAAGGAATGTAATTAATTAAATAAAAACCCAATCTTAATGATAAGAATAAATAAAGAAAAGGCGGTATGTCCTAGTTATTATAGAATTTGATTTTGATTTCACCAAACCTTCCACATTATACTGAGTGACCATCTCCTTCTCTCGCCAGTCGCCACCGTCCGTCCGTCCGTAGCTGGAACAGGAACCATAGAGCGATTTGCTGCAGTTATTGAGGAGGTAATTTTCCTTTTCTGATTCCTTTTTGAGCTTTTTTTTTTTTTTCTTTCTAATTTTAAATTTAGTAGAGGAAATTGTAGTATGTATCTATGCAGCAGATTTAATTTTCTAGGAAAACCCTAATAAGTTACTATTAGTTTTTGATATGAGTAATTTGTTAGGAATGTAACTAACTGATTGGTGCCTATTTGAATCAAGGAATCACATGTCTAAACCTATTCACTGTATGATCAGTATTCGGTTCACATTGTGTTTTTTCTGTTTTGAGTATTCCATTTTTTATTTGTTTAATTTCTTAATAATAGAAATTCTTTGTTTCCTTTTCAGTTGGTATTGTTTGTTTATAATGGGAAAGAAGAAACAAGATGAGGCTGCTTTTGGAACAAAGGTTAACTCGAAAAAGGAAACTATGCCTATATCTGCATTACTCGCCGGAATGGATTCTCTACGTCATAAACCAAAGAAAGGAGGAGGACAGAGCAGCCCTTTTTCCACTATGCCCAAGCCAAAAGCACCTCCAAAACAAATTTTGACGTCTTATATGGATGCAGTTGACCTGCCTTCCTCGGACGAAGAAGAAGAAGATGAAGCTTTTGCCTCTCATTTAGAACAAAATCAGATTCCGGTTCAAAAATTTCCAGGACGACAGAGCATAACTCTTGAAATAGGAGCAAGTGATAAAGAGTTGAAAAAAAGAGTAAAAAAGGGCGTGCGTGCTAATGAGGCTGTTGAGTTGGCGAAAAAAGTGACCCTCAAGGATGATCGGGATGCTTTTACAGTAGTAGTTGGTAGTCAGGATGCTGTTGCTAATGTCAAGGACATATCAGTAGACAACTTTTCTGTTTCTGCTTGTGGAAAAGAACTCTTAAAGAATACGACTGTAAAAATTTCTCATGGAAAGAGGTACGGACTGGTGGGGCCCAATGGCATGGGCAAATCGACCCTGCTAAAGCTTCTTGCTTGGAGAAAAATTCCCGTACCTAAAAACATTGATGTGCTTTTGGTGGAACAAGAGGTCGTTGGTGATAACAGAACCGCCCTTGAAGCAGTCGTTTCAGCCAATGAAGAACTCGTGAAGCTTCGTCAAGAAGTTGCGTCTTTGCAAGAAGCATCAAATGTGTCGAATGGTGATGATGATGATGATGATGGGGATGATGCGGGAGAGAAACTTTCTGAGTTATATGAGAAGTTGCAGTTAATGGGATCAGATGGTGCCGAAGCTCAAGCTTCCAAGATTCTCGCCGGGTTGGGTTTTACTAATGATATGCAATGTCGTCCCACACGGTCGTTTAGTGGTGGTTGGAGGATGAGGATTTCATTAGCAAGAGCACTTTTTGTTCAGCCAACGTTGCTACTATTGGATGAACCGACGAATCATTTGGACCTTAGGGCTGTTCTGTGGTTAGAAGAGTACCTATGCCGGTGGAAGAAAACTCTAGTCGTCGTTTCGCACGATCGGGATTTTCTGAACACGGTTTGCAACGAAATTATCCATCTCCATGACTTGAAACTCCATTTTTACCGTGGAAATTTCGATGATTTCGAAAGCGGGTATGAGCAGCGTCGCAAAGAGATGAACAAAAAATTTGAAGTTTACGACAAACAAGTAAAAGCTGCGAAGAGGTTTGGAAGTAGGGCCCAACAAGAAAAAGTCAAGGACAGAGCCAAAGTTGCTTCTGCCAAGGAAGCTTCTAAGCATAAGGGTAAAAACAAGGTTGCCGATGAGGACGAGCCTACCCCTGAGGCCCCTAAAAAATGGAGAGATTACACTGTGGAGTTTCATTTCCCTGAACCCACCGAGCTAATGCCACCGCTTTTGCAATTAATCGAAGTTAGCTTTAGCTATCCTAGTAGGGAAGATTTTAGGCTCGTTGATGTGGATGTTGGTATCGATATGGGGACACGTGTGGCAATTGTAGGGCCCAATGGGGGTGGAAAATCTACTTTACTCAACCTTGTTGCAGGAGATTTAGTCCCTTCTGAAGGTGAAGTAAGAAGAAGTCAAAAATTGAGAGTTGGTAGATATTCACAGCATTTTGTGGATTTACTAACAATGGATGAAACCCCGGTTCAGTATTTACTTCGTTTACATCCGGATCAAGAAGGGCTTAGCAAGCAAGAGGCTGTTCGTGCGAAGCTCGGGAAGTTTGGTCTTCCAAGCCATAACCATTTAACCCCAATTGCAAAATTAAGTGGAGGGCAAAAAGCGCGTGTCATTTTTACTTCGATATCAATGTCTAAGCCACATATTTTGCTTTTGGATGAGCCGACTAATCATTTGGATATGCAAAGTATCGATGCATTGACTCATGCTCTTAATGAGTTTACGGGTGGGGTTGTTTTAGTGAGTCATGACTCGAGGCTTATATCTCGTGTATGTGAAGATGAAGAAAAAAGTCAAATATGGGTAGTGGAGAATGGGACTGTTGAGACTTTCCCGGGTTCTTTTGAGGAATATAAGGATGAGCTTGTGAAGGAAATCCGAGCGGAGGTCGATGATTGATTTGGAAAATATTTGAGGTGATTAATGTTTTTGAAATAGTGAAGTTAGTTAGTTGTGGTTTTTTATTGAATTGATGAAGAGGTGAATTGTTACTGTGCCTTGGTATATTTGGAGTAATTTTATTGCGAATTAGGTTAATGGTTCATAAGTTTGTTTTTCTTGTAATGGTACATTTTTTTTATGTATATATTCTCTCATTGTTTTTGAAGGAAATCTTGGCATGTTTGTTTGTTATTTTGTTGGCTTTGGATGTGAATCTGTTTAATGGTATTTTTCAGTATCCCGGGGTGAATCCTATAGATATAATAGTATCCAGTAATGAATGTCTATGTATCCTTTTTCCATGAGGGCTTTTAGGGCCAAGGGAAGGTCACTCTTTGTGCCTTGGGATTTTCAATTTATCACATAGCTAGCAAGCAAGCTGTCCGATGTAACTAGTATATCCTTCCTTCCTGCTTACTGTTATGTCTACTGCTCATCTCTTGTGTATGTATCCCTTTCCCTTTGCATGATGTGGTCACTTCTGTGTCTCATATTTCAAATTTAGTGCCTCCTCTTCTTCTATTTGGTCATTGGATTTAGGTTTTCAGGTGCTGACATTTGGGGTTTTGAATTGCAAGATTTATTCTTGAGCAGTGATTCTCTATTTTGAACATCACAAAAATCATTCTTGTTGTCTATTGTTGCAGCTGTTAATGATAATGGTATGAAAGATTAAGATAAGTTTGTGGAGTATTGCAAGATTTATAGCAAAATATTATTTCGATAGTGCGATAACTCTTAGATGTTCGATTGTAATACATGAAATGTATTATAGGCAATTTTTCAACCCATTTTCTCAATATGCATCACAGACCTTCTAACACAATAAATATTAATAACACGAGAATTGCTTTTTCAAGTGCACAAATATTTTGAGCAAAATATTATTTGCTTCTAATTATTGATCGCAAAAGCAAAAGTAGTAGAAAATGCAAATGGAGTACAAAAGAAATAAAAATTTCTTTTGCCTCTAACTGTTGATCGTAAAATTAGTACAAAAGACGAACTTTGAATGAATTGATTGTTTAACATATTCAGTTAAAACTAAAGTTTCTTTACCACTTTTTTTGAGCCAAATTTCCTTTTAGGCATCTAAAATTCAACTGATAGTATATTGATTTCCATACTATTTATAGAGAAAAGCACCAAAAATGAATAAGTATATAGAAAAATAGTGATATAATATGTTTTTAAGTGAAATAAGAGAGAACTATATATGCATGTGTGTGTATATATATATATATATATATATATATATATCAGTGGAAAATTATATTCAATATTTAATTTTTTAAAATCACCAACAAAAGTAAATCAATATTGTATATCATAACTATCCGTGATTCCAAATTACAAGTTTGAATGTGTTTCAGAAAACTTCATACAATAAAGTCAAGAGATATTAACTACAATTTGGAAAACTCCTGACCTACAATAAAAAATATATATCATAACAAACTACGAAAGTATTTAAAAATTCGGAGAATAGAATAAATATTTTTTGTATGTAAACTCTATTATTATTATTATTATCGTTGTTGTTGTTGTTGTTATTATTATTATTGTTGTTGTTGCGGTTGGGCGCGATTTATGCGGCCCATATAAATATAAAATCGAACCTGATTGTAAAATTGTGATTTTTTTCTTAGTTAACCCAAGACCGATCCGTCCAACCTTGAACACGCTTACACGCCAATTGCGGTGCAGTTTAGGTTGGGCCGGTCGGTTGGGGCGGTTTAAATTTTTAGATGAACACCCCTAACTACTATAACCTAATAATGTTGTTTTCAACATAATTTGTCATTATTAAATTTGTAAAAATTATTTCCGTGATAGATAAATTGTCGCTAAGTACGTACCATAAGAAACAACTTTAGAATTATCAATTAAAATTTTGACACTAATTTCTCTTGTACTGAATTGAATCACAAATTCAAGATAGCGAGCGGAAGACATTAAATATTGAAATGTCTTTCATTCGTTTTAGTTTTGTTCATCGTGTTCGCAATAATGTTGTGCATTGTCTCACGTGTAATGCTTTGTTATCTTTAGTTGGGGATGCTTTTGATATCCTCGTGAGATTTTGGATTGGGTTATGGCTGAGTTAGCCTACTAACATCTCTATCTTTCTTTTCAAAAAAAATAAAATAATTACTAATATTTAACAACTGTTCTATAATCAACTAAAACTCATTACGATAGCATATAAGAACCAATGTTCAAATGCGAATGAACCAAAAATCTTTAACAGTTTGACCTTTCACTAGTTTAGCCTTCTAGTATTAGATCTCATAATATCCAAATTAAGAGAAACGTCAAAGATGTGCGTCTCTGGCCAAACATATGAAAAGGAAAATTGTGCAACCTATAATTAAGTATATGATTTCGTTGATCATATCGTTGTCAAAGAAATTGGCTGTGAAAAGCCTTGAAATTCGATTGTCCTAAAAAAAAATTCATATATATATATATATGCATGAAAAATCATGTTGAGAAGTCAAGTCGTTGATTAGAGATGTACATCCATTTAAATCAAATTTGTCAAAAAAAAATTAATGGTGTAAAAATTCAAACACAATTTTCAATGATCGTCAAAAATTTAAACAAGTTGTGAATAATACTTCACTTTTGGCTCGACTCAAGTTATTTAAACTCCTAAATCCAAAGTGATGGTAAAAATCGTTAAACGTTGAATGTCACGTATTGACTACGTGGGGTAGTGGAACCGATCCAACGCATGACAAACTAGGTTGGGGGTTGGTTAATGTATAGACTGCACTCGACTTTAGTGAGTTGCCTACGTACCCAATGAATTGGGATCAAGTCAGTTCGTAGTTTTTTTGTAGGGTTACTCTCAATAGTCAGTAAATTTTTACTAGGAGAGTAGATATTGAGCCTTTCCCAACTCCTCTAAGATATTTATAGGGAGCTCGTAGTGGGCTATGGGCCGTGGGCCTAATTCTATCAGTAGCCCACCAGGCTTACTGATTAACCTTTTTATTGGCTTTTAGACTAATAAGATAGCTCAATTATTCTTAATGGGTTTTCAGCCCTTTTTGGGCTTGTCTAGTGTGTTACCCACAGACGTTAGCCCGCGGGTGGCACCCCGACCCGACATGGGGATACATGTAATTACCATAATGCCCTTAGTCATTTTTGGTGCACATCATAATTCCCCCCCACTCCCGGGTTTACTTGATGGGATACCCGGGAGTAGAAGTAATCCACGCTTAGGCCGTGCCACCTAGCTTCAATTTCTATTGGGTAGTGGGTCATAAAGGCCCCTCACCCACCTTTTGTATAAGTGTGGATGGGTAGTTGGCATTTAATCCACAATTCTCATTTGTATCCTCATATTCATTCAAAATTCTCCTCTAAGGAAATTCTCTCTCTTTAGGAGCTTTCTTCAATCAACAATGGGCAAAATCCACGGTGACCAAGGTAAAGATAGCATAATTTGCCTTTGCTTCCTTTTTGGTGTTGCTATGATAGTAGCTTAAGGTATTTGCTTGCTTTCTACCCCCGCTTTGATTGATTCAACCCATCACCTCCCCGCCTCAATAGAGCGTCTTTTAGGAGTTGTAGGTTTTTCATCCGGGGGCGTCGCATAAATGGGCTGAGATTAGGCCTTGTGGTCTGGTCGCGTAGCCTAGTTTCACGCGGCTCGACGGCGAGGCGCATTGCCTCTCGGCTTGCGTCTCGTGGCTTAGCCACGAGGTACTTGTTTCAGGCACTTGAGGGGCTACGTTGGGGTCACCTTACCTCTCGTTGATTTCTTTTACTTAGTCTCTTTGGGTGTGCTCGATTTTGCGTGCATGCTATCGTATTTAGATAACATTTATTAAGGACTAGTTTTTTATGGAACCCCCTTACTTTCGTAGGGTGAGGGAGCCATTCTTCCCCAGATAACGAGGATCCGGCCTCTCAAGACAGGCTTGCTTTCGACTCTCATGATTCCACTATCACTATGGCCAAACTTCTAGCACTCTTTGAGGACACCACGGTGGATTTTGAGTTACTCTTGCCGGTGCCGCATTGTCGAATTTTAGATCCTCCTGAGGGTCACGTGATCCTTTACTTAGAGCATTTTTATTCAGGGCTCACATTTCCCTACCATAAGCTTTTTGGGGAGACCTTAGACCATTATCACATTTGCATAAGTCAATTAATACCTACTTATTTTAACCTTCTTTGAGGGCTTTGTTTCTCGGTTCACCGAGCTAGGCCTTGACATAAATTTAGATGTCTTTCAGGCTCTATTCACGGTTAAGACGTGTCATTCCACACCATACGTATACTTTTTCCCCGCGCTGACCGCTAGGTTTTTGGAGGGTAATATCAAACCTAGGGGTGATTGGAAACTGAATTTCTTTTACTTTCCCTTCACCCACTTGGGTATAGCAACGCCTTTGCGTTGAAATGGGAGCCTTACTCCTCAACATGTCACCCGCGTTCAAAAACAACTCAGATTTATCTTGAGCAAGGCGGGTTTGTTTGACAGTAGATTTGATGTTAACCAGTTTTATACTCATGGTATACGTGTGCCCTTAATTTTTTTGTACTTTACATTGTAACTTTTAAGTGTTATTTGGCCTTATGCTCTCACGTACTAACGTTTGGCGGCCTTATGTATTTTGTGCAGGCATGAGGGTGCCCAAGGGTGGCAAGGCGAACTCTACCATCCCTCGAGCTTCCCATGCTTCACTCGGTCGTAGTGATGGGGTTGATGAGTCAGGTCCTCCACACCTCGCCCTGACAAGCGTGCTTGGGGTTTTCTCCCTCTTAGATTTTGCCCCGCTGAAGCAGGTGCCATGCACACTAAATTTTGATTCCTTGATGACGGACTTAGGCTCTAAGGGTACTAATGGCCCTAAATCGGCCGCCCTTGCTAGCCCTCAGGGCACTGTTGTGTTGAAGACAGGAGGTGGTGAAAATGCTATTGGGCACTCAACTCATTCGTCTCCAAGAACTAATCGTGGCAAAGGAGTAGCCCCTGCTCGAGAGCATGTGCCCTCATATCTTTGCTCCTCTGGCTCCAGCGGCGAAGCGCGCTCGTGGTTATTCTCCGGGGAGATCTAGTTCTGCTGGACTTGGCACTGGTTTGTTTAACTCTGCGGCGAACTTGGACCCCGATGTTAGTTTCTTTTGGGATATGATCCGTGACACCTTGGTCTATGATGAGGATGGTCATGACAGACTATGATGCTACCCACTTATCATCCCTGTCGGTTGAGCATCTCGATCAGGAGATTTGCACCGGGGCTGGTCGGGTGGGGATTTATACATGTTATTGCCATTATTTTGAGGCTACATATCGTATATCTGAGGTTTTATCCCCACTCTTATTTTTTGTCAAGCAGTCCAACTATCACACTGCCTTCGTCTTAAGTGCGAGGAGGTGGAGAAAGAGCATCGAGAGAGCCTTCAATAGAACTAACAGCTTCTTTCACGATTCTAGAGAGCTAAGAACTCGGTTGACAAATGGGAGGGGAAATGTAAGGAGGCCTAAAAGAAGCTTGAGATGGAGAAGTCCGACGGCAGCTACTTCCTTAGCTCGGATGTTGGGAAAAAAAACTCTAAGTGCTGCCAAGAGGTCGGCAGTGGATAAATTTCGCAAGAGTGCCGCCTTTATTGAGGAGTGCAACTAACGGACTTATAAAGTTGCTAGGGGCTTTATGACCAAGGCGGTGCGCAAGTGATGTAGAACTCTTCGCGATAATGGTCGGTACCCCAGCGACGATTTTACTTGGTTGTACGAGAATGTTCCTGATACCAGTGATGGGGAGACTGATGCTGGGGGCGGTGCAAGTAGTTGAATCGTTGGTCGCCTTCTTAACCGTTAAGTCCTCTTATATTTTCACCCATCAGAATTTACTTTTCCGAACTATCTTTTCTATATTTTGTTTTAACAGTTGTAAGACACTTATTTTTATTTTCCCATGGATGAGCTAACATTGTTGTAGCCTTTTAAGGCTTACTGAATATTCATTATCCCTCGGTATGTTGCCTCTTGGGGATTTTCGTGAACATTGGCTATCTTTTTCTAAGTGATAGATTATTTTTGCATTTCTAGCCTTAGTACCTTACAAATGCATGAGTTTTAGCTTTGGTACCGCTGGTCTTTGGTACTGCTGGTAGTTGTTTCACCGCTGGTGATTTTTGTACAATATAATAGTTAGCTACTTAGCTAGTCGTTTCTTTCTCACCTCTTTCTCCCCCATGCCTCCCTACTCCTTAATATGCTAGTCAAATTTAGGAGTAGGTGACCAGGTAGCATCCAATTGGCGCAAGGGAGTTAAAAAGTTGTTCTTTTTGACATGTAGTTGTTTTCTACCCCCATGTTTGATCGGGGGGGGGGGGGTGAATAATATTTTGGCTAAGTACTTAGTAACCGGCTATTAGCTAGTCGCTTCTTTAGTAGCCAGCTATTAGCTCGCTACTAGTATCTTTCTTGCTATTACTTGGCCCCTACTCCCTCGCATGCAAATCATTTTAGGGGGTAGGTGACCAAGTAGCAATTAAACATTTGGTATGTGATGCCTTATCAATAGTTAAATATTTTGTATTGACATTTGTTTTGGGAAGCTTAGATAGCTACTAGTTTCACGCATTTAGCGCATGAAGTGAAATTGCATCTTTACCATTGAAAATACTTTAGTGGGTGAAAATTATGGCGTTTTGGGTGGGATAGCCACCTTTTTTGCCATCTCCTTGGTGTTGGTTGTGACAACATTTGGAGCAGCAAAGTATACTTGCCCTATGTTTATTTTTTTTAATCGAGTGACTGGGTTTTTAGTACTCAAAGCTACTTGTTAGTGGAGGCTTGGTCGCCTCTTACTCTTATTTATTTATTTTTGCGTAATCTCGTTCCAGGTCCTTAATGGGATTGGGGAGACCTTTCGTGGGTCCTCAACCTCTCTCGATGTTACAGGAGGGATTATGGGGTAGCCTATCCTTGTGCGAATCTTAAACAGCTCGGGGGATTTTTGCGGTGCCACCCAATTGACCTCTAGTGGGGTCGCGAGTAATTTTTACAACGCCTCTAGTGAAAATTTAATTAGTTCTCAAGGGTCGTATTGGTATTTTTGTTTCCCCACTATGTGGGTGTTAAGTAAAGAGAGGGAGGTGCACATAGGCACCTCAAAACAATAATGTAAGTGGGCCCACTTAGGCACCTCAAAAACTTAAAGTAAGCACTTGGCTCATGGCCAACATGATTTTGTTCAGTAGTAGAGTAATAGATAAAGTGGTGTTTATGATTTGTTACCTTCTGAAGCCACATGGGGCTTAGTGCTTAGTCGGGTCCGCGGAGTGATTCCCCGTGTTGTTCATCTTGCCAAGGAGCTTCTCCGCTGGCACGTGGCCACCTAGGAGTGACCGTTGGGCTAAGTTGGCCTTGCCCCGCCAAGCGAGCTTCCTACAGCGATATTAAGTTGATAGTGATTTGTTTTCCTTTGTCCGCGGGATACTTTTTGCCATGCTTCCTCTTCGGTTTCTTCAATGCATTGGCATAACATTCCCTTGTCAGCTTGATGTCTCCGTCAGCTTCCCCAACTCCCACGGAGGTAGGAAATTTGACCTTCATGTGGTAAGTCGAAATGACCACTTGAAATAAATTTAAGCCCGACTGCCCTAATATGACATTATAGGTGGAGTGGGCTTTGACCACTAGGAACTTGAACATCTTGGTGGAACGGGAAGGATATGCGCCCAGAGAGATGGGAGAGACACTTCTCCCAATGCTTCCACCGTCTCACCTGTGAATCTCGTAAGGGGGGTGTTGACTGATTGAAGTTGAGCGTTGTCTACCCCCAGTTGAGTGAAGGCGTTGTAGAAAATAATATCTGCTGAGCTCCCACTGTCGACCAACACTTTCTTCACCCAAAAATTTGAGATGGTTGATAGAGATGGTTCTACTTCGTCGGATATTTATTCGAGCTGAAATCACCAACGCATCATTTACTAAGGGGATGCCACCCCCTAAATCTTGCTGCCCAAATTCAATAGTGTGATTGTTGGGCTCTATTTGATTAACTTGTCCTCCATGGGGGGAGCTTAATGTGTGCAACCTCGTTGCTGCCCTTAACGGAGGCCTTCCTTGAGTTCACCGAACCCCCTCCTGCGAGGCCTCCCAAGATCACCCCTATGATTCCATTCACTGGGGGGGTTATCCATCTTCGAGTCCAACCCCGGGGGGTTATTTTTGCCTCCATTTCTGTCCCTCGGTCTTTGGGGTGTCTAAACGGTTACCTCAGATGGGGCAACTATCTCTTGTAGGTAGCCTCTTTTAATCAGCTTCTCTATTTCTACTTGCAAGTGGTGTCACTCCTCAGTCGTGTGACCTTTGTCCTGATAGAACCTACATTATTTCTTGGACTTGGGGCGGCTGGGACTATCCCTCATCTTCTTGGGCCATAAGACTATGCCTTGCTGTTCGGTAATAGTCAGGACTTTCTCCCTTGAGAGGGTAAGGGGAGTGTACTTGGCAAACCCCGAAGGGGTTATAGGTTTTCGCTCTTTAGCCTCCGGCATTTTGTCTTCGTCTCTGACCTTCCTCTTATTGCCACCCGCCCTCATTCTTAAGCGACCCAACGGTCTCTTCAATTCTTATGTACTTTTCAGCTCTAGCTAACAACTTTCCCATGGTTGAGGGGGGCTTCCCTGCATTGACTCCTTGAACCTACTATTGCATAGGTTCCTCTGCATAATTCCCATTAGCAGCTCATGGTTGACGTGTTGTACTTCTGACATAGCGTTGGAGAAACGCTGCACGTACTCTCTCAGAGATTCACCATCCTTTTGAACCACTGTAAACAAAAAGGATGTTGTCTTGGGGTATTTCTTGTTCATGGAGAAGTGATTGAGGAAGCGCCTAGTCAGCAGATCAAAATCAGTGATAGTGCCGGCGTGTAGTCTATTAAACCAACTAAGCGCCCTTCCAGAAATGCTGGTTCAGAAAATTTTGCAATAGGCCGCATCACTAACATCATAGATATCAGCCTTAGCGTTGAGCTTGTTGACACGCGAAATCCTAGCAAGTATACTAGGTCGTGCAAAGTAATAAAGTGGACTATTTAGCCCGGGGTGTATCGTCTCCACAGGGACAATTGGATTCAATGCTCGTAATTGCTATATTACCTATTTCTAAGCTAAATCAATTTATAAGATGATAGGTGTTTATACTATGAAAATAACTAAAGATAACTAAAATGATTATCAAGGTAATAAATCATATGGGAAGAGGTGATTGGGTTATGATCCTACTATGTTCTATTCTATGTTCATGAACTCTTAATTACCCGGATTTTTAGGACGCCCTTGTTATGGCGAAACCCCCTAACGTATTTATTATTCAATCTCTTGAAATAACAAGCCTATACTAGTTAACAACTCCCTATATCTCTATAGTGAAGATTGAATTAACTAACATGCATTTAGGTTCAAAAGAGTTCCTTGTTTACGAAGATCCTACATTCAATCGGGTCATCTTATCACAAAAAGCCACACAACGCAATCGATTCTATCTCTAGTCAATTGTTACGTTATGATGTTTGATTTTTTTTTTCGATCTCCCTTTATCTATCTCCTCTCGGTCTCAAGACAAAGCATTATATCAAACACATGGTGATCATTCATGTGAAGCATTAAGCATAAAATCAAACATGTAACAAGAATGTAATAAATCCGGAAATTAATCATTCATTAAACACAAAACTCACAAAGTATTTACATAACCCAACCACAAAGATGCTTAGCTCATACTTATAATAACAAATGATTCAACAATTCTATAAGACATAGTTGATAAACTAATCAAAGAGAAAGAGTTGAATTACTCCCTATTACAAGGTGTGAATCCAAGCTTTTGATGATGAAAATGGCTCCTCAAGCTTCCTTGAGTCTTCCTATGGCTTCCCTATGTGTTTTTAGAACAAGTGCAAGTGTTTTCCAAGAGAAAAGTGTGTTATAAAGAAGGAAAACGGCGGACTTAAAATTAGGGCATCGGGCAAATCGGACCGCGGCACACATTCTAAACCGACCGCGGCTCGGATGGCAAGCCGTGCCGCGGTCTAAAAAGCAAGTCATGCCGCGGTTTGCTGAGGTCCAACAGGGTGCCAAAAGGTCTTAACAGGGCCGCGGTGTTCTGGGCGCCGAAGGCCGCGGTCCTATCCGGGTTTCTCATGGCATTGCACCGCGACCGCGGTCTTGCGCCGGATTTAGTGCCGCGGTTCTGTGCCGCGGTCCAGAATGGCAGATTCATATTTTTCTTCGCTTTTCCTTCTCTTGTTCTGCCTTCTTACTCAATAATTGATCTATTTGACTTACATCCCTACACACATGAAATTTAAACAAATCAAAGCACTATGCAGGATATTCATTACTAAATTATAACGAAAATACCTAAATCAAAGGGGTAAAAAACTTGTAAAAGGTGAACTTATCAACTACCCCCCAACTAGGCTTTGATCGTCTCGATCAATAGATGGTGAACAAATACTCATAAGTTCAGATTGTTTGCTGTGATTCGGGATCTTTTAAAGGCCGAATGTTTCGGAACCAAGTATGCACATGAGGCTCAATTTTTGCACTTCCCACAAAAGAGGTGAGTATTACTCCCTCGAAAATAGTCATGATAAGTTACACGTTGCCTAGAACATTCAACAATTTGAAAACCTCTAAACACTCGAAATCCATCTCTTAATCATGAACTCCATATCTATTATTTTTATGTCAAAGCACATTTTTAAAAAAAAAATTATGCAACTCATTAGATAATAAAAACATTGAACTAATCCAAATCTTTGATAACTTTTCGGTGTGTATAAAGTGGAAAGTCACGATCAAAGGTCTTTCGGCTTGTAACGTAAGGCTAGGTAATGGCTTGGACGGGAAATATGGATAAAGTGACTAAATTCAAGAGAGCATACAACGCAATATCATCGAGCTAAACACTCACTTATCAACCGAACAATTCTGTACCTCTTGTCATTATCACTTATCACTTATCACATTGAAGTCTAGTTCATAGCCTTGTCGAGAGCACAAATATATATATATATATATATATATTTTTTTTTTTAAATATAAATCTCGACTATTTACCAACTTTCAGTCTTCATTTCATCCCCTCTTTTCACATAAAATCCAAACCTCCAATTTTTATCATAAGCAAGAACGACACCACCTTCTAAACCACAAATCAATGAGCTTCGATACCCAAACAAAGTGTATACCCAAATAATATCAAATGATATGAAGTTCTATGCTCTCTCAATTAGGAAATAGACTTTGTTTTACTTTTAGGCTAAAGGGTGGTTGTGTGGCTTACGAAAGAAAGACGAATGGTGGTTTTAGTGTGCTTAGCACACTCCATTCTTATCAATATGACTCAAAACATGGTCTAGAGAGATTATGCAATATAGTGAAGGCTAATGTAAGGCTAGAGACAATGAAAGATGGCCAAAATCATTTCATGACTTTGCACAATCAATACACACTTCAAAATCGACAAAAGTGAAAGTTCAATGCTTTAAATCCTCAACAATTCACATAAGCATGGCTAAAAAGGCTTTCACATGTAAAATATGACAATCGATTTCATCTTAGATGAAGTAGAGACACTCAAACGAATCATGTTCCAAACAAAAGTATGACAAATCATGAAATCATTGATTATCATAGTTTTCTAATCCCAAATCAAGCATGAATCTTAACAAATGAGCACAAATTACACCAATTCGCCTCATCACAATAAAATATGGGGCGTCTAAACCCACCCCCCAACTAATCAAGTACATTGCCCCCAATGAACGGACATATAGATGCAAAGAAGAAGAAAGAAAGACGTCCCTGAGTGTGGAAGGTAAGTGATGTCCAAAAAAACGAAAGAGCAACAAGGCGTAGAGTCTGAAACTAAAGGCGAGCCATCTGTTGAGTTAGAAAAGATAAGAAAGAGCATCATAACACTAAGGTCACACATAAAGAGAAAAGCATAAACACCACAACCAGAAAACGACAATAAACGGAAAAAAAAAACAACAATACAACCGTTCAAAAGGAAGAAAAGTAAAACAATAAAATGTCTAAGGGGATGTGGGCATAGCGTCATCAGGAGCTTCGGAAGTGTCGTGCTGTGGATGGGGTGGTGATTCCCAGGCAGGGGGTGAAAGTGGGGTACTGGAGCCGGAGTGGAGGTTCTCGAAACTGCGTATCTGATAATCCCATAGGCGCTTTTGGCGCCTCTCAGTTCGGTCCAACTGTGTAGTGATCCCGTGAAATGCTGTCATCATCGTATCAAAACCCTGATGCATATCCATCCGTAAAGCATGTATCTGAGCATCGAGGTGTTCATACCTCGCAGTCTGAGAACGTGGGGCTGGGGGAGGGACAGCGGGAGCCGGCATATGAGGAGGTACATCAGCAGCACCGGCATCCGCATAAAGTGGTGGAAGCGGTGCAGCAATGCTGGCATCATCAAGATCGCCCATAGGCCGTGTCGTGGCCTCAAAAGAGTGAATAGAGACACCCGCGCGCGTATAGCTAAGGCAGTGATCAAATGAGGTGCGCCAGATTCTGTGTAGTGCTCTTCTGAATCGATTCCAACAGAGATTTTTTAATATGCGGCCTACATCAATGCTGCGGCCACTCATAATGGCATAAAGAAGAGTTGCTCGCTCTTTAGCACCATACTGACCGATGTGGTGGGAAGAAAGCGGGCCGTAATGAATAGATACCATAACTTGGCCTGGGGCAGAAGGCACGTGCGGGAAACTTGACCGGAATGCCCCGAGTCGTTATCCCAGTGGACCCGGGTGGCAAAGGGTGTTCATCAACTCCATAGGGTCGGGCAAAGTGCAAAATTCCTCATTGCCAACGTATGGAAGCTCAAAGAGTCGGCGGATGGTTTTCTTATCAAATTTAACCGACACACCCCGCACTTTAACCCGATTCTTCCGTTTGACTCGATCAAAGTCGTGAGCATTGGCATAAAACTCACGAACCACCGAGAGGACAGCAGGCTGAGGGGTTTTCACAAATTTAGTCCACCCACGGTTTTGGATTTGAAAGAGAATTTCCTGATTCCGATCAGTAACATTTATTCCACGCTCAGGAACACAATTCTTAGACAGGAAAATCTCAGAGTAGCGTGTAGATGCTTCTAAACTCACAAATTTGGATCTATCATAAAGTGGAACCTCAGACTCTTCGGGCTCGGGTGATGGTGGAGCCTGAGAAGAGGAGGGTTCATCGGCCCGACGTGTGCTAGAACGCATTGCACTCAATCCCAAAGCAAAAACCGACAATGACCCACAATGCAATACCACCACAAACCAATTTTCTCACCAATCAACACCACAATCTTGTCGTCAACAACAAAAACCGAATGCAGATATCCCAACAACCAAACCAAGGATACACAAAATAAGCCGGCAAGGCGCACGAATAAACGAAAGATACAAGAGGGAGCGAAAAGCCTTACCCACCGAAAACAATCCCGGAGTTGGCCAAAAGTGCCAAGGCAATTCGCACAAGCATAAACAGCCCCTGTAAATCTGGAAATTGCAAAAAGAGAACCCCGAATTTGTTGAAATTTGGCAAAATACCCCCTGAAATTAGTTAAATTGTTAGAATAGGCCCTGAATTCGAAATGTGAGCAGCAATCGACCCTCAAACTCTGAAAATCAAACAATCGGCCCTTATCCGATGGGAATGGTAGAAAAATCGGACCCCAATGTGAAATTTTGAAAAAATTTCGCCCTATGCATGAACCCTAGGAGAAACCACCCAAAAGTCACCTAAAATCCGAAATAATCGGTGGGATAGAGAGGAAAGATCGAAAATAGGATGGGTAATGGTGATTTTTATGTTTGGAAGTGAAAGAAGGTCGGATTTTGGGGCGGGAGGTGATAATGCCGCGTCGAGTGGGTGGAAGAGAGGAATAGTGGGAAAATGCAGCAGAATTCAGCCCTTAAAGTGCTGAATATCCGCGACGTGCCGCGGTCCCGTGCCGCGGCACAAACCAACCGCGGTCCAGGGACGCGGAATGGTGCACTTGTGCACTTGGCAAAGAAGGGAGGGGGAACCGCGGTATGGTTTAGAAAATCACATTGACGCCGCGGTTTCGAGCCGCGGCGCAGAAAGTGCGTAACGTTTGCCCGTATTTTTTTCAAAGACGGCCGCGGTCCTGTGCCGCGGTACAGTGCCGAGATGTGTAGGCATGTGACTAGGTGCCGCGGCACTGAACTGCGGTCCTGTTCCCAATTTTTTTTTTTTTTTTTTGAAAATAAAAACGCAGCAACCGAAAAGTCAACAAACCCTGAAACAAGAAATCAAAAATAACTCAGCTCAAGAAGTAAAACAAAAGGAAAATTAATGAAAAATTAAGAAACATGAAAAACGTGGGTTGCCTCCCACGAAGCGCTGGTTTATAGTCATTAGCTTGACGTTTCAAGAGGGGTCACGGGGATGGATCCTGGAGCGGGACTGTGTGCTTGTCCTTGCTCCATCCTTGATGAAAATAATGTTTCAACCGTGCCCATTTACAGAAAAGTACCCTTTACCTCGTCTTGAATCTCAATAGCCCCGGATGGATAAACCTTTGTGATAGTGAAAGGACCTGACCACTTTGAACGGAGTTTGCCCGAAAAAGTCGTAGGCGAGAGTTGAAAAGAAGTACCACATCGCCAACTTGAAATTCCCGGGTGTGATCCTTTGATCATGCCATTTCTTCGTTCGTTCCTTGTACAACTTGGCATTCTCATATGCCTCATGTCGAAATTCGTCAAGCTCATTAAGTTGGAGTAACCGATTTTTACCTGTAGCTTGCATCAAAGTTAAGCATTTTAATAGCCCAATATGCTCTATGCTCAGTTCGACAGTAGGTGACATGCTTTTCCAAAAACAAGGCGGTAAGGTGACATGCCGATTGGGGTTTTAAACGCGGTTCTATATGCCCAAAGTGCATCATCTAGCTTGAGGGACCATCCTCCTAGAGGAACTAACTGTTTTTTCTAAGATGCGTTTAATTTCCCTATTCGACACTTCTACCTGTCCACTCGTTTGAGGGTGATACGGGGTCGAGACCTTATGTGTGACACCATATTTTGTTAAAAAGCATCAAATTGTTTGTTCCGAAATGTGTGCCACCATCGCTAATAATTGCTCGAGGAGTGCCAAAACGAGTGAAAATATGCTTCTTTAAAAATCTTAGCACTACTCGAGCATCATTAGTTTGCAATGCTTCCGCCTCAACCCACTTAGACACATAATCAACGGCTACAAGTATGTACTTGTGGGAATGAGAATTAGGAAGGGTCCCATAAAATCAATTCCCCACACATCAAAAAGTTCGCATTCTAGCATATTATTTAAAGGCATCTCATGCTTTCGAGAAATATTGCCAACACGTTGGCATTTATCACACGATGCAACAAAAGCATGGCTATCTTTAATAAAGTAGCCAGAAGAAACCCGATTGTAGCACCTTGAGGGCGGTCTTAGTGGGTCCGAAGTGTCCTCCAATGACACCATCGTGACAGTGGCGCAGATAGACATTGTTTCCTCGAAGGGAACACACCTCCGATAATACAATCTGCACAAACTTTAAACAAGAAAGGATCATCCCACAAATAGTGCTTAGCTTCAGATAGGAATTTCTTCCTCTGATGATAAGTAAGATCTGGGGGGAGTTCCCTCGTGACAAGATAATTCGCAATATCAGCAAACCAGGGGCGGGGTCCATTAATGATAGCATAAAGATGTTCATCCGGAATTCTTCTAAAATTGGTGTGGCATCTAAATATCTACCCGAGAGTCCTCAATCTAGAAAGGTGGTCCGCAACAACATTTTCTACCCCCTTTTTGTCTCTAATTTCTAGGTCATATTCTTGTACAACAAAATCCACCTAATCAATCTTGGTTTTGCATCTTTTTTAGAGAGGAGGTATTAAGAGCTGAATGTCGGTGTATACAATGACTTTATTCATGACAAGGTATGAATGGAACTTATCAAAAGCGAATACGACAGCTAGTAACTCTTTTTCAGTAGTTGCATAATTCTGTTGTGCATCATTAAGTGTCTTACTCGCGTAATAAATTGTTCGAAATACCTTATCCTTGCGTTGACCAAGGACTGCACCTACCGCGAAATCACTTGCATCACACTTAGCTCAAACGGGAGACTCCAATCGGGTGCCACGATCACGGGAGCCGTAATCAATTTTTCTCGAAGAGTGTGAAATGCCTGTAACACGTAACGTCAAAATCAAATTGTGCATCTTTCATGAGGAGATTAGAGAGGTTTCGAAATATCTGAAAAATTCTTAATAAACCGTCTATAAAACCCGGCATGACCCAAGAAACTCCTCACTCCTTTGACAGATGTGGGAGGAGGAAGTTTCTCGATAACTTCCACTTTAGCGGGATCCACCTCAATACCCTTGTGGAAATACGATGTCCCAAACTATGCCTTCTTGTACCATAAGTGACACTCTCCCAATTAAAACAAGGTTAGTATCCTCACATCTCTGTAAAACCAATGATAATTATTCAAACAAGAATCAAATGAAGAGCCAAAACAGAGAAGTCATCCATGAATATTTCAATGAAATTTGGAACCATATCATGAAAGATAGCCATCATACAACGCTGAAATGTGGCAGGCGCATTACAAGGCCAAATGGCATTCGTCTATAAGCAAATGTACCATAAGGACAAGTGAAAGTCGTTTTTTTTCTTGATCCTCCGGTGAAATAGCAATTTGATTATAACCCGAATAGCCATCTAGAAACAATAGAATTCATGTCCGGCTAACCTTTCTAGCATTTGGTCAATGAAGGGGAGGGGAAAGTGATCTTTTCTAGTAGCATCATTTAATTCCTATAGTCAATACAACACACACGCCACCCTGTCACGGTGCGAGTTGGGATTAACTCGTTTTTCTCATTGAGATAACGGTTATTCCTCCTTTCTTTGGCACGACTTGGGTTGGGCTTACCCATGCACTATCTGAAATAGGATATATTATACCTGAGTCAAGCAATTTAATCACTTCCTTTTTTACTACCTCTTGCATCATTGGATTTAGTCTCCTTTGAGGTTGGATTGTGGTCTTGTAATTGTCATCCATTAGGATTTTATGCATGCAGATAGCTGGACTAATTCCTTTGATGTCTGCGATCTTCCAACCGAATGCCCTTTTGTGATTCCTCAATACTCGTAATAGTTTTTCTTCCATGCTTCCTGTCAAAGATGAAGAAATAATCACAGGTAAAGTTTCCGAAGTATCAAGAAAAGCATATTTCAAATGAGATGGTAAAGGTTTGAGTTCGAGTGTCGGAGGTTCTTCTATTGATTGTTTTGGTGGAGTGGTCAATGGGCGATCTAGAGATTCAATCTTGGTCGATAACTCCGTTTATTAGGCGATTGGCCTCAAGGCTAGCCAACATCTCTTGTAAGTGCTCCACATCGGTCTCTTTGTCCATGGGGGCCAATTAAGCAAGTTTTTAATAAGTCATCATCATTATGAAGCTGAAAGTACTCAACAGAATGGATCAACAATATCAATAGCATAACAAGTAGGGGTATGGAAGGATGCCTCATTGCTTGATATACATTAAAAGTAACCTGATCTTCACCTACTCTTAGTATGAGCTTACCATTAGCGACATCAATTAAAGCTTTACCCGTATTCAAGATGGACGACCCAAAATAAGTGGCATCTCGACGTCTTCTTCCATGTCCAATACTATAAAGTCCACCGGAAAGATGAACTATCAACCTTGACTAGTACGTCTTCGACCATCCCTCGTGGATACTTAATGGATCGATCCGCCATGGAGAGAAACGTGGTTGGCTTTGTTCTCCGAGCCCCAGCTTCCTGAAAAGCGAGAAAGGAAGTAGATTAATACTTGCTCCTAAATCACAAAGAACTTTAGAGAAGGTAAGAGAACCTATTGTGCAAGGAATTGAGAAACTCCCTGGGTCTTTAAGCTTAGGGGGAAGCTTATTCTGAAGTATCGCGGAGCATTCCTCGTGAGTGCAACGGTTGCATGTTCTTCAAGCTTGCGTTTGTTCGAAAGAATTTCCTTGAGAAATTTAGCATAGCTTGGCATTTGGAGAATAGCATCTGCAAAGGAATGTTAATGCGCAATTGTTTAAACATTTCTACAAATTTTAGAAATTGAGCATCAAGTTTCCCCCTTTTTAGTGCCAAAGGAAAAGGTGGTCGTGGCTGTACAGGTTCAGGAGCATGCGGGATGCAGATTTGCCGTTATCCGAAACAGGTAACTGTGCCGCGGCATTGGACCGCGGTTCGGTGGTGTGCCGCGTTCAGTGCCGCGGTCCTGTTCTGAAAGTTTTGACCGATGTCGGTGTTCGTTCGGTCAGTGCTCCTGTTCTGAAAAATTGGACACTTGGAATTTCAGACCGCGTTCAGTGCGCGGTCCCTGTTCGGAAAAATTGGACACTGGAATTTCAGACCGCTTTCTGTGCCGCGGTTCAGTCGGATTTTTGTAAATTTTCAGCACCACTTTTTACCACTTCTCAATGCGATGGCCTGAACCTGTTCTTTCGGGTTTTTCTCGGTGTCGCTAGGTAGCGATCCTGGTGTTCTACCTGAGAGTTGACTAGCCAATTGTCCCAATTGAGTTTGTATGTTGCTCACATTAATTTCAAGGTTGTGACACCGTTCATCATTTTTCTTTATATATTGAGCATCAATTCCTCAAAACTCGTTTCCTTTTCTTGTGGTTGGTAACCTCCTTGTTTGTGAAATGTGTTGGTTTGAAAACCCCCTTGACGTTGAAATGGCGGTCTATCACCGTGTGATTGAAACCCGGAGGTTGCTTCACCACATTGTTGTTGTTACTCCATGAGAAGTTTGGGTGATTTCTCCACCCCGGATTATATTTTTCAGAAAATGGATCGTTTTGTGTCCTATTTGAATTTTGCACATAATTCGCATCTTCAACACATTCGGAATGATAAGATTGACTGCCATGTTGACACTCCGTAATGTGATGATTTCCACCACAATTTTCACACAACGTTTGCACTTGGTTTACCGAGAAATTCATAGCATCCAATTTCTTGTGCAATAGTTCTACTTGATTAGCTAGTGAAGTGGAAGCTTCCACTTCATAAACTCCACTCGCCTTCTTTGGAAGTATTACTCTCTCGGTAGGCCATTGGTAGTTATTTTCCGACATTCTATCGATCATTCCCAAGCCGCTTGTGGTGGTAAATTCATGAGTGAACCACCCGCAGCTGCGTCTAGATGAGTGCGAGGCCGGGTCCAAGGCCTTGATAAAGATGGTCCTTGAGTCCAACTCTGCAAAACCATGGTGAGGGCATTTTCGGAGAAGTTCCTTGAATCTTTCAAGTGCTTCATAGAGTGACTCTCCCTCCATTTGTCGAAATCCTTGTATCTCAACTTTGATAGCGGCTGTTTTCCCCGGTGGAAAATACTTACTCAAAAACTTCTCCACCACTGGTCCCAAGTATGAATGGATGCCGTTGGCAATGAGTCAAGCCAAGCTCTTGCTTTATTCCCTCAATGAGAACGGAAAGAGTCTCATTAATGGCATCATCGGTCACTCCATTTGTCGAAATGTGCTCAAATAGCTAAGGACTTGGTAAGTGAGCATGTGGTGACTCATCCGCCGTACCCCGATATTGTTCATGGAAATGAGTTGAAGAATAGCCGGTGATATTGTAAAATTGTTTGCTTCTACCGTGGGTAGTACGATAGCACCAGCGGCTCCATGAACATGGGTTCATATACTCACGCGTTACAAGGACGGGGAGTTTGCTCTTGTCTTTGTGCTAAGTGGCAGCAACAGCGGCTTGAATCAAGGCTTGAATCCCGATCCTCTAACTTAACGTAAAGCATGTATCTGAGCATCGGGTGTTCATACCTCGCAGTCTGAGAACGTGGGCTGGGGGAGGGACAGCGGGAGCCTATATGAGGAGGTACATCAGCAGCACCGGCATCCGCATAAAGTGTTGGAAGCGGTGCAGCAATGCTGGCATCATCAAATCGCGCCATAGGCCGTGTCGTGGCCTCAAAAGAGTGAATAGAGACACCCGCGCGTATAGCTAAGCAGTGATCAAATGAGGGTGCGCCAGATTCTGTGTAGTGCTCTTCTGAATCGATTCCAACAGAGATTTTTTTAATATGCGGCCTACATCAATGCTGCGGCCACTCATAATGGCATAAAGAAGAGTTGCTCGGCTTCTTTAGCACCATACTGACCGATGTGGTGGGAAGAAAGCGGGCCGTAATGAATAATATACCATAACTTGGCCTGGGGCAGAAGGCACGTGCGGGGAAACTTGACCGTAATGCCCCGAGTCGTTATCCAAGTGGACCCGGGTTGCAAAGGTGTTTTCATCAACTCCATAGGGTCGGGCTCAAAGTGCAAAAATTCCTCATTGCCAACAGTGGAAGCTCAAAGAGTCGGCTGATGGTTTTCTTATCAAATTTAACCGACACACTCCGCACTTTAACCCGATTCTTCCGTTTGACTCGATCAAAAGTCGTGAGCATTGGCATAAACTCACGAACCCCGAGAGGACAGCAGGCGAGGGGTTTTCAACAAATTTAGTCCACCCACGGTTTTTGGATTTGAAAGAGAATTTCCTGATTCCGATCAGTAACTTTATTCCCGCTCAGGACACAATTCTTAGACAGGAAAATCTCAAGTGTAGCTTATATGCTTCTAAACTCACAAATTTGGATCTATCATAAAGTGGAACCTCAGATCTTCGGGCTCGGGATTGGTGGAGCCTGAGAAGAGGGAGGGTTCATCGGCCCGACGTGTGCTAGAACGCATTGCACTCAATCCCAAAGCAAAACCGACAATGACCCACAATGCAATACCACCACAAACCAATTTCTCTCACCAATCAACACCACAATCTTGTCGTCAACAACAAAAACCGAATGCAGATATCCCAACAACCAAACCAAGGATACAAAAATAAGCCGGCAAGGCGTGCGAAGGCGACGAATAAACGAAAGATACAAGAGGGAGCAAAAAGCCTTACCCACCGAAACAATCCCGGAGTTGGCCAAAAGTGCCAAGAGTCGCACACAGATATACTACACAGCCCCTGTGAATCTGGAAATTGCAAAAGGAGAGCCCGAAGAATTGTTGAAATTTGGCAAAATACCCTGAAATTAGTTATAGTAAATGAAGTTGGTCGTGACTGGAAGTCGTCTGAAGTGAAATTTGAGCAGCAATCGACCCCAAAACTCTGAAAAATCAACAAATCGGCCCTTATCCGATTGGAATGTATAAAAATCGGACCCAATGTGAAATTTTGAAAAAATTTCGCCCTAGGCATGAACCCTAGGAGAAATCACCCAAAAGTCACCTAAAATCCGAAAATAATCGGTGGGATAGGAGAGGAAAGATCGTCGAAAATAAGAGGGGTAATGGTGATTTTGTTTGTTGAAATGGAAGTGAAAAGTTTGGCGTCGGATTTTGGGGCTATTGAGGTAATAAATGCCGGTTCGAGTGGGTGGAAGAGAGGAATAGTGGGAAAATGCAGCAGAATTCAGCCCTTAAAGTGCTGACTATCCGCGACGTCCGCGGTCCGTGCCGCGGCACAAACCAAACCGCGGTCCAGGGACGCGGAATGGTGCACTTGTGCACTTGGCAAAGAATGGAGGGGGAACCGCGGTATGGTTGTAGAAAATCACATTGACGCCGCGGTTTCAAGCCGCGGCGCAGAAAGTGCGTAACGTTTGCCCGTATTTTTTTCAAAGACGGCCGCGGTCCTGTGCCGCGGTACAGTGCCGAGATGTGTAGGCATGGACTAGGTGCCCGCGGCACTGAACTGCGTCCTGTTCCAATTTTTTTTTTTTTTTTTTGAAATAAACGCAGCAACCGAAAAGTCAACAAACCCTGAAACAAGAATCAAAATAACTCAGCTCAAAGTAAAACAAAAGGAAAATTAATGAAAAATTAAGAAACATGAAAAACGTGGGTTGCCTCCCACGAAGCGCTGGTTTATAGTCATTAGCTTGACGTTTCAAGAGGGGGTCACGGGATGGATCCTGGAGCGGGACGTGTGTGTGCTTGTCCTTGCTCCATCCTGATGAAAATAATGTTTCAACCGTGCCCATTTACAGTAAAAGTACCCTTTACCTCGTCTTGAATCTCAATAGCCCCGGATGGATAAACCTTTGTGATAGTGAAAGGACCGACCACTTTGAACGAGTTTGCCGGCAAAAGTCGTAGGCGAGAGTTGAAAAGAAGTACCTCATGCGCCAATTGAAATTCCCGGGTGTGATCCTGATCATGCATGCATTTCTTCGTTCGTTCCTTGTACAACTTGGCATTCTCATATGCCTCATGTCGAAATTCGTCAAGCTCATTAAGTTGGAGTAACCGATTTTACCTGTAGCTTGCATATCAAAGTTAAGCATTTTAATAGCCCATATGCTCTATGCTCAAGTTCGACAGGTAGGTGACATGCTTTTCAAAAACAAGGCGGTAAGGTGACATGCCGATTGGGGTTTTAAACGCGGTTCTATATGCCCAAAGTGCATCATCTAGCTTGAGGGACCAATCCTTCCTAGAGGACTAACTGTTTTTCTAAGATGCGTTTAATTTCCCTATTCGACACTTCTACCTGTCCACTCGTTTGAGGGTGATACGGGGTCGAGACCTTATGTGTGACACCATATTTTGTTAAAAGAGCATCAAATTGTTTGTTCCGAAATGTGTGCCACCATCGCTAATAATTGCTCGAGGAGTGCCAAAACGAGTGAAAATATGCTTCTTTAAAAATCTTAGCACTCGAGCATCATTAGTTTGCAATGCTTCCGCCTCAACCCACTTAGACACATAATCAACGGCTACAAGTATGTACTTGTGGGAATGAGAATTAGGGAAGGGTCCCATAAAATCAATTCCCCACACATCAAAAAGTTCGCATTCTAGCATATTATTTAAAGGCATCTCATGCTTTCGAGAAATATTGCCAACACGTTGGCATTTATCACACGATGCAACAAAAGCATGGCTATCTTTAAATAAAGTAGGCCAGAAGAAACCGATTGTAGCACCTTGAGGGCGGTCTTAGTGGGTCCGAAGTGTCCTCCAATGACACCATCGTGACAGTGGCGCAAGATAGACATTGTTTTCCTCGAAGGGAACACACCTCCGGATAATACAATCTGCACAAACTTTAAACAAGAAAGGATCATCCCACAAATAGTGCTTAGCTTCAGATAGGAATTTCTTCCTCTGATGATAAGTAAGATCTGGGGGGAGTTCCCTCGTGACAAGATAATTTGCAATATCAGCAAACCAGGGGCGGGGTCCATTAATGATAGCATAAAGATGTTCATCCGGGAATTCTTCTAAAATTGGTGTGGCATCTAAAATATCTACCCGAGAGTCCTCAATTCTAGAAAGGTGGTCCGCAACAACATTTTCTACCCCCTTTTTGTCTCTAATTTCTAGGTCATATTCTTGTAACAACAAGATCCACCTAATCAATCTTGGTTTTGCATCTTTTTTAGAGAGGAGGTATTTAAGAGCTGAATGGTCGGTCGTATACAATGACTTTATTCATGACAAGGTATGAATGGAACTTATCAAAAGCGAATACACGACAGCTAGTAACTCTTTTTCAGTAGTTGCATAATTCTGTTGTGCATCATTAAGTGTCTTACTCGCGTAATAAATTGTTCGAAATACCTTATCCTTGCGTTGACCAAGGACTGCACCTACCGCGAAATCACTTGCATCACACATTAGCTCAAACGGGAGACTCCAATCGGGTGCCACGATCACGGGATCCGTAATCAATTTTTCTCGAAGAGTGTGAAATGCCTGTAAACACGTAACGTCAAAATCAAATTGTGCATCTTTCATGAGGAGATTAGAGAGAGGTTCGAAATATCGGAAAAATTCTTAATAAACCGTCTATAAAACCCGGCATGACCCAAGAAACTCCTCACTCCTTTGACAGATGTGGGAGGCGGAAGTTTCTCGATAACTTCCACTTTAGCGGGATCCACCTCAATACCCTTGTGTGAAATACGATGTCCCAAAACTATGCCTTCTTGTACCATAAAGTGACACTTCTCCCAATTTAAAACAAGGTTAGTATCCTCACATCTCTGTAAAACCAATGATAAATTATTCAAACAAGAATCAAATGAAGAGCCAAAAACAGAGAAGTCATCCATGAATATTTCAATGAAATTTGGAACCATATCATGAAAGATAGCCATCATACAACGCTGAAATGTGGCAGGCGCATTACAAAGGCCAAATGGCATTCGTCTATAAGCAAATGTACCATAAGGACAAGTGAAAGTTGTTTTTTCTTGATCCTCCGGTGAAATAGCAATTTGATTATAACCCGAATAGCCATCTAGAAAACAATAGAATTCATGTCCGGCTAACCTTTCTAGCATTTGGTCAATGAAGGGGAGGGGAAAGTGATCTTTTCTAGTAGCATCATTTAATTTCCTATAGTCAATACAAACACGCCAACCTGTCACGGTGCGAGTTGGGATTAACTCGTTTTTCTCATTTGAGATAACGGTTATTCCTCCTTTCTTTGGCACGACTTGGGTTGGGCTTACCCATGCACTATCTGAAATAGGATATATTATACCTGAGTCAAGCAATTTAATCACTTCCTTTTTTACTACCTCTTGCATCATTGGATTTAGTCTCCTTTGAGGTTGGATTGTGGTCTTGTAATTGTCCTCCATTAGGATTTTATGCATGCAGATAGCTGGACTAATTCCTTTGATGTCTGCGATCTTCCAACCGAATGCCCTTTTGTGAGTCCTCAATACTCGTAATAGTTTTTCTTCCATGCTTCCTGTCAAAGATGAAGAAATAATCACAGGTAAAGTTTCCGAAGTATCAAGAAAAGCATATTTCAAATGAGATGGTAAAGGTTTGAGTTCGAGTGTCGGAGGTTCTTCTATTGATTGTTTTGGTGGAGTGGTCAATGGGCGATCTAGAGATTCAAATCTTGGTCGATAACTCCGTTTATTAGGCGGATTGGCCTCAAGGCTAGCCAACATCTCTTGTAAGTGCTCCACATCGGTCTCTTTGTCCATGGGGCCAATTAAGCAAGATTTTAATAAGTCATCATCATTATGAAGCTGAAAGTACTCAACAGAAGCATGATCAACAATATCAATAGCATAACAAGTAGGGGTAGTGGAAGGATGCCTCATTGCTTGATATACATTAAAAGTAACCTGATCTTCACCTACTCTTAGTATGAGTTTACCATTAGCGACATCAATTAAAGCTTTACCCGTATTCAAGAATGGACGACCCAAAATAAGTGGCATCTCGACGTCTTCTTCCATGTCCAATACTATAAAGTCCACCGGAAAGATGAACTTATCAACCTTGACTAGTACGTCTTCGACCATCCCTCGTGGATACTTAATGGATCGATCCGCCAATTGGAGAGAAACGGTGGTTGGCTTTGGTTCTCCGAGCCCCAGCTTCCTGAAAAGCGAGAAAGGAAGTAGATTAATACTTGCTCCTAAATCACAAAGAACTTTAGAGAAGGTAAGAGAACCTATTGTGCAAGGAATTGAGAAACTCCCTGGGTCTTTAAGCTTAGGGGGAAGCTTATTCTGAAGTATCGCGGAGCATTCCTCGGTGAGTGCAACGGTTGCATGTTCTTCAAGCTTGCGTTTGTTCGAAAGAATTTCCTTGAGAAATTTAGCATAGCTTGGCATTTGGAGAATAGCATCTGCAAAAGGAATGTTAATGCGCAATTGTTTAAACATTTCTACAAATTTTAGAAATTGAGCATCAAGTTTCCCCCTTTTTAGTGCCAAAGGAAAAGGTGGTCGTGGCTGTACAGGTTCAGGAGCAGTGCGGGATGCAGATTTGCCGTTATCCGAAACAGGTAACTGTGCCGCGGCATTGGACCGCGGTTCGGTGGTGTGCCGCGGTTCAGTGCCGTGGTCCTGTTCGGAAAAATTGGACACTGGAATTTCAGACCGCGGTTTTATGCCGCGGTCCTGTTCGGAAAACTTGGACACTGGAATTTCAGACCGCGGTTCTGTGCCGCGGCCCTGTTCGGAAAAATTGGACACTGGAATTTCAGACCGCGGTTCAGTGCCGCGGTCCTGTTCGGAAAAATTGGACACTGGAATTTCAGACCGCGGTTCTGTGCCGCGGTTCAAGTCGGATTTTTGTAAATTTTCAGCACCAACGTTTTTACCACTTCTCAATGCGATGGCCTGAACTTGTTCTTTCGGGTTTTTCTTGGTGTCGCTAGGTAGCGATCCTGGTGTTCTACCTGAGAGTTGACTAGCCAATTGTCCCAATTGAGTTTGTATGTTGCTCACATTAATTTCAAGGTTGTGACACCGTTCATCATTTTTCTTTATATATTGGAGCATCAATTCCTCAAAACTCGGTTTCTTTTCTTGTGGTTGGTAACCTCCTTGTTTGTGAAATGTGTTGGGTTGAAAACCCCCTTGACGTTGAAATGGCGGTCTATCACCGTGTGATTGAAACCCGGGAGGTTGCTTCACCACATTGTTGTTGTTACTCCATGAGAAGTTTGGGTGATTTCTCCACCCCGGATTATATTTTCAGAAAATGGATCGTTTTGTGTCCTATTTGAATTTTGCACATAATTCGCATCTTCAACACATTCGGAATGATAAGATTGACTGCCATGTTGACACTCCGTAATGTGATGATTTCCACCACAATTTTCACACAACGTTTGCACTTGGTTTACCGAGAAATTCATAGCATCCAATTTCTTGTGCAATAGTTCTACTTGATTAGCTAGTGAAGTGGAAGCTTCCACTTCATAAACTCCACTCGCCTTCTTTGGAAGTATTACTCTCTCGGTAGGCCATTGGTAGTTATTTTCCGACATTCTATCGATCATTTCCCAAGCCGCTTGTGGTGGTAAATTCATGAGTGAACCACCCGCAGCTGCGTCTAGATGAGTGCGAAGGCCGGGTCCAAGGCCTTGATAAAAGATGGTCACTTGAGTCCAAACTGCAAAACCATGGTGAGGGCATTTTCGGAGAAGTTCCTTGAATCTTTCAAGTGCTTCATAGAGTGACTCTCCCTCCATTTGTCGAAATCCTTGTATCTCAACTTTGATAGCGGCTGTTTTCCCCGGTGGAAAATACTTACTCAAAAACTTCTCCACCAACTGGTCCCAAGTATGAATGGATGCCGTTGGCAATGAGTCAAGCCAAGCTCTTGCTTTATCCCTCAATGAGAACGGAAAGAGTCTCATTCTAATGGCATCATCGGTCACTCCATTTTGTCGAAATGTGCTCAAATAGCTAAGGAACTTGGTAATGTGAGCATGTGGTGACTCATCCGCCGTACCCCGATATTGTTCATTGGAAATGAGTTGAAGAATAGCCGGTGATATTGTAAAATTGTTTGCTTCTACCGTGGGTAGTACGATAGCACCAGCGGCTCCATGAACAGTGGGTTGCATATAATCACGTAAAGGACGGGGAGCTTGCTCTTGTCTTTGTGCTAAAGTGGCAGCAACAGCGGCTTGAATCAAGGCTTGAATTCCCGAGTCCTCTAAATTAACGGGATTGTTCCCTTCCATTGCCTCAAATTGATTCTCGTTTTGGCTTTGTGCTCGTCTTCTTCTATTGAAAGTGCGCTCGATCTCGGAATCAAAATCTTCAAGGTTCCCTTGAGATGTGCGGGTCATGCAATACTCAAAGAAGTCAACCTAACAATAGAATCAAAAGAACCAAAATTAAAACGTAAAAACAACAAACCAACACGCAAAAACAGCAACTTTTAACATAAAAACAGCAAACCAAAATGTAAAAATAGTAACTTAGTCTTAGAATAGATAAGTGAATTACAATATTAAATAACGCAATTGTCCCGGGCAACGGCGCCAAAAACTTGACACGCGAAATCCTAGCAAGTATACTAGGTCGTGCAAAGTAATAAAGTGGACTATTTAGCCCGGGGTGTATCGTCTCCACAGGGACAATTGGATTCAATGCTCGTAATTGCTATATTACCTATTTCTAAGCTAAATCAATTTATAAGATGATAGGTGTTTATACTATGAAAATAACTAAAGATAACTAAAATGATTATCAAGGTAATAAATCAAATGGGAAGAGGTGATTGGGTTATGATCCTACTATGTTCTATTCTATGTTCATGAACTCTTAATTACCCGGATTTTTAGGACGCCCTTGTTATGGCGAAACCCCCTAACGTATTTATTATTCAATCTCTTGAAATAACAAGCCTATACTAGTTAACAACTCCCTATATCTCTATAGTGAAGATTGAATTAACTAACATGCATTTAGGTTCAAAAGAGTTCCTTGTTTACGAAGATCCTACATTCAATCGGGTCATCTTATCACAAAAAGCCACACAACGCAATCGATTCTATCTCTAGTCAATTGTTACGTTATGATGTTTGATTTTTCGATCTCCCTTTATCTATCTCCTCTCGGTCTCAAGACAAAGCATTATATCAAACACATGGTGATTATTCATGTGAAAGCATTAAGCATAAAATCAAACATGTAACAAGAATGTAATAAATCCGAAAATTAATCATTCATTAAACACAAAACATCACAAAGTATTTACATAACCCAACCACAAAGATGCTTAGCTCATACTTATAATAACAAATGATTCAACAATTCTATAAGACATAGTTGATAAACTAATCAAAGAGAAAGAGTTGAATTACTCCCTATTACAAGGTGTGAATCCAAGCTTTTGATGATGAAAATGGCTCCTCAAGCTTCCTTGAGTCTTCCTATGGCTTCCCTATGTGTTTTTAGAACAAGTGTAAGTGTTTTCCAAGAGAAAAGTGTGTTATAAAGAAGGAAAACGGCGGACTTAAAATTAGGGCATCGGGCAAATCGGACCGCGGCACACATTCTAAACCGACCGCGGCTCGGATGGCAAGCCGTGCCGCGGCACAGTGCCGCGGTCTAAAAAGCAAGTCATGCCGCGGTTTGCCGAGGTCCAACAGGGTGCCGAAAGGTCATAACAGGGCCGCGGTGTTCTGGGCGCCGAAGGCCGCGGTCCTGTGCCGCGGTCCTATCCGGGTTTCTCATGGCATTGCACCGCGACCATGGTCTTGCGCCGGATTTAGTGCCGCGGTTCTGTGCCGCGGTCCAGAATGGCAGATTCATATTTTTCTTCGCTTTTCCTTCTCTTGTTCTGCCTTCTTACTCAATAATTGATCTATTTGACTTACATCCCTACACACATGAAATTTAAACAAATCAAAGCACTATGCAGGATATTCATTACTAAATTATAACGAAAATACCTAAATCAAAGGGGTAAAAAACTTGTAAAATGTGAACTTATCACTTGTCAACATCTTCTTGGGGGTCTCGATCTCCCTCATACTCACTTAGATGTGGAATTTTAAGCAGAAGGGACTTCTCTTCGATGGAGCCACAACCAGTGGCACCAGTTGCATGTCCTCACATTGCCCGTAGTTCTCCGAACTTCTATCATGGCTGGGTTCGCGCCTTCTCCAGCCTTCCTGCTTTGGCAAGGCCTCCTCGGGGGTCAATGAGACTTGACCTCAGCGTGGAGACCTAGAAGGCGTTGAACACCTTCTATCTCTGCCTCTCGGCGGCCTCTCAGGGGATGAGACCACACTATTTTCTTCTTGTCTTGCAACCCCATTTACCGGGGAGTTGGATCGCATTGATCCAATCCCGCTAGGGGTCAAGGACTACTGACCTTGGCGGGGGAATTGGCCTAGCGCTCGTCGGTGAGGGCGACTCTTCTCTAGAGGCTCCGGACCCCTGTAAGCAGATGGAGGGATGGATCTTGTAGCCCCTGCTTTTGATGTTGGGGGAGCATTTGGACGACTTCTCGCATGGGGGTCTTGCCCCCTACTAGCTGCTAGACCAGGTGGTGCCCGTGAAGGATGTGTCTGGGCGTATTGCTGAACCGCCCTCGCAGCTGCTCTCACAGAGGCATCTTCAACTAGAGCAAGTAGTGCCTCTTGGGTGATCTCGAACACCCTGGAAGCAGAGGGTGGGACCACAGCTGGTATTACAGGAGGCGCGTTTTGCTCGTTGGTCGGGGGTTGTTAGGAAATTTCATGTTAGATGTTTTGATGATGACAAGATAGGATTTAATGTTAGACCCAAAAAATACAATGTAAGTTTCTGTTTTTCATAGATTGATGTATAAGTGTTTGAAAGTTGTAATTTATTGTTTAGGCTTGGAATTTTTATCTTTATAGAATTTAGACTAAGTCTTAGTGACTGAATCGCTAGTAGAATTCTAGGTGAGTCTATTAGAGAAGAAGTTGAAGACCAGCGTCTGAAGTCAACCAGAGATAAAGATTTTCTTCTTAGCGTCTGTTGACACGACAAAATCCTAGCAAGAGAACTAGGTCGCGTAAGTAGTAAAGTGGACGTTAAGTCCGGGTTTATCGTATCCGCAGGGACAACTATAATCTAAGTACCAAGACTACTATATTACTCAATTCTAAGTTAAATCGGTCGATAGAAAGGTTGATTAACTAATTAATAAATACTAGAAAATAAACTAAGGCAACGTCACACCAAATAAAGGGAGGAAACAATAGAGAGAAACGATCAAGGCACATGGTTCAACCAATTATGCATTTCGATTGTGATTTAAGTTCTATTGGATTATTAGATTGATTTAGCTAAGGCGAAATTCCCTAACGTACGTACCACCCAATCTCTTGGAATAGCAACCCTACCCTTGGTAATGATTTCCTATATATCTCTATATGAAAACCCGATTAACGAGGATGCATTTAAGGTCTAGGAATTCCCCACGTGAATGGAAAGCCACCTAAAGAAACCGAGTCTATCTCTAGTCGGTTTAACTATAGGGTATTCAATGTTTATATCTTCCCTAGGTTATTATCTCTCGATCTCTAACCTAGGCATTTTATCAAACACTTGGTGATCAAGCAAATGTAGCATTGAGATCAAATATTGAATACATAGCTAAAACCAAAATTATTCCAATAAACACCAACAAATCAACAATCAAAATAACATAAATGGCCTATCCATGGCCTCAATCAAACAAGTTTAGCTCATATTCATGTCAAAAGTGCAAATATAAATCATACAAGTCATAGGAGATTTGAACAAATTCAAGAAACAAATATGTAAAAACTCCCTAATTCTTGTAGAGATGTGGATTCCTTTTTGAATTCTCCATGTTTTGACCTTTAATCTTCTCTTCTAGGCTCTCCCTCTCTCTATTTTCGTGTGGTTGCTGATATCCAAGGTGAGTTAGGGTAAAAAATGGCTAAAAGGGGTATTTATAGACCAACCCGCTGCCTCGGCGTTCTCTTGTTGAACGCCGCGGCGTTGGCTACTACATGTAAACGCCGCGGCGTTCGTCCCCTGCTGCTCCAGCCAGTTTTGGTAAATTTCGCATAACTTTCTCTACCGATGTCGGAATTCACTGATTCAAGTTGCTGTAGAATCCTAAAACAAAGCTCTACAACTCTTCAGAAGACACTAGGGCCGAAATCAAACGTTAAAGATGACAAAATTGTCTCACAAGTCACTGAATGAGAAAACTCCATCGTAAGACGTCTCTTCCGATGACGTTTTCACCTCCTTCCCTACATATCTGATCTTTGTCTTCAACATAAGAAATGTACCTTTGCCTCTTATATTTCCATTGGTATAAGAAGTGTGTAATTTGGACATGGGTAGAGAAATCTATTCCATAATCTCTAGCACTGCGCAGACAGTTTGTATTTTTATGCATGATTTACCTTCAATCCTTGTTCTTTTCCTCCAAATCATATGTTATTCTAGAAAATATGAGAAAACAAGGATCAAAGCATCAAATGTGATCAAATTATCAAGGAAACAATAAAAACCAAGTCGATAAACGGGGGAAAACTAGTGTAAAAATAACATATATCATCTGTCAAACGCTAAAAGACCTCATTTCAGGATTTATGGATCAAGCGCTCAAAATCTCTCAAGCGATTTATGTTAGATTCACCTGAAATAAATTCTCAAGTTATGAAGGACTTAAATGCAATCATTCAACGAACATTTATTTCCAACGGAAAATAAATTCAAATTGCATTAAATGCTTCATAAGAGCATTAAATGTGATAAGCTAATGTGACTTGTGGACAAGCCACCTTTTGACCAGACTGTCAGAAATTTCAGAGTTTCAGCTGCTCCCGTCTAATCGGCTTCAGCGAATTTTCAGGAATGTAAGACTTTAGGTAAACTCACGTGCTGCGTGAAAGGCACGCTCCTACATGTGTCCAACCGACAGATCCCAAGAAATTTCCTATAAATATCTTACCCCAGCAAACCCTAAAAATACATAAGATATGTACGAAAAAGAGAAGAGAAATTATTGCCAAAAATCTTACGTACATTTTCTGGGAAAAAGCTTAGAAACTCCATAGCCAAATCTTTCAAGCTTTTTATCTACATTCCAGACAGTCACAAATATCTCAAACATCTTCCAAAGAAGAAACCCAAATTCCAACTGAGATATTCCAAGTTGTTTGATCTTTTCAAAAACAAACAAAACCCTAGTGACAAACCTCAATCTTTCATCTGAGTGAGAAAAGTTGTTGAACCCTTTCAGGCAGTATTTCTGAGTGAGAGAAGCTTGAAGAAGACGATCTTCATTAGTGCTGAAGTCTGTGTGATCAAGGAGCCCAAGATCATTTTCACCATTTACTATCTTGTAGAAGATTCTGTGTGATTCTTTGAAAATCAATCTAGTAAATTCCTCCGAGTGAAAAAGGAGAAGAAGGACGTAGCTGGGATTACACCACCCAGTGAACCTTACATATTTTGTGTCATTTATCTTTATTATCTTATTATTATTATTATTACATCATTTATCTTTGAAAGAGACAAGTTAAAGTGCAAAGCGATTAAATTAACTAAAAGAACGCTAAAACTCATTTCCGCTGTGCTAACCCTGATTAAGCGATCTAAGCGTTGCCCTACTTTGGTAAATTGCTAAAATCACTAAGTCTAAGTTAACTTTCCTGAAGCGTCTGACCCAAGCGCTCAGTTATCCAAGCGTTCAAACCTTTAAAGTGATACGAAATTTTTGAAGTCGAAAAAGACTTCAGGGTCTATTAAACCCCCCCCCCCCTCTAGACCCTTTCGTATGCCACTTGGGACCACCAGGGGTGCTACTTCAGGACCTCCGCCGTCAGTCGGACCATTGTGGGGATTTTCTTCCCCCACTGGGTGGTTGGAACGATTTTTAGGCACGGGGTTGGGAAGTTCCTCGACAGCAGCTGGCAAGTGTTGCTTGTCATTCTATATCCGATAGTACGAGCTTGTGACCTAGTTTGCATACTCAGTGGCTGAAGCGCTGTTCCCACAGACGGCGCTAATTTGATGATGGTAAAAATCGTCAGATGTTGAATGTCACGTGTTGACCACGTGGGGTAGTGAAACCGATCCAACGCATGACAAACTAGGTTGGGGGTTGGTTAATGTATAGACTGATTTTAGTGAGCAGTCTACGTACCCGATGAATTGGGATCAAGTCAGTTCGTAGTTCTTTTGTGGAGTTACTCTCAATAGCCAATGAATTTTTACTAGGGGAGTAGATAATGAGCCTTTCACAACTCCTCTAAGGTATTCATAGGAAGCTGGTAGTGGGCTATGGGCCGTGGGCCTAATTCTATCAGTAGCCCATCGGGCTTACTGATTAACCTTTTTAATGACTTTTAGACCAATAAGATAGCTCAATTATTTTTAGTGGGTTTTCAGCCTTTTTTGGGCCTGTTTAGTGTGTTACCCACGAACGGTAGCCCGCCGGTGGCGCCCGACCCGACCTGGGGATACCGTAAGGCCCTTAATCATTTTTGGTGCACATCACAAAGGTTGTGAAAGCAATTATGGTAATGTGAAGCGACTGGAGTAAATGAGAAATGGCACGATAATATACATATATATATATATGTATATATATGCTTTATACATACTCCAAATCATTGTAGACAAGAATCAAATATTTAAATTGAATATTCTTTAATTTCATACTTTACACTTTAAACTTGTACATATCAAGCATTAGCTAGCCACGAGACATTAGACATGAATTTCAATCAAAAAACTTTTATCAAAAAGAAAAAAAATTCAATAAAAAAGAAAAGACATTAGACATGAATCCAAATGTAATGACAAATATCAATATGATTAAACTTCAGCGCTCATACGAATCAATCACGTAATCATCAACGTGAATGTCCCCACTTAATGACATCACACGTGACATGAAGATTATAGTATCCACTAAATTTTCACTTTTCATAAGTAGAATGATTCAAGCTAGGGCTAATTAAATATTTTCCAAACCTTTCTTTAATTAATATATATGTTTCTTTCTATATATACATGCATAAAACTTAATTTATATGGCTTTGTTGGAATGAGTTTTCATCCCATTTTCAACCGTTATTTTCTAAAATGTATGGAAAAATGAATTTGTTGAATTTTGTCTGAAAATGTAGGCATATTTGGTTACGTTTTTGAAAATAATTGGAATTTGATGATTTGATGCTACATGAAATGATTGAGTTACTTAAAAATAATTATTGAGTTAGGGGCATGATTATTAAAGTAGATCAAAGTAATTTTCCACCTTTTCGGTTTTATGAAATCTGTAAAGGGAGTAGTACTCCTTGTTTCATTTCGTGTATTTTGAAAGTTGGTGTACTCCTCCGTGTCCCCTCTTTGTATAGTCGTGGTCTTTTGTTATATATAAGGGAGAAGATCCCGAAAAATCCTCCTAGCATCGGTGGTTTTCGAAAATAAAATAAAATAATAGATAATATTATTGATTAAATATATTTATAAGTAAAAATAATAAAAAATTGACCCTAACGAAAATACTAAAAAACTCAAAATGGGTCTTAAAATATGCACAGGAGTCTCTATATACTATAGAGCATGTATGTGCTGCGTATATGAATGATCCCCAGGCATTTCAATATTATAAGGGATAATTACACTCATACCCTTTTAATGATGGGGTAATTACACAAATCTTCCTTCACTAATTGATAATTACAAACACGCCCCCTCATGTTAAATTTTTTTTACAATTGCACGCCCAGTGTATAACAATTTTTACAATTGCACCCCCTGAAAACCTTACAAATAGACCCCAGAGGGGATGTGTTTGTAATTATCAATTAGTGAGTGGAGGTTTATATAATTACCTTATCATTGAGGGGGTGTGAGTGTAATTATCCCTATTGATAAATGTGTGAATTGTGTATATACGATTTTCAATGCAATTCTATGTGGTGGCAATGCATTTGCAACAAAATTTCTTTACGATGATAAATTAAAGTAATTAATGTTGACATCCCCACAAATTCAGGGCTTTTTTAGATTTCAAAGCATATATTTTAATTTGATGTTTTATTTTGTATTATATAATCTAGATGTACACTAAATGTTAGATTAAGAAAATCTCGTAGGAACTTGTATTATTGACTAAATATTTACAGAGTTGCATAAGCTTTGTAAACAAGTACAATCTAAGCTATAAACAAGAAAAGATAAATACAAAGAAATATATTCTAAGCTATGAAAATAAATTCAAGGAAATATATGATAAGGAAAGATCTTATGCTAGTCTAAAAAATATATTCTAACACTCTCCACAGTCGAAACATGAGTTTCTCGAACGCTGAGACTGGACTGAAAATCCAAGGGGAGCCGGGACGGTACCCCTTTAGAAAATGCTTTTTAGCAGCATCTTTTATTTTATTTGCTTCTTGGTTGATAGATGTAATCTTCAATGACTCTTGATTAAATCAAGAGAGTGGGTACTGCAATGGACCACGATAAAGCTATCTCCCCTTCAACAAATCCCTTCACACCCATATCATGTAATCTTGTGTAAAGATTTGAGAAAGAAAAGAGAATGTAAAAATGGAAAAAGGTAAGAATAGGGGCTGAAAATAGAGTTAAAATATATAGTGAGAGAGATAGAGAGAAATAGGAGAGAATGAGAACATGTGGAGGACGAGCAAATAATGACGGAAAAAAAGAAGAGAAACCCCATAATACAAAACCCGACTATAGGGCTAGGTGCAACCAAAATTAGACCTTGCATACGAAATTTGAAGGAAAAAGATAACTATTCTTTTATGTTAACAATTATCAAAAGAACGCCATATATACTTATACGTGTGGAAAAAGAATTTTTAAGATTCAGAAAAGAAAATAGGAGTTGAACAACTCGCAATTCAACACCATGAAATTGGGTAAAAATTAGATATGTGGAAATAATAAAAAAAGAAAGAAAGAGAGGGAGAAAGAAAGAAGAAAGAAAGATTTGTTGGCAGAAGCTGCACTATAAGAAGAGTGGTGGGATGCCATTGTTTTGTGTGGGAAGGCGAGAGAAAGAAAAAATTAGGGAGCCGGACGGGGGTCGGAGATGGTAGAGGCTGGCGGAAGCGAGAGATCGTGAGGGTTGAGAGAAGAAATCCTTTAGCTCGATACCATGTTATAATAGGAATTTCTCTTGTGGTTTGTATTATTAATCAAAGGTCTATATAAAGGTTTACAAGAGAGACACAATATAAAAGATAACTATCAATAAAGGTAAATCTGAACTAATAACATAGCTATAATAATAACTATAACATTTTCAACATTTAGTGTGAATCGCACGTATAGACATCCATATTTCTAATAAAATATTGAGCATTGTATGCAGGAGAAAATAATAAGAAAGAAAAAGGATCACAAAGATAAGAATTCGGACAGATATTCGGATATATATGATGCCCCCCACATCTATATTTAGATTCCTATAACTATTAAGTAATTAAAAATATTTAAGTGACTTTCAGAGAAAAGGTTGTCCAATAAATATAGATTGTGAAAAGATGATTAAAAGAATGACAAAATACACTTTGCCCATGAATTATACCCCTCGTACCAAATACGGAAAAATTATATTTTTGGTCTCATATGTTTGCCTATATTCAATTTTGGTGTCATTCGTTACGAAATTCTCACATTGTGTCACGTAATTTTCAAAAATTGTCACATTTGATTTCAACCAAATTTTCCATCTAAAATTTAACGGTCAACTTCATTAGATAACATTTTGACCCATCTTTTTAGGAGAATCCGTGCGTGAATACACTCACACACGGATTATGTTTAATATCACGATATTTCTATTCAATATTATGTGTCACTCACGCACAAAACCAAAAAAAAGGGGGACCAAAATGTTGACTAACGGAGTTGACCATTAAATTTTGGACGGAAAATTCGGTTGGAACCAAATGTTAAAATTTTAAGTTATGAAATATAATGTATGAATCCTGTAACAAATGAGACCAAAATTGAAAGGGGCCTAACATATGAGACAAACAATGCAATTTCTCGTACCAAATACCCTCTAAATTGTACAAGAATACATTCACTCTCTTTTATAGAATGAAAATTTTATTACCTCTAAAAAGATTTCTCTTTTATTTTTCCCTTGCTAGTTATTTTGTTTCCTTTTCTCTCGTCTCCCTTCCCCTCACTCAATCCCCAAACCCCATCCTCGAGGTCTCGATTACCCCGACCACCAGAAGGTAGCCGCATACACCCAATCCAACATTTTGCACCAAAAGAGTTAGCAAGCCACCCAGCAATTTTACTTTTTAGTATGTCCACACTAAAAATAAAACAAAATATTAATGACAAAATATCAAGTAGAAATATTAAAGTTTTCGTTAAATATAAATATTAAGTGATAAGAATTTTTGTTTTGCCACAAAAATAATTTTTACTTATTTAATAGTGATAATAATTTGATATAGTAAAATGTGTTATAAGGCCCGATCTTAGTTGGATAAAGAACCTAGGCCCAACAGAGGCCCAAAAACCGAAGTCACTAGACTAGGTCCGCGCTAAGTAACAGTGTCGGGTCGGGTCGTTCCATGACCCGACCCCACTAGAACGAGTCATCCACCGTCCACTAGTGCCACCTGTTAGCATCCTATGAATGCCCAACTACCATTGGTACATGGTGTGCACTATAAATACCCCTTCATAACATTTATTGGGGGTTAGAATCTCTGGAATATTCTCTCAAGAATTAGCCTCGTATGTTCATTAGTAACGAGTCTATAAACTGAGAAGTACGTTTTCTTATACTTACAAATTTGGAGACTAGATTCGTTCACCGAGTACGACCCTGTATACAATACCAATATAGAACTACATTGGCTTGATCCTAATTAGGTACGTAGGTAGGTTAATTATCATTGAGTGCAGCCATAATTCTTCATCATCATACTCCTGGAGTGAGTCGTGTCATTCCAGACTGAGAAACTTGGGTCCCCGGATTTGGGTTAAATCAGTTGGCGCCGTCTGTGGGAAACTACTTTGAGGTTGCTGAGACTTGTTGGCAATGAGAATTAAGGCTGGCAACATGAAGAGTCGTTTGATTCGGGAAGAAGAAGAATTGAACACGGATCCGCTCATGGAGGAAGGCTGTTATAACGATGATGAAGGGAGAATTGGATAGGAGGATGAAGGAATATGCTAAGGAGGAGATGCAGAAATGCCTTACTCGTACTCCAACAACACCTAATGTAGGAGAACCACGTACAAATCCTTCCGCAAAAAGAAGTTTATTTCGTCAAGAGGAGAATCTAGATGGAGAGCAAGAAGGAGAGTCATTAGATGATGATGATGTGGTGAGTATTAGTCAAGAGTATGTAGAGGGGAGAGGAAAGACTCGTGCAATGGACTCGCCGGGTGCACCACGACGAGCAGTGCATTATGAGGAGGATAGACATACGAGGGTGGAAAAGGTTGCGGCTCCTGTGAAGACGAAGCCGGCTCCCACACTAATGGCCCATAATTCTCCTTTTGTCAATGAGATCATGAAAGAAGTTCCGAATGGCCTTTTCCGGATGCCAGATTTTGTGAAATTTGATGGGACAGGGGATCCGAGACCCCACATTACATCTTATGAGTTGCTGATGTCTTTGCAGGGACAGACCGATGCGATCAATGCAAGAATTTTTACCACGACTCTTGTGGGTCGGGTGCAAGACTGGTTCATGAGTCTGGCCCCTGTTTCCATAGAGTCGTACTCACGACTAAAATATAAGTTTGAAAGTCATTTTGCTAGTAACAAAAAGACGAAGAAGTCTATTTCTGTGATCATGGGACTGAAACAAGGCTCAACCGAGTCTTTTCGTGAATTTATACACCGCTTCAATCAAGAAGCCAATGACCTTCCGGAACTTAACAACGAATTAATGCTAAGCTTCTTAATGAGAGGCTTAAAGAAGGGAAACTTTAATGATGCACTTTCTCGCCGCCCTCCACGATCCCATGAGGAATTGATGGAATTGGCGGGAGAATATATTAATGAGGAAGAAATGAACGAGTTAAAAGACTCAGATAATTCGCAAGTTATGAATGACTCACGAGGTCGTAAAGAAAAATATGAAACTGAACGTTATGAGGGAACAGGGTCGAGGAGAGATCATGATCGACCCCGTAGACCGAAATGTGAACATTACACCCCGTTGAACTCGACTCGTGCGAGAATTCTGGTTGCTGCTTTACGTACGAGTCAAATTCAACGACCCAAACCAATGAAAAGTGGTGTGAAAAAGAACATGAATAGATACTGTGAATTCCATAAAGACCATGGCCACGACACTGAAGAGTGTTTTCAGTTGAAGGATGAAATCGAATGACTTATTAAATCTGGGGTGTTGAACGATTTTATTGATCGAACTTTGGCAGAAGTAAGAGCCCCAGAGACCACCCGTACGACAGAAATCTACCGACCGCGCAGTCGTTCACGAGAACGATCCCATGAGAGGTCAACTGAAAGGGATCGTCAAACTCATAATTACGAGCAGCCTTGAAATGAAGATCACAGAAGCGATAATTATTGCCCAAACCATGAACGCCCACGAGGCAACCCTCGTTATAACGAGCAAGATCACCATTGCCGTAATGACGGTCCTCGTAATTACGAGAGAAATGACTATCACCGTAATGACGGTCCTCGTAATCACGAGCGAAACAATGACTATCACCGTAATGACGGTTCTTGTAATTACGAGCATAATGACGTTCATCAACGTAATAGCGGTCCTCGTACAAATGAGAGAAGAGTCGAAGTTCGGGAGGCACCTGATAAGTGTGTTATTCTCCTAGAAATCTCGTCTAATTCCAATGTTTTTATGCAATATTCTTTTATAATTGCTCGTTTAAAGTCATGATTTTATCTTGTAGGATGGTTGGAGCTTTTGACGAGAAAAGATGTGGAATTGGTCGAGATTGAGAGCCCCAATTGAAGTCGGGAGGTTGGAGAACGGCCAAGATGAGCGAGAAGGCCTAAAAACGTACCCGCAAGCTACCAAAGCTCGTGCTGGAGCAAGAAAAAGGCTTGCTCCAGCACGAGCTGTGCGAAACAACTTAGCTCGTGCTGGAGCAAGAAAAATGCTTGCTCCAGCACGAGCCCTTTTGGCCTTAGCCCTCGCTGGAGCAAGAAAATGTCTTGCTCCAGCGCTAGCAGTGCGTGGCTTCAAAGCTCGCGCTGGAGCAAGACATTATGCTCGCTCCAGCGCGATTCTCTCGGATTTTACCCGATTTGTAGAGCTATAAATGGAGTTTTGACATACTTTGAAACCATCTTTGCCTCCCCCAAGTCTTGTTCTCTTTAGATTTTTGCATTTTTGGAATTCTCAATCTTTGAAGATGACATTTAGAGGCTAAAAACCTCATCCGGGCAATTGTAATTCGAAATCATCACCTTGGTTTGTGAGATTATTGTTCTTAATATAATTTCTTGTTGAGTAATTGATTTTCTTGTTTACATGCCAAGTGTTTGATGAATTGCTTAGCTTAGATGTACACTTTGCTATTGTATTTCATTGATCCATTGCTAGTTAAGATTAAATTGCTATCAATTATGGTCTTACTTTGTAGCAACTAGGGATTAATATTGATGAATGATTGATATTAGATTCTTAGGGGAAAATTAATGTCATTAGATTTAATTCATGCTAGGTGGATTGACTATTGATGTCAACTCTCTTTTTGTGATTAATGCTTCTCCGTAAATGAATCGAAGGCCTAGTCCCTAGATGTATTTTAGGAGTTAGAATTTATCGATTGGCTATCCGTTGATAAATTACGCTTAAGAAAAGAGCAAGATGTTCATATGCTATCATTGTTCCTCTTAGTTGGCTACTCAACTAGAATTAATCTTGCGTATCTATGATCAAATCGAGAAGATGATGGGTAATTACAATTGACCGGGCTTTACTTTATTGATTCAATTATACCATTTAATTGCTTTCTTTGTAATTTTCATTTGCTTAGATTCCGTACAATTGCAACTAAACCCCCCTTTTACTTAAGTTTCATAAGTCATTTAACAATTGTAATTGATCTACACTCTCTTGGGTTCGACCCTTGCTTACCGCTATTGCATTAGGTACCAAGGTTGTATAAATAATATTTTTGGTGTGCTACGACACGCATCAGCACCCAAACAAGGTAGTCTTCGAGAGATACACATGATAGCAGGGAGACCTACAGATGGGGACTCCTCTAACGCAAGGAAAAGATATGCGAGAGAGAGTCGTTCGAGCAACTACCGTGGCGAACCTGGTAGGATTCTTTCACTTACTGGAGGATCGAGTTCGAGGAACGAAGTGATTAGCTTTGATGACAGTGATTACGATGGAATGCACGGTCCTCATAACGACCCTATGATGATTTCGATGGATGTGGCCAATTTTGTGGTGCATAAGGTCTTGGTGGATACGGGGAGTTCTGCAGATATTATCTTTTGGGACTTTTTGACAAAGATGGAGCTGGATGGAACTCGGCTGCGAAGTGTAAGTTCTCCTTTGGTTGGTTTTACAGGATCTTCGATTATGCCTAAGGGATCAATTGAGCTAGATGTGCCCTTGGGGGTAGGGTCGAGGTCAAAGACGAACCGAATCACCTTTTTGGTTGTGGATGTACCCTTTGCGTACAATATGATTGTGGGATGACCCATGTTGAATACATTTGGAGCTATTGTTTTGACTCCACACTTGAAGATGAAGTTCAAAATAAACAATTGTATTGGTGAAGTGCGTGGGAACCAACTGGAGGCTCGGCAGTGCTACACGACTTCATTAAAAGTGAATTCATCAAAGAAGAGAAAGTGCGAAGCTAGCAGGATTGAAGTGTTAGATGAAGAAGCAAAGACTCTGATTGAAGGTTGGGATAAAAGACAGAAGCGAATTGATGCACGAGTCGAACCTTTAGTCCACAAGTTAATTGAACTTATACTAGGAAATCCGGACAAAACGACACAGATTGGGGGAGAGATGGATCCTGAAGTAGAAACGAAGCTGGTGAATTTTTTGAGGAACAACTCTGATATGTTCGCATGGAAAGCTGTGGATTTCAAAGGTATCGACCCTGCTGTTATCGTTCATCGACTCAATGTTAACCCGGAGGCACGACCTTTGAGGCAGAAGAGGAGGAATTTTGGTCCGGACAGAGACATGATAATTGAAGAAGAAGTCAAAAAACTCCTAGATGTAGGATATGTAAATAAGATCCAATTCACAGATTGGCTCGCTAATGTAGTCATTGTACCCAAATCGGGAGGAAAATGGCGAATGTGTACTGATTTCACTGATTTGAATAAAGTTTGTCCTCGTGATCCTTACCCCCTGCCTCGTATAGATTTACTTGTAGACTGTACTGCAGGTTGTGCTCTTTTAAGCATGATGGATGCCTACCAAGGTTTTAATCAAATAATGATGGCAGAAGAGGATCGAGAGAAGATTGCATTCGTTACAGCGAGAGGAGTTTATTGTTATAATGTCATGCCATTCGGTTTAAGAAACTCGGGGGCAACTTACCAACGACTCGTTAATATGATGTTTGAAGATGAAATAGGAAAAATGATGGAAGTTCATGTAGATGATATGCTTTTGAAAAGTGTGGACGAGAATGACCACTTGGCACATCTCAGGAAGTCGTTCGCAATCATAAAAGAATATGGCATGAAGTTAAACCCAAGTAAGTGTACCTTCAGGGTACGAGGTGGAAAGTTTCTAGGATACATGGTCACCCAACGAGGAATCGAGGCTAATCCTGAAAAAAATGAAGCAATTTTGAACATGCAATCTCCAACGAGTGTGAAAGATGTACAGAAGCTAACAGGAAGAATGGCGAGTTTGAATCGTTTCATTTCTCGTTCGGCAGATAAGGGTCTACACTTCTTCAAAATTTTAAGGAATGTAAAACGCTTCGAATGGATGAACGAGTGCTCGGGTGCTTTTAATGATTTAAAAACTTACTTGTCGTCTCCACCTCTATTAACAAAACCAATGTTGGAAGAACCACTGATCTTATAATTGGCAATTTCTCTAGTAGCCCTTAGTGCTGTACTCGTACGGGAAGTCGAAGGTGACCATCGTCCTGTGTATTATGTTAGCAAGTTGATGCAAGGTGCTGAGTTGAATTATTTAGAAATTGAAAAATGGGCGCTTGCGCTAATGACTACAGCCAGGAAACTCAGACCGTACTTTCAGTCTCATCACATAATTGTATTAACAGATCAACCTTTGAAGCAAGTACTTGCAAAACCGGATGTGTCGGCAAGACTCATTAAATGGGCCATCGAGTTAGGAGAGTTTAGTATTGAATACAAGAGTCGTACTTCGACCAAAGCCCAAGTGATGGCAGATTTTCTGGTGGAGATGACAGTAAACCCAAATGTAGTGGCCTCGATTTTATCTACAGATACAATCCCCTGGTCTTTATATGTAGATGGATCGTCGATGACGAGACGAGGAGGAGTTGGAGTATGGTTTCGTGCTCCTGAAGGAAACGACTTGGAGTTTGCAATAAAACTGAACTTTGATGTCACGAATAACGAGGCAGAGTATGAAGCGTTGATTGCGGGTTTGAAAATGGCAAGGACTCTAGATATCACAAACATGAAAGTATTCACCGACTCACAATTAGTAGAACGACAAGTTTCGGGAACCTATGAAGCAAAATAAAAAACCATGGTGAAATACCTGCAAAAAACAAAACAACTGATGATGGAGTTTGAAAAGATTGAATTATGTCAGATACCGAGAGATGAAAATCAAAGAGCGGATGCACTATCCAAATTTGCGAATCAAATTGTTGGATCGACGTGTCGTTCTGTGTCGCTACTTATTTCTGAACATTCGGAACTAGAATCTCAAGCTCTGATCATGGCTCTTGAGGAAGAGACGAGTTGGAAAAAACCAATCGTAGAATATTTATTACAGGGAATCCTACCAGAGGATAAACTCGAAGCTCGTAGATTATGTGGTAGAGCTGCTCGTTTCACTATCCTGAATGACGAGTTATACAAGAGATCAAACGCTGGACCCCTGCTTCGTTGCCTTGCCCCGGCGGAAGCAGAATATGTTTTGAGAGAAATACATGAAGGAAGTTGTGGAAATCACTCGGCCGGACGATCGTTAGCTCAAAAAATCACACGACAAAGATACTTTTGGCCAACACTTGTGAAGGACCCACAAGAGTTTGTGAAACGATGCAAACAATGCCAAATGCACTCTAATGAAATACATCAGCCGGGAAAACCCATGGAAGTGATAAAAATCGCAGACCCATTTGATCAGTGGGGCATTGACATACTCGGTTGATACTTATCTTAAACTCATCTAGTAAACTCGTATAATAAGACGAGTAGAGTTATGACTTATTAAGTATTCGTATTCATTTGCAGGTCCATTCCCACCAGTTAAGAATCAAAAGAAATTTATTATAGTGGCGGTGGAGCACTTCACAAAATGGATTGAAGCTGAAGCGGTGGCTCGTATTACGGAAGAGGTTATCATTGACTTCGTTTGGAAAAATATCATTTGAAGGTTAATAAACCTACGAAAATAAATAGAAATATGTGTGTTATAGTAATAAATATTATAATTTCAAAATTTGATTGGAAAAATATCATTTGCAGATTTGGTATACCTCGGATTTTGATTTCTGATAATGGAACTCAGTTCAACGGGAAATCTATTACTTCGTGGTGTAAAGAACTGAAGATTCAACAAAATTTTACATCTGTGGGACATCCCCAAGCAAATGGCTTGACTGAGGTCGCTAATAGGATACTACTGCAACACTTGAAGACTAGACTCGATGGTCTGAGGTCTGCATGGGCAGACGAGCTTCTAGGAGTCCTTTGGGCATATTGTACGACTCCAAGATCATCTACTGGAGAAACCCCGTTCTGTCTCGTTTATGGATCCGAGGCGATTATCACAGTGGAGATTGGTATGATGACTCATAGGGTATTAAATTACAACTCGGAAGAAAATCAGCTTAATCGAAAATTTGAGTTAGATGCTATAGATGAGGTGAGAGAACGAGCGTATGCAAGCATATTGAGACAGAAAAGTACCATGGCGAGAGCATACAATAAAAGAGTAAAAGTGAGATCCTTTCAAGTGGGAGATTTAGTGCTAAAAAGGGTGGAAGTCTCAAGGCATGTAAAAAAATTGGAAGCCAATTGGGATGGGCCGTATAAGATTATAAAGATAACGAAGGGAATGACGTATAGATTGCAAGATCTTGAAGGAAAAGAGTTACCTCGTCCGTGGCACATTGATAACTTGAGAAGATTTTATATGTGAGAAAGACACTGTTACTCACTCGTGCAACGAGTTTATTGCTGCTTATTTTTGAATGAGTATGTCGTTGTTAAACGAGCTCAATGATCATTTGAATTTGGAATCCATGATTTATACTCGTAAAACGAGTTTAGAAATATATTGTTACTCACTCGTAAAATGAGTTTATTACCGCTTATTTTTGAAGTTGGATGAATAACTTGAAAAAGTTGTATGAAGTAATAAAAACATTAAGTATGAGAACATTGAATTGCAGTTCTGAAAAGAACGAGCCAACTCTTGCTCTAAAATATATTACTAAGTTCAACTCTTGTTGTACGAACTAAAACTCAAAACAAGTCATTGTTCAAAAGTAAAAATGGATATACGAAAGACATAGACAAAAGCCACACTTGGCATTAAAAACGACTTCAGCCTTCAGGGTTTTCGCCACCTTGGTTAGAAGATTGAGATGGATTGACCGGAGGTTTGTACCAAGGAGCTAGTTGAGCAAATTCTGAAAATTCAATGGGCACAAACTCCTCATCTTCCGCTGAAAAAGAATCTCGGAAGAGCTTGCGTTTATAGCAATCTTCGAGGCAATGAATATCAAAATCAGGCTTGAATGCATTAAGAAGATTTCCATAGTCGATGCATTTGAAGAAGCCGTCCTTCTCATCCTTAAGAGCCCTAGACAAGAGCAGACGATCGAATATAGTCGACTTCATGAAATCACGAGCCCCGAAAAAATGACTCTCAGCGAGTTCATCCGCATATTCTTGGGATGCAAGATACTCGTGCTTCCCTTCAATACGACCCAACTCGTATGCGTTTGCCTTTTCTTTTAACAGCTCATCAAAACGAGCTTCACCTTCTGAAATTTTGGCTTCCAGATGAGCGATTTCAATTTCTAAGGCCCTCACAGCTTCTTGATGCTTGACCCTCTCAGCAGTTAAAAGATGACTTGAATCCATCAACTCGTTCTTCATTGTGATGTACGAGCTTTTTTCGGCAGCAGTGTCGGCTATGTACTTGGCAAATCTTGCCTTCTCCACCCTTAAGTCGTCTTTTAGCCCTGCACAACTTAAAGCCAAGTCGTGCAAACATGCCGAAGCCTGCAAGAGTTGTGCAGGAATATTATTATTCGATATACAAAAGGACAATAACAATAGGGAGAGCAAGCAAACGAGTATTACCTTCATCAGATGAGAAGCACCCATTCTTTCAACGACAGTGTAAGACTGCTCGATCAGTATAGACTTGTCACGAAGGAGATGCATGTTGCGATACATCTCCAATGCCACATTCGTCCCTTGGGGACCAGCTAATATGAAACTTTGAGGATAAATCCTCCAATCAGGAACTATGGGATCATGTTCCGGATCCTGTGGGCATCGTTCTGATATGTTGTACTCCTTGTAATCTCTCAGATTGAGGGCTTCCAACTTCTGGACAAGTTCCGCAGAAGATGGCCGAGTACCAGGGAGAGCCTGATCTTCCGAGGAAGACGTTTCCCTTCGGCGTTTAACCCTGCTGGATTCTGCCAAAGGTGGGCGTTCACAGGATCAGGATCCTGACCAGCAACACCCCTATCTACACTATCATCGAGAAGGACCTCGACTCGTGCTTCTGGACGAGTCTCAGAGATTTGAAGAAAACCGGGAGTGGCGATTCTTGATGAGGGTCGATCGTGTCCTGAACCACGAGAGATTTCCTGGATTGGCTTTATGGGTGGGGTGTTGGTCCTTCGCTGACCTGGAGAACCCTCAGCAGTGGGTATCTCTTCTTCACGGAGGGCGGCGAGACGAGCTGCACGAGTGGCCATTTCTGCAAAAGAAGATGGATTTTACATTCAATAAACATGATAAATTAAAACAGTAAAAGAAACAAGGCTTACCTAAGTTGGGAACTCCAAGAATAGGTGCGGAGCTCAGACCGCAAGAAACGAGTATGGCCTCTGTCATTAATTTTTCAGGAACAAAAGGAACAGAAACTAACCCTTCTAAGAACCCTCGTTCCCAAGTCGGATTCCCTACTTCTAACTCTCGTTCATGTACGCACCATCGCCTAGGAACGAGCCAATTTTCATTTTTTGGGGGAGAGATATAAATATATTTTTCCTTCCACCGTCCGAAGGAATCACGGGTATTAGCTTAAAGGATAGCATCTTGACGAGGTGAAAAGTAAAAGAAACCACGCCGGGGCGCCTTTTTACAACGATTAAGAAAAAACATTCTGTGGAAATTGGCTACACTTGCTTCTTTCCCGTGAGCAGTCATTAAAATTATAAAAAGTATTATATGTTTATAAGAATTAGGTAAGAGTTGAGTGGGACAAAGTCCGTAATTTAACATAATATCATTAATACTTGCATGGAGGGAAATCTAATGCCAAAAATCAGGTGGGCAAGATGAAATGTACGGAAACCTACTGGTGGTTTATGCATAAGATCTGAATGACCTGGGAACTGAATTTCATAATTTGGAGGAATAAAATGTCTGACTCTCAACTCGTTTTCCCTAGTTGGCCTTACAGTTGAAACTTGGTTAAGCCAAGTAATATGTGTGTTCACATCAGCTGGACCCTCTAGATCTACGACTTCCCTACCCTCGTTCCTATGTGACGACTCGGGAACATCACTAGGTGGAACAAACCCCTCAACTAAACGATCAATAGCATCTGAACCAGACCCCTCACTAGAAGAGCTTGAGATCTTGTTATTATTAACAGAGGCAAAAGATCTAGTACGAGCCATAGTAAGAAAAGATTAAGAGAAGAGTACGTACGAGAATGGTGACGAAGAATTTGAACCCAACTCGGTCGTTGTTGAAGAACTCTGCTTCTCTCTAAACAATTCTCTCTCTATAGAAAATTCTCTCTCTAAGAAAGTAAAAGTGAAAGTGAAAAGTAAAAAAATGTGAGGACTATTTATAGGGAGATAAGAGGAAGAGATGTGAACGGTCCGGATTAATTACATCCGACGGTTGAATTGAATGGACGCTTGGAATGGCTAGTAGCATATGTCATTAATAGTTGCGACTTTTGAGGACTAAGGACGTGACGGCTGGGCTTTAATTGAAGCAACGCGTCTCTCGAGATGAGGAGACATAACTTGAGGAGCTTTAAATGCCCAAATAACACGCCTATTGTTAATGATATCCATTAAAATATATATATATATATATATATGTATATGTATCAGTAATAAAACCATCATTCATGATAAAAACAATAAATGAAAGAGAAGAAATGATTGAATTAAAACACCCTACTGGTGGCTAATGAAGATATGAGTACGACTCAACCACGTAAACGAGATAGAGACCTAATTACTACTTCATCAGCATGAATTCAAATTGTTACACGTCTAATTCTTCAAATTGATGAAGTGGGGACTTAATGATATAGTAAAATGTGTTATAAGGCCCAATCTTAATTGGATAAAGAACCTAGGCCCAACAGAGGCCCAAAAACCGAAGTCACTAGATTAGGTCCGCACTAAGTAACAGTGTCGGGTCGGGTCGTTCCATGACCCGACTCCACTAGAACGAGTCATCCACCGTCCACTAGTGCCACCTGTTAGCATCCTATGAATGCCCAACTACCATTGGTACAGGGTGTGCACTATAAATACCCCTTCATAACATTTATTGGGGGTTGGAATCTCTAGAATATTCTCTCAAGAATTAGCCTCATATGTTCATTAATAACGAGTCTATAAACTGAGAAGTACGTTCCCTTATACTTACAAATTTGGAGACTAGATTCGTTCACCGAGTACGACCCTGTATACAATAACCAATATAGAATTACGTTGGCTTGATCCTAATTAGGTACGTAGGTAGCTTAATTATCATTGAGTGCAGCCATAGTTCTTCATCATCATACTCGTGGAGTAAGTTGTGTCATTCCAGACTGAGAAACTTGGGTTCCCGGATTTGGGTTAAATCATAATTGTATATAAGTTGTTACTCTTGATAATTAGTGACAATGAAATTGTTGTGACTGTTGACAATTAGTGACACTTTTAATGATAATTAGTTATACGCTTTTAATGACAACTTAGTGACAATAAATATAGTTGTCACTCTATTTCTGTTGTCATTAAAAATATATATCACTAATTGTGAATAGTGCACTTCACTTAATATGAAGTTTTGTCACTAAATTTATTATTGTGACAAAGTACAAATTATTGTCACTAATTATATATTTAGTGACAATTTTTGCATTATTACTTGAACTTTTGTCATTAATATTATTATTTGATGCTGTAGTGCCAATAATTTTGAAATTTTGTGTTCTATATTTTCAAAAAAAATCTTTAATAGTTATTCAAAATCAAAGTTGTGTTTATGGTCTCAAAAACACAACCGTGAACTCTTTGAGCAGATACTTGTCAGTTAGCCTTTCAGGTTTCAAAAACACAACCGTAGAAGTTCCAAGTGGGTTCTATTTTTGAAGTCGATAGCAAAACCATCTTCCTACAACAGCGTTGCAATTCGCCATTTCCTTGGCTTCTGGCTCGTATCCTCGTATCAAGGAAGAAGAATAAGAAGTCAAGATTTTGGAACAAAAACTGAAAAGTGCGAGCTCAAATCACACTACAAAAAAATAATAAAGGTATTAATGACAAAATAACAAGTGACAATGTCAAAGTTATAACTAATTATAAATTTTTAGTGATAAAAATTTTTGTTTTGTCAAAAAAAATAGGTTTTACACGTTTAATTGTGACAATATTTTTATAGAAGTTGTCACTCTTGATAATTACTAGGAAGGAAGTTGTTGTCACTATTGATAAATAGTGACACATTTAGCGACAACTTAGTGACAAAAATTATAGTTGTCACTCTATATGTATTGTCACTAAGCATGTATCACTAATTGTCAAAAGTGACAATTTTAAAGAAACTCTCGTCACTAAAAATTCTTATTGTGGCAAAGTAAAAATTATTGTTACACGTTAAGTATATATATTTAGTGACAATTTTAACATTATCACTTCAAATTTCGTCACTAATATTATTTTTAGTTGTAATATTTTCAAAATCCCCAAAAATTCACCTTGAAAGACCTAAAAATTTGAGTTTCCCCCCATTTTGGTCGCCCCCCACCCCCCCCCTCCAACATTTGAGCTCAATTTTTTTTCCAAGTCAGAAACTACCTGTTAGTTGACTAATTGGCCGTATGAAGATTGAGAAATAAACATATTTTTTGCCTAAAGTGAGAATGGGATAAAGCACCGCACGAAAAATGAGAAAAAATTGCAAAATTAATCTCGTAGTTATAGGGGTTGGCAAAATTAGTCCCCTATTTTTTTTCAAGTTGAAATTGGTCCCATATCTATCAAAGACTCGCAAATTGAGGATTAATTACACCGGAAAGCCCTAATTTGACCGGAATCCCACTTCAATTTGGGATTTTTTCAATTTTCTAGGCAATTTTGCTTATGTGGACACAAATGGTTGCTTACATATGATTTAATTGACACCTAGGATGCTATATAGATATTATTTAGAGAGAGTGTCCTAAGATGGATTCTCGAAAAATTTCATTAAATTTGAAATAGTGACATGGAAAAAAATCTCTTAATTTTTTTCAAATATTTTTTTTTTGAGGATAAAAGCGCAATATATTAACCGGCTAAATCAGCCAAAACCAAGTTCAACACATCATAGAGTATATCAGAGCTATCCCCCGAGATCATAATCGAAACATCACGCTCTAAACAATGTGCAACAGAATTTCCTAAACGACGAATAAAAGAAAAGCTAACAGAAGAAAAGGAAGAAATATACGAACGAATATCAGAAATCAACGGACCCACATAAGATAAATCCTCCGATGGTGAATTGATTTTTTGAATGAGAGGTAGGCAGTCCCCCTCAATAATTACTCGCCTCCAACCACTTGAAACAGCCAGACGAATAGCTTCCCTACAAGCTAAAGCCTCACCCGATTCAGCCGATGATTCAAAACCAAAGCGACCTCATAGGCCACCGTAGAACATTGCCCTCAGAGTCACGGGCGATCACGCCATAACCAATACCCGGTGGATTTGAGAAAATTGCACAATCAAAATTCAATTTAACATAAGTGGCATCCGGAGGTCTCCACTTGGTTAAATCAAAATTCGATTCTCTCAAAGCTACTAGCAAAGCCGCTTCCTGATATACACCCAAGAAAGACCGTATCATAGGAGCTAGGATAGCCGGTGGGGTATCCTTGTTTTCCATAACCTTTTGGTTTCTATGGAACCAAAGATACCATGCAGATGTTAGGAAGAGGGCATATTGTTCTTTCTCCAAATGTGTGTGGCAAAATCGGAACCACTCCTTATCACAAAGAATAATCCGTGACAGCAAATTCACCGAGGCCCAAAGTTGGCGAGCGTACGGGCATAAGTGAAGACAATGATCAACATCTTCCATCTCCGACTCGCAGATAGAGCAACCCCTCGAAACCTCCAGCTTACGCCTCAACAAATTGGAAGAAGAAGGTAAAGCTTTTTTGCCTGCTTTCCATGCAAAGACCCTTATCTTCGGTGGAACACTAGCTCTCCAAATAAATTGCCATGACAGATGAGGTGGTTTAGAAATACTCAACGACGCTCTCCCACAACTTTCTATCTCCCATGCTAGATAGTATGCACTCTGAACCGTAAAAATCCCAGATTTGGTCCCGTTCCAAATAACTCGATCTATATTGTGATGAGACCCCAACGGAATTGATTTTATAGCCTCCACATCCTCCCTCCAAAAACACATATCAATGAGTTCGATATTCCACCATCCCGTGTTTCGGTCGATAAGATAACTAACTTTAGTATCTGCCGGTAAAAGCCGATCTCTAGTAATGGGCCGAAAGTCCCTATTACGGGGCAGCCAAGAATTAAACCAAATGGATATCCGTTCACCATTCCCCACTCTCCATCTACAACCATGTCTAACTATATTTTGAGCGATGATATTAAAAATATAAAAATGTCAAAAAACTTCGAAAAGATTAATTTTTTTTTATATAAAATTACATATTTTGAATTTCTTATAAATTAGAATAAAATTATATTTTATTGGATATTAAATTATTTCAGAATAATTAAATTAAGTTTTGTATTCTATTATTATCTAGTAACCAATAAATTAGTTTAATAATAAATTATTTAATAAATTACAAAAAGATAAAAAAAAAAAGAAGGAAAAAACTGTTCATAACCAAGTTGCCACCACCACCATCACCACCACCCCCAACTCAGGCTCAGTTTTTTCGCGCCTAGCGTCGCCGCCCTCAACACTTTTCCTCACCGCCCGCAGCACTCCCCACCCTCCCCAGCGCGACACCAACGCACATACACACATTTTGCGAACAGAAAACACACGCACTTTAACGCCGCAATTTGTGAGATCTAGGGGAGGGGCCGATCGGGGTCGGTGAGGCCCGTGGGTTGAGGGCATCGTGGTCATTGGTGGTCCGATGGGGCGTGGTGGGGGTGGGGGAAGACTGGGCTCATACATACTTTTCATTTTTTTTCAAAATTAATTTTTTTAATATATTAATTTAAAATGGTAATTGATATTTAATGGTTGAAAATATAGAAATTAAAATGCAATTTTTTGTAATCTTACACTTAGCATTTTGAAATTTGTCCACATGTCATTTTTTTCCCGGTTGATAACTTTGAGATTCACGTGGGCAGATTTGACTTGAAAATCAAAAATTCCCAAATTGAATTGGTCATGTGCATGTCACATGATCAATTCCGGCCAAGTTCGAATTTTCCGACCGACTTTGTCCCCAATCCACGAGTTTTTAATGTATACGGGAGTACCATTTTTGCCAGTTTGAAAAACAAATTTTACCACCACTCTATAAGTACGGGACTAAATTTGCAATTTTCTCCAAAAATGAAATTAGCCTATGATATAATATCAAAAATGACATTTCCCCATTTAATTAAAAACAGTTTACCTCGGATTTTATTTTTCATGACTTTTCATTTTCTCACTTTTTTATAAGCTGAAATATTTGCAGACAATCATCTAATACTTATTAATAATGACTGGTTGTTCATTGTGCAGTGATTTAATATTCATATAGTAATACTGTATGTAACCAGTCCTTGGAAACAAAAACCGATAGGTTAACATTAATTAAGAAATTAGTAAAAATCACATTCAAGCTAAATAGCAACGGAGGAGCCTGCCACTAGCACAGTAGCACATGGCAAGAAAGCCTAGATAATAAAATTTGGGTTTACATATATAAAAGTCGTAAAATTAATATTAGTGACCATAATTAAAAAAAACAAAACGTATTTATTGAAAGATATATAAATGATCAGGGGCATTTAGGGCTTCCTTCTTTGGTCTTCCAATTATTGTAGCAAGGGCATGTTTGTTTGTTGCCATAAGTGCCCGGCGGTACACAGAGGCACGTGGCGCAGCACTTCAAACAGAAAAACATGCATGGCTTCTTGTGTGATGTTGCCGAACACCGGTACGTGCACCGAGGACTACAATCTGTTAATAGTTTTGAAATGGAATTTCAGCCTTGGTCAGCATTATGTAAAGGAGGTCAGGATTTGGAGTTAGGGGTTAGTACAAAAAACAGGGGTAGTGGGTGACTTGATATTTTTAGATTTTTTGGAGGGGAAATTCCAAATATAAAAAACTTATAGAGACAAGATTTATTTTTTCAAAGTTGAGACGGAGTAGGTGCGCTCACCAGCTCCTGGCACCATCCCTGATTATGTGTGAGTGGATTTTTCTTTACAAATCAAAGGCCTTATTTGGCATAGTGAAATGATTTATTCAATTTTAGTGATTAAACTTAGATAGTTCAAACCCCAACGAAGTTCACTTGTTTGGTACGGTGGATCGTTAAAATGGCATGATATATTAAGACACATTGTATATACCCTAATCTCTTGTACAAATAATATAAATTGAAAAATACTATATACCACCGATCCAAGATAGGGTAAGATATTTATATGATATGGTAAACATAAATTACGAAAAATCAAATTAAATACATCTATTACATTAAATTTTCACAAAATTAAAAGAAATGAAAAAACGGTAAAAAATGACGGATGGTATATAGGATCAGTGATATAAATTCTATGGCAATTAGTCAACTTAGATATCAAGGACAAAAATCCTAGATGCCAGGACTAATTCTTGATTTGGAAATACTCAAATGGAATTCTCAGTTCGTTAATATATTTAATTATTGGTTGAAATATTTCCATCTATATTCTTGATTTGGTCAACCAAGGCATATTGGTGGTCCTCTCTTATGGATACTTTAGCTTATCTAAGCAAACAAGAATTAATTTTAGCCTCCAACTAGCTAATAGTATATAAGAATCTCAATCGTAGCTAAAAATCTTTGAGATTAATTTTAATTAGGGATAATTACACTCACACCCCCTCAATGATGGGGTAATTACACAAACCTCCCCTCACTAATTGATAATTACAAACACACCCCCTCAGAGGGTCTTAGTCCGTTAACTTGGCCTCCTCTACGTTTTGGTCCGTTAACTTGACACCTTACAAAATTAGTCCGTTAACTTGGCCTCCTCTTCTATGTTCCAACAATTTATGGCTTCAAAGGTTCAAGTTAGAGCACCATCAGCAATATCCCCCAATTTTCCCTCCATTTGCAATTTATCCCCAAATTAAGTGGCACATGCTTTGCATGTGCTCTTTTCCGGCCACTTTTCAATTTTCACGGCAAGATTTTAAAATTTCTCAGCAGAAAGGACCAAAATTAAAAAAAGTGTCAAGATAACGGACTAATTTTGTATGGTGTCAAATTAACGGACCAAAAAGCAGAGGAGGCCAAGTTAACGGACTAAAAAAATAATTTTCCCCACACAGGGAATGCAATTGTAAAAAATCTTTAACATGGGGTGTGTGTTTGTAATTATCAATTAGTGAGGGAAGATTTGTGTAATTACTCCATCATTGGAAGGTGTGAGTGGATAGAATTATCTATAGACCACGAAATAGGCTTTTAAGGAAAAACGTATATATATCATGTGTCCAAATATCTAAACTTATTCATACCTTGTGGACGAAGACGACTGTACCCCTGCCAGAATGTGAAACACATAAGCTTTGGATAGCAAGAATATATAAGTCATGAGAATGCAGAAAGAAGACAAAATTTGATACATAGACTAATTACCTCAACCACATTAGACAAGGTAACCATGAAAAGTACTATCAAAACCAGCCAAAGACTACTGTACGGACGTGCCCCCATCGCTCTCTCTCTAATCAAAAAACACAAGAAAATCTTATCTTAGTAAAATGGATTAGATATATTATAGTGATATATGATTGAAGAATAAAGTCCATATTTATAGGGCAGAATCACAAAGTTGCGGCGTTAATTTAGGGAAGTTAAAATCCACAAGAAAAGTCCATAAATATTTATTGATGCGTAAACGGCGCCGTGTTTGCTGTGCTTGATTTGCTATAATTAAATTTGTTGACCTTTTGCCTTTTTTACATGTGAGTTGTCTTTTTTATGGGAAAATTGCAAATTTTGTCCTACAACTTTGGCGGTGATAAAATTCTCGTATCTTGTATAATTTGCAAAATTGGTCCTATAACTTTCAAAAGTCGCGATTTAAGGATATATTTCAATTAAGAACCCTAATTTCCCCTGAAATGGTCACGTGCAGTGCACGTGGCCAATTAAAATTGGGGTTTTTGCTATTGCCGGCCAGATTTGCATGCGTGGAGTATGGCAGGGCTTTTTTTTTTGACCTACCAACTCAGTTTTACTTCAATATTTGTTTTCTTTCACTAGAAAAAAAAATCTGATTTGGCGTCCTATGTGTAAAAAAAAAAGAAGCACTTTTATACTCCATGCGTGCAAGACTTTTTAAAGTTATGAGACCAATTTTTCCAGTTACACAAGATATATGACCAATTTTGCCACACCTTAAAGTTATAGAACTAAATTTGGAATTTCCCCTTTTTTTTCTTGCCTTGCTATCATAAAATGCACCAGTCCTTTTTTATTGCCAATTCCCTCTGTCTGCCGTCCCACACACACATATATATACTTTTTATTCCCAATTTCCTCTTGCATTAGGGAATCTGCTCTGGCGTTATCAGCCCCCTTTTTATTTTTGTTTCCTTTCTTTCTTTTCTCAAGGAAAAAACACTTTTGATTACGTACCAAATTGCAACAAAATCACACAATATTGAGAGATCTGTTATGAAGATCTTACAAGCAACTTCCAAAACTTGTTTAGGCTGGAGCTTCTATACATTGCAAACATTTTTGTGTAAGTACCATCTATCATTTGGCAAATTTTCAAAATTTGATGCATATAGAATAGAATTGGTAAGATGAGAAGCATGCATATATAAGAAAAATCATGTGCAAGTACGTCAAAATCAAATAGCTTAAACTTGATGTTCGATAATAAAACAAAACTCAAACGTAAGTTTAAACTCTATAAGAAATTCAAACAAGGGTTAATTTAGAATGTATGATATAACTAGTTTTCGTTTAATTTACATTTCCAACTCATCGGAAGTCAAGTTATCAAATCCGTATAACTTCTTACAGATCTTGTTAGAAATATTTTCAATTGTTAGTTGATCTTTTGGGTATATAAAAATGAAGAAAGCACCCACGAATTGGGCACATGCGATAACGTCCTTTTAATTTAGAGAATATGTATCATAGACTGATAAGTACGGTAAATAAATTCTTTAGAACATGATTGATAATTAGGGTATAATAGGTAATTTTGCCTATAAAGATGCATCTGCCTTTTTTCTATTTTCCTAAATTAAAAATATAATTTTAACCGAATTTCATATCGGGACTTCAATTTAATATAGAAGAAGTAACTAAAAGACGGAGAAAATAAAACAAACTCAAAAGAAGATCATTAAATTCGAAGGCAGTTTAATCTATAATAACTATTTTAAAAGTGTGAATGTTAGGAAATGATTTACATTTCTTAACTTTTTTGTAGATACTAAATAACGTTATGTGAATATTAAGTTAGAGACAAAAGTGAGGTGTCGTGGAGCGTCAACTCTAAGAGTCCCTGCTCCGTTTTTGTCGGACAAAAGAAAAAAAGAAAAACGAAAACCCTATTCTATGCGAGGGCTTTTCCCCTTCTCTGCCGCACCGCCTCCGTGCATGGAGGAGGCGGACCCTTACCAACCACCCCCGTTGGTGGTAACTCCGAACAAGACCCTCAAGAAACTCAAGCGCCGGTTAATCGGTGCGGATTTCCCCACAAACCCAAGCCCTCCTGGCGAAGACGCACCCATGCAACCCAAAACTGCGCACCAAACTGGTGGCGACTTCACCCGCAGCGACGACGAGATAGCTTCGTCGAAGGCAGTCAAGGCGAACCCGGGTGCCAACACCTCGAACGCCTGGCAAACGGATAATCTCCGGCAACATTGGACTAGAAAACTGGCTGCTCCTGTCTTCTATACGAGAGAGGGCAAGGACGATGATGATGAATTGGGGGAGGAGAGTAAAGACGAAGCCGACATCGCTGTTTTGGTGTACAAAATCCCCGACAAGGAAATTCAAGAGATGGCATCACCCTACCGTAGGGCTTTAGTTGTGAAAATTCTCGGCCTGAAAGTTGGTTACTTAATGCTTCGCCAACACATGAAAGCTATATGAAGATTGTTCTACGACATAAACCTAGTTGATATATCTAGTCCGATTTCGGTTCAAGGAGGAGTACAATAGAGTGTTGAATGAAGGGCCTTGGATGATATTGGGGTATTACTTGACTATGCGAAAATGGGAACTGTCATTCAACCCTAACAAAGAAAAGATAACTAAAACCATGATATGGATTCGATTCCCTGAACTCCTTATTCACTTGTTTAACGATAAAGCCTTACGCATAATGGGTAGTTTAATTGGAAAGGTGCGAGGTATAGATAGAAATATGGAATAGTCGATTAGGGGTCGATATGCTAGAGTATGTGTGGAAATGGGCCTCAAAAAGCCGATTGTGCCGGTAATCAAAGTTAACAAGAAAGTGCGAGTCGTTGAGTATGAAGGATTATCGCTCATTTGTTTCACATGTGGCGAGTATGGACACCGGAAGGAAACGTGTCGTATGGTTTCAGGTTTAATGAATCCGGAAAACTTACCACTGGAGGCACAGGAAGAGAAAGCTAAATCTCCAACTACGTATGGCCCATGGAATATAGTCCAGAACCGTCAATGTCGAGGGGGCCAGAACAAGGTAAATGGTACAGACAAGCAAAAGGAAAATAATCCTACAGTTTTTCAGTTTGGGGCAAATAATCAATTAGCAAATAATACCGAGGCTGAGAGGGTTTATGCGGGAACCGGTAGGACAACGGTAAATATGGGGAACCGGACGCGAAACGATAACACACATACACGTGATATGGGGAATCCAAAGTCAAAAAATTCAAAGGAAACACCGAGTGGGTCGAGGTTCAATGTCCTTTTGGACACGGAAGAAGAACCGGAGAACAATGGAGGTATCACTACTAGGGATTTCATAGGTGATGTGGGTACTAACACAATGGGAAGAAAGGTCTGGAAGAAGAAAGGAAAAGTGCCAATCAATTCAAGTATTGAGGAATTGGTGAACACAGAGAGGATCACACCTATAGCCCGAGGTACTACTTATCCCATCGTCAATAACTGTATTCATTCACCGATTGAGCTGGACCAAGATATGATAGATTCTACATCGGTTCATCAGAGGGACTTGGCAAATATGAACCCAACCGAAACTACTCGGACTGAGTCTCATTTGGAGCACACTCGACCACCGGACTTTCAACAAGAGGGTTTAATGAGCTTGGATGATGAATCTGATGATGAACATGTATATTCTGAGATGGTCACTACTCAGAGTGATATGGGGCAGCACAATGCCGGGACCACTGATTTACCAGCAGCTTTGGAGCAAGATGTTGTTATGACCAAGAGTAGGGGGTTTTGACCCCCCCCCCCCAGGTATGATCTTATGTTCTTACAGAACTTCTCCCTCTGTTCGTTAATTATGACATCTATATTTTGGAATTGCAGGGGTGCACCGAAGCCGGGATTTTAAAATTTGCTAAGAGAAGTTCTTAATCGATATAAGCCGATGATAATAGTGTTGGTTGAGCCAAGGACTCAAGGCCACCAAGCAGATACTATCTTGAAATTTAGTAAATTTGATAAGGTTGAAAAAGTGGAAGCGAGAGGGTTTGCGGGAGGAATTTAGCTTGTTTGGAACACAATGGAGGTCGAGCTAGATATAATAGAGGCGAATGAACAAAGTATTACCTCTATAGAGAACTGAAAAGGTGATGTTGTTAGGAATCCCGTACAGGAAAACAGAGAATTGCAGCGGAATATTCGAGGATTCCTACCGGTAGATCACAAAAATAGATCTGATGATTTTTCATTGGTTTCGCGAAATTTAGAACGAATAAACAAACCCTTTTGATTCGTTTATTGATTCTGCAGAACATCAATCCTCCAAGGGCTCCTATCTCTAAAGCTTCACGCGAAACGAGCCTTCCAAAGATCCCGAGACTTCTCCTTTTTTACAGTAGTGGACGGCTAGAGAGGAGAGAGGGGAGAGAGTTCTTTTCTTTTTGTGTTGTGTAATGTTATCTTGTTGCTTTCTTCGTTAGGGTTTGTTTCACTGTAGGAGTCCTATTTAAACTCAATTAGCTTGTAGAACAAGTTGGAGGCTACTCCAAAACCGTAAGTGGCCGCCCCTCCTAGGGCTTCCTTGGACTGGGTGGGCTTTTAATTGGTGTCTAATTTTTAACCCATCTGTATATATTTAAATTTAAATCCAATTTAAATATAATATATATTATTAATTAATTCCAATTAATTAATGTACTAATCAAATAATTTAATTTAATCCAATTAAATTAAATATTTAATTAATTGATTTAATCTAATTAAATCAATCAGTCCATTTAATTCTTTCTAAAAGATTTACACAAAAAGATACATCCCGTTCGTTTCTTATAGCGCGACTCTTTAGGTTTGTCTCAATTGGCAAAGGGAGGAATTACCTAAGGATGTGAGTGTCACCTAGCCAGTCTCGTGGACTCACATCGTAACCCAATTGAGTACGAAATGAACGAATCATTTTACGAACCTCTTGATCATAAATTCCGTATGAGTATAAGCCCTTCACTGACGTATCCCGATCGAGTGAGAGTCATGGAAAATGTCAAACTCACTAAACTTGATACTGTGCATTAGACTATAGCATAATGAAATTACTAAACTACCCTCAGTGTCCCACATGAGTTAGTTGTTATGCTTTGGCCAAAGACTTTATAATTTCATTAGCCTATAATCGCACAAGATACTTACTCGTTTACTATCGAGACAGTGAATCCCATCTTGGCGATCACTGATCAACTGCTACTTGTCTCATTGATATCGCACTTCGAGGTCGACCCCACCGATGGGTGATATGGGCCTAACTACTCTGGTAACAGATCCAATAATACAAGCACATTGATCATGAACCCTCAGGTCTAAGGCTCACGCATACTATTACGATCAGTAATGCAATCATTGACAGTCATTGAGTAAATACCCATGTGATCAGATTACTACGAGCCGTGTTTGAATATGTCAATTCCATTGACATATCTATGATACTTGCTCCCACTACCCTATAGTGTTTGACTGGCACTCATCGTCAGAGCATGTGTCATACAAGTCGAATCTTAATGCCCAATTAAGATTCTTTGACTTGCGAACCCTTTTAAGTGATTAGGTGTAAGACTCTTCCCATGCCACGTCTTTATTCCATAAAGAGCAAAGAGTCAAACCTTTATTCACATGGACTATATGTTAAATACTTATTTAGATGCCATAAAGATTTATATGAACAAAATACAGATGCCTTTATTAATATCATTTTAATAGTTTGTACAACATAATGAGATACCCTAATCTAACTATTTGTCCTCATTGGCATCTAAGGCATATACCTAACAATCTCCCACTTGCACTTAGTGCCAATCGCTTTGGTATCTTATACCCATCTTCTCAAGATGTTGCTCTAGCACCGCCTGCGCTAATGGCTTAGTGAGTGGGTCAGCTACGTTATCCGCTGAGGCTATTTTCTGCACGGCGATGTCGCCTCTTCCAACGATTTCTCGAATTATGTGATATCTCCTCTCTATGTGTTTGGATTTGTTGTGAGACCTTGGTTCCTTTGCTTGCGCGAAGGCTCTATTATTGTCACACCATTGTGGTAACAGAAGCTCCATACTAGGAACAACTTGAAGTTCAGTAATGAACTTCTTTATCCAAACAGCGTCGTTGGCTGCCTCCGAGGCTGCACATATTCAGCTTCGATGGTCGAATCGGCAGTTGTGCTTTGCTTGGAACTTTTTCAAGACACTGCTCCACCGTTCAAAGTGAATATGAACCCAGAAGTGGATTTTTGGTCATCGATGTCAGATTGGAAATCTGAATCAGTATAACCATCCACTTTCATTTTTCATATGTGAGGATCATATCTTTAGTTCTTCTCAAGTACTTTAAGATTGATTTCACGACCATCCAATGTTCTTTGCCTGGGTTAACTTGAAACCTACTTACTACGCTCACAGCGTATGCAAGATCTGGTCTCGTGCATAACATAGCATACATGAGACTTCCCACTGCTGATGCATAGGGGATGGTATTCATTTCTCTTTGATCTTCCTCACTTTGAGGACGCATCTTTTTGGAGAGATGAATTCCATGTCTCATGGGCAAAAGACCTCTTTTAGAATTTTCCATCCCAAATCGCTTCAGGACCTTTTCTAAGTAGAGGGCTTGGGAGAGACCTATTGTCTTATTTGATCTATCCCTATAGATTCGAATTCCTAGGACATCGGTGGCTTCTCCTAAGTCTTTCATGGAGAATGTGCTTGAAAGCCATGTCTTCCACGTATAGTAAAACCTTTGGGCTGCTCCATATAGATATCCTCCTCGAGGAATCCATTTAGGAAGGCGGTTTTAACATCCATTTGCTAGATCTCATAATCCAGGTATGCAACTATTGAAAGTAGAATTCTAATGGATTTGATTATAGCTACTGGTGAAAAGGTTTCCTCATAGTCAATGCCCTCTTTCTGACTATACCCTTTCGCCACTAGCCTGGCCATATAGGTATCCACCTTGCCATTCGGACCTATCTTTCTCTTATAGATCCATTTGCATCCAATAGGTACAATACCTTTGGGAGGATCTACTAGATTCCAGACTTGGTTCGAATACATCGAATCCATTTTCACTTTCATAGCTTCATGCCATTTTGTAGAATCCATATCCATCATTGCCTGGTCATAACTAGAGGGATCATCTCCATGGTATCCTTCTGCTACTGCATACAAATTATGCTCTTCTTGTAGCAGAGAACCATATCTCGCAGGCGGTTGAGATACTCTAGTAGACCTGCGCACTGATGGTTGTGCCCTTTCTGGGTCAGGTTGGGTCTCTTAAACAATTCATTTTGTTCTTGTAGAACAATACTTCTACCAACTCCTCCTTCTCAAATGAATTCTTCTTCGAGAAAGATTGCCTGTAAGGAAACAATGATTCTCTGATCATCGGGAAGGTAGAAAAGGTATCCCATGGAATCCTCGGGATATCCAACGAATCGCCCTTTTATGGACCTAGCCTCCAATTTCTCTACCTTGGTCTTTTTCACGTAAGCTGGGCAACCCCATATTCTTATGTGTTTCAGATTAGGTTTCCTTCCATGCCATATCTGATACGATGTTCTAGGAACAGATTTGGAAGGACATCTATTCAGAATGTGAGTTGCTGTAAGCAGCGCGTGTCCCCACAATGAAATGGGCGAATCTGTGTAGCTGAGCATAGATCGAACCATGTCCAACAGTGTTCGATTCCTTCGTTCTGCTACGCCATTTAATTGTGGAGTTGCTGGAGGAGTAAGCTGTAACAGTATGCCATGTTCTCGAAGGAACTGGTCAAAATCCGCATTCATATACTCGCCACCGCTGTCAGACCGAAATGTCTTGATCTGATGCCCGGTTTGGTTTTCGACTAAAGTCTTGAATTCAATGAATTTATCCAATGATTCAAACTTGTACTTCATTAAATACACGTAGCCATACCTAGAATGGTCATCGGTAAATGTGATGAAGTACTGAAAACCACCGCGGGCCATATTTCCAAATGGTCCGCACACATCAGTATGAACTAGACCTAAGACTTCTGTGGCTCTTTCAAAATTCCCTGTGAAGGGGGACTTGGTCATCTTGCCTTGGATACAAGACTCACAAGTGGGACAGGGATCTGATCCCAATGAGTCTATGACTCCATCCTTTTCTAACTCGTCTAGTCTCTGGTCCCCGACATGACCTAGTCTCAAGTGCCATAGCTGTCTCAAGTTTGTATCATACATTCTGTGTTTTCTTATTACAACATTAAGATTACAATCATTTTGGACATTAATAATATAAACCATTTATTAAAGACGCATTGCCAACACATTCATTTCTAAAATAAATGTCACAAGAATTGTTCATAAAGGAAAATAAATAACCTTTCCTGACTAAAACAGAAGTTGAAACAATATTCTTAAGCACGTTGGGAAAAACAAGGCAATTGTCTAAATATAATAAATGTCCAGATGATAAACTAAGGGAAGTGTTACCAATGTGTGAGGCTGCTACACTATGACCGCTGCCAACATTGATCATCACTTCACCATGCTCCAGCTTCTTACTTCTTTCCAGCTCCTGATTCATAACACATATGTGAGCATTAGCCCCAGAGTCTAGAATCCAGGAAGTTGAAAATATGGTAACAGAACAATTTATTTCTAAAACATTATGTTCTATACCTGAAGTAATTTTTGCATTCAGCATGGGACAGTCACGTTTTCAGTGCCCCATCTCATGGCAGTGAAGACATGTGTCTGTCTTCTTTGGACCCTTTTTCTTAAACTTCTGAGTCTTTGTGATTTTGGGTTCTCTGATTTTGCCAGCTAGTTCAGTGTTACTTGAAATGACAGGAAACTTGAATGCACCCCAACTCTGTTTCATTCGTTGTTGTGCAGTCATCAGCTTGCTCATAAGTGTCGAGAGTGATCCTTCAATGTCATCCATGTCAAAATTGATGACGAAATCCAAGAAGGATCTAGGTAATGATTGGAGAATGAGGTCCACCTGTAGGTGAAGGTCCATGTAGTAACCCAGAGACCTAAGCCTGTCTAGCATGGAGATCATCTTCAAAACATGATCTTTAACATCCTCATTCTCTTTCATTTTTATGTTGAAGAGCTCTTTAGATACATAGTATCTGACGGACTTTCCGTGTTCCCCGAACAGCTCTTCCAAGTGCAGCATGATGGATTTGGGACTATCCATGTTTTCATGCGTGCGTTGTAACTCTCCACACATGGAGCTCAACATATAATCTCTTACTTTACGAGCATCAGAGACCCAATCTGAGTATGCTAGTTTGACTGAATCATCCTCGTTGACCCCAGGCCTCGGTGGTCGATCTAGTTCCAACATGTACTCGAGATTTTCATCATTTAGGACTATCCTCAGACCTCTGTTCCAATCAGAGAAATTCTGGCCGTTCAAAACGTTCTTTTCAAGCAAAACTTTGAGTGGGTTTACCATTTTGAGAGAGATAAAATTACTGCAGAAAATTAACCAAGATTCAATTAGATAATTATGTTGTACCCAAGTAAACATTAGGACTTTAATTTTTGACTTGGCTCCCACTACATTTTTCAAACCATTGCACTCCAACTGCAATGAACGGAAATTTCGTTGGAAAGATTTCATAGTAAGTGATTGAGTTCTTCAAAAATTTCAATGAGTTGCAATCTGTAACGATGTATGGCTCATTGGAACTTTTGAAGTGACATGCCATGTCAACCAGTCTTACTGATGATTCAATCTACCTTTGGCTCATGGATCACTCAACCTCAGCCTGTAACGAAATATTGGTGGTGATCCATCTACGTACTTTCCCATCAACTCTTATCGATCTAATAGTTGAATCTTATCTTGCAACCTGTAACGGTGTATGGGATAAGATTTGCTTCGACCGATGGCATCAAATGCACTTGAAGAGATATGGATTATGAATTAATGCATAACCCCCATTAGTCAGGACGACGCCATGCATAACTCATAATCCCATCTTTTCCAAGTTTGATGGAGAGCCATGATATCCAATATCCCCTACTTACTTAGTATTTTAATGTGGGAGAATTTTTGGAAAAATAAGGTTTCACTTTGCACATTAATTTATTACGCGCATATATGGATTATAATCATGCATACATAGAAAAACCTAGTTATTCTAACAACATGCATTTCCATTGACATTCTAGATTGATCCAAGCCAATAGATCAATCAGGGGATAGGGGTCTATTACAAATCTAATTTTATGGCTAAAGGGAGAAAGAGGCCACATGGTACTACAATGAAAGAAGTTATTGTTGAGATGAGTAACATGTCGGAGGAAGACAATTTTACTGAGACTTCAGTACTGCCAATCCAGCCACAAAATCCTCTGATGCCAGAAACTCAAGCACGCTTTCAAGCACATTCCCGGACTCATTCACAACATAAGTCTCAACCTTTGTCTAAGTCATTGCCTCAGACACAACATCAAGCAGGTTTTGAGACACACTTTTATTCTGAGACACAACCTTGTGTGATTGGCTTTTGTATAGTAATATGTCAGAGAAAACTAACTTATTCACTTTTATTCTGCTAGTCTGACATAATATTCTTGCAATGTTTTTGTAGGACCTGCTAGTAAACTTCCTAAGGAGAAGAAAGGTTGAGGCCCAGCAAAATTGGCTGATCAGTGGGGTTCAGATATTCCATTGAAGTGACCTTGGATGATGAGGGAGACGTGGTTGGTGTTAAAGAAGAATATAACAAGTATAGTAGTTCTTTAGGGGCGTTGGCACGTATTGGGACTCCATTGCCTCTACACTACACAAGCTGGTCTTACATGTCGAAAGAAAAACTTGCTGGTATTTAGGAAGATGTAAAGGTCAATTTTACTATTTTTAGTTAGTTACTTCATTATATTTATTGTTTATTCTTTATTTTTAGTTGATTTAGATTAATAATATTCGGGATTTTCATTCTTAAAATTGTAACAGGTTAACACCACTCTCCCTACTGAGGCTAGAAGTATAGTTTTACACACTTTAAATAATATGTGGAGGGATTGGAAACATCGATTGAAGTGCTTTAGGACATGAATTCGTCAAGGTTGTCATTAGAAAGGCAATTCAACCAGCTTATTTTCTAATGCGACCTCGTAGAGGAGTAAGTACAGTTCGAGAAGCAGTCGGAAAAAGCGTGGCATGGGAGTATGTTAATGTAAGTTGACTAACCACATTATATAGGATTGTGTGCTCATATTTATAGTGTCAAACTTTTATTATGTTTGTACAAGTAATTTATTAGATTCATTTTCTTCACCAATACTTGTTCTCGATACTTTTAGGTCATGGAGAAGTAAAATGGATCATTGAGATATCACATCCACTGTTGTAGTGTTTTGGTGGCTGCCATGGTCAATGCACGCGCCTTAATTATTACAATTTTATTTTTTAAGACAATGAAATTTGAATTAGGAGGTATTAGTTTATTTATAAAACTTTGTTTTTTTTATTATTCGTACTTAGATGTTTGATGTTATTGACAAATTACCCAAATTAATTAAATTGTCATATGAAGACCTTATTTGATGTTACATTAGTGATTTAAATGTGATAGTGTTTGTAACAGGTGATATATATATATATAATTTAGTGATGTAGTTGATGGATATTTGTTGATGAATGTGATTGTTGGAAAAAAGTTATAGCAAGACACCGATTCCGGCAACTAAAGAAAATATTTATCATTATACCAAATTGTGGTAATAGTATCTTATGGAAAAATATTATTACGATGTCATAATTTGTGGTAATAAAAAAATGCACAAAAAATTTAAAAAATACAAAATAATACAATCTTTTTCCTACAATCATAAGTTGTAGTAATAAAAGTTATTTACTACGCGAGCTTCTTGTAGCAACTAGTTTGAACATTCACTACAATGTTAATCGTGTAGTATATACGTAATATATGCTACAATTTAGTAATTGTAGGAAAAGAAATTGTTGTATTAGACTTTTTTTTACCACGCATGAAGTTCATAGTGAATGAGGAAAATATTCGTAGTAAAACTCTTTTCCTACGCCAAAAAAGTTTTTATTGCGGCCGCAATGCTTACGCCCCAAAAAGCGTAGTAGAGGCGTAATAAATGAGGTTTTTACTACGATTTTTTATTTTTTATTATAGTTTTTTCAATGTTGTAAAATGTGTATTTTCTTGTAGTGAAAATAAAGTTCATATCCCAACCATTTTTAATTTCTCATTTTATCTCTTCTATTTCAGTTTGTTCTTCATAATATCTATATGAACAGTCGCTCCTTACGTTCATTTAGAAGTACAAATTTACTTTCAAAAACCTTACAATTTCTTGGAATTGATTAGTTAGAAGTAATTAAATGGCCACTATATAAAAGATTTAAATTATTATAACCTGATTATTCCTTAGAAACGTATAGACAGCTAAACTAGTCACACCAGGAACAACTTATTCAAGAGATGACTAATTTAATTACTGGGTGATTAACCGATACTCATTATTGCTAGAAAGAAAATAACTAATAGTTAGCGGTAGTTGGTTTCTTCAACTAATTGGTCACAATTCAATAATTGAGATGAAAAGACCACATAACTAGCAAGTAAGAATTTCTCACAATTGAATAATGAATAGAAACTAGTTAGATTTTCATTACGAAGACAACCATGGTAGCAATTAAAAACTGACTCACAATTTAGTTGGTAGAATCTTGAATAAAATTCGTTAAATTGATTAATAATATGGAGTGATTACATAATTCAGGAACATAGTATCACTACAAAGGAAAACTTTTCGACTAATACCAAATCACTACAAAAAAATAATACATTGATGACAAAATGTCAAGTGACAATGTAAAAGTTGTCATTAATTGTAAAGTTTAGTGACAAGAATTTTTGTTTTGTCACAAGAATATGTTTTACATGTGTAATAATAACAAAATTTGTATAGAAATTGTCACTATTAACCTATTCCCTGGAGAAACTCGTTTGGTACCCTCCGGTTTGTCAGTCTGGCTCCGGCTTTGTAGAGTCCGAGAAGAAGCCCAACAAAGGATATTTTGGAATATTGGTAGTGGCAACTTATTTTTTTGGCAAGACCACTTGCTAATGGAGGGTAAACTTCAAGATCTTTCACCTAATCCCCACCTTGATCACTCTCAGGTGAAGGATTTCTGGAATGGATCTGATTGGGATACAAACAAGCTTAGTGCAGTACTTCCACAACATTTAGTTGACAAAATCAGCAAAGTCCATATTCATGTGGATGGAAGCAGGGACGGAGTTAGGAATTTTACTAAGTAGGACGAGATTGTTGTGATATAATTATGACCTTTTTTTGGCCAGATAGATGAAGGATTCAAGGGGGTGCGGGTGGCTTGCTCCCCGCGGTACGGTACGCTATATTTATGGGGGAGAATATAATAAGGAACTAGATTCAATTACAACTTTTAACATACTTTATACTCTTATATCTCCTTCGTTATAACCAAAATTTTGGGTTTTTAGGGGGGGGGGGGGGGGCAACTCAAAGAAAGGGGAGAAAGCGTGATATTTTTCAATTTTAGGGGGGGGAGCGAAATTCAAATATCAAAAAATTTGTAAGGTAAAAAAAATATTTTTTCAAAATTGAGAGGAGGCGAGCGCACCCTCCAACCTCCACCACCCCCCTCCCTCCCCCTCCCCCTCCCCGGTTCCATCCCTGGATGGAAGTGATTCGCTGGTTTGGAAACTTTCTAAAAATGGAGAATTCTCAACAAAATCAGCGTGGGAGTTCATCCGGAACCTACCTCCACCTTCTGCGATCTTTGACCGAATATGGTCCCCTTTAGTCATGCCAACAATTTCAGTTTTCATTTGGAGACTTCTTCGAGATTGGATACCGGTCGACGTGCGAATGCAAAGAAAGGGAATTAACCTTGCTTCAAAATGTGGATGTTGTAACCAAATTGAAATAGTCCCCCACGTATTTATCTTTAGTACTACTGACTTGGAAGTTTGAGGCCATTTTCACACTTTCTTCCGCATCCCTATCCACTCTCCTAGGTCCGTTGCGAGTATATTCCAGTCCTGGAAAGATTCAGCTCCCCTTACTTCAAGGGATCATATTCGCTCAGTCCTTCCCATATTCATCTTTTGGTATCTATGGGTGGCCCGAAACAATTGAAAACACAAAAATATCCCGATCACAGCTGACAGTATTATTAGACAAATCGAGACCACGTGATTTTTTAAATGTGAAATTTTTCGGAAAGTTTTCATAAAGTCATGGTTAATAAATGTGTAAATTTTCATAACAATTTTTTTTTAAATGTGATTTTTTATTTCTATTTTTTTATTTTTTTCTCTGACTAACGGATCTGTTAGTTTTTTAATGGAATTTGATTGTGGGACCAAATGTGAGAATTTTAACTAATTATGGGACTAAATATGAGACAAACCATAATCACGAGATCAAAAGTGTACAAGGTATACTTATGAGAGGAAAAATACAATTTACCCATCCCGAGGTTAACAAATTGCATTTCTTAACTTTTTAAGAATCTCACATTTGTTCCCAAACCAAATTTTCATCCAAAAACTAATGGAATCACACACGTGCAGCATGCGTCCGTTGAGTCAAATATATATTACTAACGGCCGTGCACGTTGCACATGTGTGTTTCCATGGTTCGGCTATTCAGTATATATAAATACTTAGTTGACTAATGTACTGTGGATTTGCAAGAGAAATATTTATATCATGATATTCATTTTTATAAATTCACTATTGTCTGACGTTAAACTAGTAGTACAAAGCTGAAAATGGATCCCAACTCAGTTAAAACTTACAAATGAGTATAAACTTATATATATATATATATATATATATAAGTTTTAGTTTTAGTCCCTCACTTATACCTCAGTTTTAGTTTTGGTCCGTCACATATCGCACTTATCTAATTAACCCCTCACTTATCTCAATTTCATCAGTTTTGGTCCCTCCGTTAACTCCTTCATCCAATAATTAACGGAGGGCCAATTTTCCCTCCAAAACACACGATTTTGGTGGCAAAAAAGTAGAATTCAGCATTTTTTTTAAAATTAGATTTAAATCCAAAAAATCTCATTTTCTTCAACAACTAAACACAAAATATGAGCAACTATTGGACGGAAGAGTTAACGGAGGGACCAAGACTGATGAAATTCAGATAAGTGAGGGGTCAATTAGATAAGTGCGATATGTATACATATATATTCTCACTTGAACATTAAAGGAAACTTAAACGTTGATCATTAATTCTAAACAAACAGTATGCATCTAGGACTCAAATGGTAATTCAAGCTTTATTTTTGCTTCCAAGAGAATATAGATATATTTAATCGATGATCCATCATAATTGTGCTTGAAGATAGTCAATCACCCTCTTCTCAACTTGGAAAGCCGTAGTCAACACAGCTTGATTAATTGATGGATCTGAGCCAAAAACTACATTATCAATAGTTAACACTCTTGGATTTTGGATGCTCAGACCAGCAAATGTGACAACATTTTTGTCTCCCACATTAAATTGAAATTGTGTCAAACCCTCTGGGAAACAAAGATGTCTCTAGGGTTCAAGTACTTGGTAAAGCGCTTATTGTTTTGGTTGGGATCCGCGGGATTGGAAGTCACAAATCCAACATTAAGAGTGACTTCCAATACAACTAGAACCTCTGTGGCACGAGGGTGTGTGTGGGGCGGATTGAGACGGAATGGAGCATAGTCTATATGGACTAAAGAAATGCCGAGAGTGTTGAGCCTAGATAGTTGGTTGTTGTTAACACTAGTAACCCTTGATCCAAATGAATTTGATGTATTTCCAGTCCTATTAAGGTCCAAGAGAAAGAAATCAACAGCGACAACCATGTGTGGGTTCTTGCACATTTTTCCATTAACGAAAAGTACATGTAAAATAGATGCCACTGTTATAGGATGCAATGCACTATAAGAAAAATAATGTGCATATATAATGCCAAAACAACAAAAAGAAAATAAAGCAAGCAGCTCATGAAATGTTAACTTATGCTTAAGTAGCTAAAATTACAATGTTATGCTCGAAAAAAAAGATGTTAAAGATAATTAAATTGGATTTGTAGTAAATTAATGTTTGATGCATATTAATTTTGGAGAGGGCTGGGATTTGATGCATATGCAAACGGCGCAAAATAATCGATGAGAATGGCTGTGAGGAATCCTAGAGCCATCTTCATTGTTAGTTAGCTGATATTTGGATAATTTTGTGAGCTAATTAAGGATGCTTATGATTTCTTGGGGCTAATTGCATTTTCCGTCCGTTATTTTTACCACTTTTAGATTTTAGTCCTATTTTTTTTCCGATTTGCAAAGTCGTCCAATGATTATCCAACTTTGATAAATTTTAGTCCGATTTTGACCGGAGCCGACCAATTTAGCGGTAATTTGCCACATATCAGACACGTGGCCCTAACATGGACAAAAAATTGGGTACTTTCCAATTTTTCTGCCAAAATGGACGCTGACAAGGACAAAATTGATGAGCTGGCATGCCAAATAGACATGCCACATCATCAATTTTGTCCTACTCAGTGTCTATTTGGAATGCTACCTCATCAATTTTGTCCAGTCAGGAACATGCGTAGCGAATTCCGGCCAAATTGGTCAACTTTGGTCAAAATCAGACTAAAATTGCC